>CM062938.1:20464125-20985508 GCA_031878705.1 Tapirus indicus
TCAAGACCTGTACAGAGTGACACCGGAGCCAATGAGAGTGAGCAGAGGGGGCTGGGAACTCGAGGGCTGTCAATCAGAGGACTTCGCTGTAGGAAGCCGACTTACGGCCACCTACAGCACTGGGGCTCCCTACGAGGGCTTTGACATCTGGTAGAGCTGAATTTGAATCCTGGCCCTGCCTCTCCCTGGCTGTGTGACTCTGGGTAAGCCACTTGCCCTCTCTGTTCCTCAGTGTCCTCTGTAAAATGAGAATGATCATAACAGTATTTACCTCCCAGAGTTACTTCTGCAGATTAAATAAGATAGTCATGGAAAGTGCTTAGCAAAGTACCCAGCACAGAGTCAGCACTCAAGACCTGACCTCTGATATTAGTCTCCCACTGTGCTGGTGCACTGAGGCTAGAACACATTAAGACCCTTGACTTCCTGGCCTCAGAATCCAACACTCAGTCGGGAGGCCAGAGCTCTGTGTCTGCGGATCTGTTTTAATTTCTTTGGTTCTGCCTGTTCATCACCCTCAGGGCACCTGCCCCTTTGGATGAAGATTTGAATTGTTACCTCCCAGAGCCAATAATGCATCTCACCTCTCTGCAGACAAAGGTAAATATAATTAAAAAGTGATTATAATCTGGGACTACATTCATAAACTTTGCTAGACCTAATTATACGGCAAGTGCAAGTCTCTGGGCTTCGAATGCTTCCTAGATGGAATTTACTGATGCCGTCAGCTGCGTGCTGGTGAGCAGGGGTGAGATTTGTCCAGTTGGCATCGGGATTTGAGCTGCAGGACAGCCACGTCCGGGCTTCGACGATGCTCCTGGTCCTGAGTTTGTTCGTCCGAGGAGCACTTATGGAGCATCGTCCCTGGGTCAAATCCTGCTCTCAAGTCTTATTAGGGGAGAGGGGCTTGTCAGTAAAAACAGAGTGATAGATTCCTGAAAGAGCGTTGGTTCACGAAAGAGGATATGCAGATGGCAAACAAGCAGTGAAAAGATGCTCCACATCAGTAGTCACCAGGGAAATGCAAATTAAAACCTATTAGAATGGCTAAAATTAAAAATAGTGACAACACCAAATGCTGGCAAAAATGTGGAGAAATTGGATCACTCGTGCATCGCTGGTGGGGATATAAAATGGGACAGCCACTTTGGAAAGAAGTTTTGTAGTTCCTTTTAGAACTAAACATGCAAATACTGTAAGACCCGGTAATTGTACTTAGGCATTTATCCCAGAGAAATGGAAATTTATGTCCACACAAAACCTGTACATGAATGTTTATAGGAGTTTTAGTCATAAGAGCCAAAAACTGGAAACAATGCAGATGTCCTTCAGTGGGTGGATGGTTAAACATATGCACACAAGGAATAGTAGTCAGCAATAAAAAGGGAAAAACTGTTGATGCCTGTAACAACGTGGATGAATCTACAGGGAATTCTGCTCCTGGGGTGGAAAAAGCCAATCTCAAAAGGTTACTATATTATTCCATTTATGTAATGTTCTTGAAATGACAAAATTATAGAAATGGAGAACAGATGAGTGGCTGCCAGGGCTTAAGGAGGAGCTGGGGGTGGGAGGGAAGTGGGTGTGGCTATAAAAGGGCGACGTGACCGATCCTTGCGGTGATGGACATGCTCTGTATCTTGACTGTGTCAATGTCAACCTCCAGGCTGTGATGTTGTCCTCTGGTTTAGCAAGATGTCACCACTGGGAGAAATGGGCTAAAGGGTACAGGGGATCTCTCTGCATTATTTCTTACAATGATATGTGAATCTACAACTATCTCAAAATAAAAAATTTATTTTTTTTAAAGACCATTGGCTCCCTACTTAAAACCTTCCAAAGCTTTCTACTGACTTTGCAATAAAATCCAGACTCTCACCTTGTCCTACAGGCCCTGCTGATCTTCCAAACCATCCCATGATGCCCCGTTCTTTGGACTTTAGCCACCTCAGACTGCTTTCATCTCATTTCTTGCCTGATTTCCAGCCCTCCTTATGGTGTTCCCTCTCCATGGAATGTTTTCTTCTCTATTTTTCTCAGCTGGCTCCTTTGCCTTATTTGGAATTTAGCTTAAATGTCACCTCCCCCGGGCAGCCTTCCTTGATTTCTTCCAAAACAGCCCTGTCTGCAGTTCTCTCTCACTGTCCCCTTTGCTTTTTTCATAGCTCTTAAAGCAATTTATAATTATTAATGTGCTTCTTGGTTTACTTACTTATTTGCTTGTTTGTTTTTGTCTTCTCTGCTAGACTATAACCTCCTTGAGGGGAGAGACCACGTCAATCCTGCTTGCCACCACTTGCGCAGGGTCGACTGAGTAGCCGGTACATAGTGGAGACTCCATAAATATTTGCAGGCAGAAGGAGAGGAGGAAGGGAGAACAGAAGGGAAGAAAGAAGGAAGGAAATGGAAGGAAGGAGGGAGAAAGGAAATCAGGGAAGGAGGGAGAGAGGAAAGAAGGGGATCAGAGGGAGGGCGGGGTGGGATTGGAGATATCATGGAGGTGGCATCAACAGGACTTTGGCAGTGGGCAAAGGGGGAGAGGAGGAGTCTATGATGACACCTGCTTTGGGCTTAGGCATCCTGGCAGAATCAAGTGTCGTTTGTCCCTCCCGAGGAAGGAAAGTGTCTGTGGTGTGAGGGAAGGGGACAAGTACGCGTTCATTTCCAGTGTGTCGATTTCCTTCCTGTCCCTCCCTGCCCCAGGTCCTTCTGAGAATGGCTATCTTGGGGATACAGAGGAGCCCTCTTACCAAATCCACACAGGACCAGTAATTAGCCAGCTGACCAAAAGGAAAATGGTTAAAACTGAGAACAAAAATAATAAATTCTTTAACATCTTTTTTTAAAACTCAAAGACGTGTGCATTGATTCACTAATCTTACGACGATAGACAAGGATTTTCCCCTGAGTGTGTTTTTGCCACTGGAGTTTCATATGACTTTTCTTGCAAAGCCACCACCGCGTGACATGCATTGTCTCTCAACCTGGGAAGCCACCTCCCACACCTCGTTTGATAGCAGAGTTTTTTTCCCCAGGAATTCTCCTTTTCATTGAGTCTTTGTATAGCATTCAGTTTCCTATTCATAGAAACATTTCCCTTTCTTTTCACACTACATTTAATTTAATCGGTTTACTTAATTAAGTTGTATAATTATAATAATGAGGACAACGGGCATAAAACAGGTTTGGGAGCAGACACAAGTGACTTGGAGGAAGTGTGCCACTCGGCTGAGGGGTGCTGAGGGTTCAGGCGAGCGAGAGTGATGTCCACTGGCCATTAGTGGGCGGTGGGCGTGTGCCATCATGGTTTATAGAGAGAATGCGAGTCTGTGAACATGGCAAGTTGGTCAAGAAGAAGTTGGCCAAGATTCAGGTAAGTATTTACTTAAACATTTAGTTGAATGTTCATCGAATAAAGGAATGAAAGTTGGAGTCTAGTCCCAATCATCCCTCTGGCCTCAACGTTCTTGTCTGTAAAATGGGCCTGAGACTAATTAAGTGACAAAGTGGTTGTGGATAAAAATTAAGGCCGAAGCGTCTAAACCCGGCACCTGGCTCCTGCCCAAAGCTGGAGCTACAGCAGAACATTCCAGAGCCTTCAGCCTACAAGGTCTGCGTGTCGACAACGTTTTACAAAAGCAGCCAGCATTCTTCTTGCTTTTCTCCCTGATGCTCAAAAGACAAAACAAAAATGTGATTGATGGTATCTCTAAAACTTAAAGGACAATTAAGTTGCTCCCTCCTGGAGAAGTCCTAGGCAGCCCTTTATGCAGAAATGACTCAGACATTGAGGTCAATAAGATGAGGTTTGAATTCCGACTCAACTGCATGTCGGCTGTGTCCTCCCAGGCAAGTGACCTAAACTTCCAGAGCTTCGGTTTCCTCATCTGTAAAATAGGAGTTACAAGCAACGTGCGTGAAGTGCCACATTTACATGTAGCACCTAGCAGGTACCTCATAAATAGTAGTTACTATTATTATTATTATTGTTGGAAGCTGGGAAAGACAGGTAGCCCACCAGACAGCCTGTGGTCATGCAACAAAAGAAAGTTGCTTTTCCGTCCTAGAGAGGGAAAAAGCTATTTGCCGTTTCCTCTCCCGGTTGAGTTGATTACAGTTTCCTTCTGATTAATATTTATGAGGCTGGCTTTGTGCCTTTGCAGGGAAAGGACACTGTTTCTTGAGCAGAAGTCCATAAATCTATATGGTAATTATCCTCCCCTCTGTTCCGGTGCCCCTAGAAGCAAAGATAACTGAAACAAGCCCCTGTGAGTTAATGGTCAAGAGACATTAGCCATGGAGAAACCAGGAAACATCTGCCGGAGATGTGCTGGGGACACCAGAGTGTCCCGGAATCCTGCGATGTCAGGGTTGGAGGGCTGTCGGAGGTTGTCTGGGCTAATTTGCCTGCCCAGCATTATTCCACCTGCTCTGCTCACACCATTCTGATTGTCAGTGGGGAGCCATCACTCCCCACCTGCAGGGGGAGTCCAAGATCCAGGTCTGGTCAATTAGTATAGTCCAGCCCCATTCTCCACAGTGATTGGTTTATAATGGGCACATGACTCAAGCTGGCCCAATCAGAATGAATCTTGGGACTCTATCATAAAAGAGGTGCTGGTAAGCTGAGAGGATGTCAGCTTGGATGTGCTGGAGGTGACTACCTGGAGAGAGCCTGCCAGAGGAGCAAACCATAACAGAGCATCTGGAAGAGAGAAGAAACTAATTCTTGATGATATCATTTGAGTACTGGATACAGCTGTGCCTGAAGTTCAACTCCCTAAACTTTGCAGTTATATGAGCCAATAAATGATTAATTATTGCCTTAAGCCAGTTGATTTTGCCTTCTCTCACTTGCAACCAAGAGCATGCTATGAAAGTTTACCCCTTCATTTGATAGATAAGGATACTGAAGCCCAAAGAGGGGAAATGACTTGCCCAAGGTCATACAGCCAGCTTGTGGTGGAATCCAGTGTGGACTGCAGGAGATTGGATTCACTGTGATTTTTGTATTTTATAAACACACATTAGACAGGCTTCAAAATAAATGCTGGTGGCCAGTATTCGCGTGGTATGAGGAAATAGCACACCCACACACTAACTAGAAAGTGTGCAAATTGGTAAACCTTGTTTTGGCAACAGAATAGTTATAAATCATGTTGATATTTAATGTGCAAATAATCATATTATACAGCAACACTGAATGTATGAATCTTGTCTAAAAATATGTGTATCTTCTCACTCAGGAATTCCCCTTAAAGAATTTGTCCTAAGGAAATATGCTAAAGAGCCTAAAAAGATCTAGGTGCAAAGATGTTCATCACTGTATTGTTTACAACAGTGAAATTTAAAAATAGCAAATTTCCCTTAATAGGGAAATGAGTTAAATGGTTAAATAAGTAGGATACATCCATAAAATAGAATACATGAAATGATTAAAAATCACGTTTTTGAAGAATATTTTATGACACAGGAAAATGTCCACAAATCTATTAAGTGAAAAAGGCAAATTACAATCTGATTTATACCACATGATACCGTACGACCCAACTTAAGGGAGGAAGCACCAGCATTTATGTACATATGCATTTGTGAATGCAGCATAGAATATAGACAGCAAGAAAATTAGCCAAAGTGTTAGCAATGTTTATCTCTGGGTGATATTTATTTGCTTCTTTGTGCTTTTCTGTGGTTTCCAAATATACTACAATGAACATGTGTTACTTATGTAATCAGAAAAAAAATTGAAGTGTAATACAAAAAAAATTAAATGATGCAAGTTGGTAAGAAATAACTGGGCCAGCCAGTGATGGGGACGTGTACAGCCTCTGTCAGCCACTTCATGGACCCCAGAGAGGCTCCAAAATAATTGCCTCGGCAATAGAACTGCATCCATAACCTGAATTATGACAGTAGCAACCTTGTATTAAACCTGGACTCAGAATCAGGCTGTGCACTAAATGTGCTGCATACAGTGTCTTAATTCTCTCAACATCTTCTAAGAAAAGGCGTGATTAGTCTCATTTTATGGGTGAAATAGCTGGGGCTCAGAGACAGTGAGCATCTTGCTCAAGGTCACACAGCCCGGCAAGGGCAAGGTTGGAATTCAGGCTGCATCGATCTGGTTCAAATTTAACTTGTGATGGCTACTGTTCTTCTCTGACCTGGTGGAGGCCTGGAGCAGCCCGATTTTACAGAGGGTAACTGAGGCTCTATGGGGTGGGGTCACTTGTCCAAGGTCACACAGCTGAGAGATGGCCCACAAGTCATCCAGAAGCCTGGGTGGCATCTACTGCCCTGTTGCCTCTGGACCAGCCCGTCTCAGGCTGCAGTGGGAGGGGCAACCTCTCACGGGTCTGGGCTTTGGAGAACTGCCATGTTAATTGCCAGAATCAATTTTTGCTGAACCCCCGCAACTCCGAGCCTGCTGAGACCCGTCTCTGTGGCCTGCAAGCCTCAAATTGACCACAGGTAACAGAAGTCCTTTCTAAAGAGGCCTTTATTGTTACCAACCTCAGCCGTGTTCTGAGCCGGCATCTGTTCCTCAAACTAACGGTATTGAAAGGGCCTTTGAGAAGGAAAGCAGAGGAGAAAACACTGATTCCATCTGACCATTCTGGAAAGGGTGCTCCTGGCCCACCTCTGCAAGGCCACTGCCAAGAGAGTTCTTTCAGGTTAAGGGCTGAGAGTGGAGATGGTCTCTCCACTCTCCTCGTCCAGATCTGTCTTCCTATGGGGCTCGTGTATTCATCATTCCTCCAACACTTATGGAGCACCTGCTGCATACCTGGCGTGGTGCTAGGCATTGAGGTTATGGAGATGAAAGATGCTCCCATGGAGAGCTCACAGGCTGGGGTAGGGGCAGAGAGGGAGACAGAGCTGCCATTCATTCGGAGGGGGATTTGCTCATCCATTTATTCACTCAGAAGATATTTACTGAGTAGCTACCAAGGCCCCCCAGACTGTGCTGGGACTGAAGATGTTGCAGGTTGGGCTCTTGGGGAAGCAGACCCCGACACAGAGGTCAGGAGCAGCAAGGAGAGCCCTCGAGAGGGACACCTGTGGAAGGGTGGAGAAGGACACAGGACTGGACAGAGCAAAGAAGAGCCACTACAGACCAACGCCGGCCTTGGCTAACCCCATGAGGGGCCCTGGAGCTGGGATGGCCTTTCAGTGTTGTCCCAAATTGGACCAAGCCGACCAGGCCTTTATACCCCGCTTCAATCAGTCACTGGGTGTGAGACACCTCGGGAAGGGCATGTCCTTGGGCGGGGCAGCTCTCTGCAGCCGAGCCATCGCTGAAGAGGCTGAGAGCAGAGGGCCACCTGCCAACAGCACTTGGAGAGGGATCTGGGCAGTGCATCTCCATGTCCAGCTTAAGAGAGAGAGCAAGGAACAGGAGAAATGCAATCCCAGCCCTGCCTGACGGAGCTTTTCTTCCTTCTGAGAAACTCTATTCTGTGGGGTAGATAAGCTTGAGCAACCAGGAAGGTAAAAGAGCATTCATTCATTCATTCATTGATCTGCTCGATATTGATTAAACAATTACTGTGTGCCAGGTACTGCTAAGGGTAACAGCATGACAAGAGAGACACAATCTCTGCCCTCAGGGACACATTAGATGGACAGTTCCATAATGAATTGTTTTGATGTAGTTATGACAAGAGCTACAAAGAGAAGCAAGACATAGGTTCTAAGAGAAATACATTTATCTCCAACAGTGTGCGAGGTACAATGGCGTTATCTGTGAGAGGGGATTAATTCTAGGGCCATGTATTCTGGGAAGGCTTCCCAGAGGAGGTGACATTTGAGCCAAGTCTTGAAGGCCAAGTAGGAGCTCACAGTAGGTGGAAGCAGAGGGAGGAACATTCAAAGGGAAGGAAACAGCTTGTTCAAGCTGCGGAAGTGCACGATCATGTCCCCCAAATGGAGGAAAAGACATTTTTAGCCAGGGGAACACTAAAGTGACCTCTCTCAGGCATGTCTCCATGGCACGACAGTGACTGCACAAGCCCACTTGCTGCAAACCCTTTTGTAGATGCCCTTGGCAGCTCCTGGGAGAAGGTGGGTGGCCCTCAGCCTCATCCGTGTACTGTTAACTCCCCTCACCAAGCTCCACGCAGACTCAGTGGCAACATCCCTCTCCTTTCGGAGCAAAATACCCATGCAGCCCTGCTTCTCTTGGGCCAATGAAACCTGGATTCCGTGGCTGTCAACAGTTTCTACAAATACCTCTTTAGGCTAGTCCCCTGGCAGTGATAATATTAATAATAGCTAATGTTTATGGAGAGCAGTCTACATGCTAGGCATGTCGTTAACAGGTTAACCATATCATCTCGAATAATCCTCACAAGCCCTGTGAAGGGGTACTGTTATTATCTCCATGCTGCCGATGAGAAAGAGGAACCTCTCGCAGCGAGGGTGAGTCATTTACACAAGGTCACATAGTTGACAAGTTGCCCAGCCAAGACTCAAGCCCTGTCAAACACCAAACCCAACGCCAAGTTCATAACCTGCACTGCTTTCATCTCCTCCCTCACCTTGAACCCTGTATCGATGTTTAAAGACCCAGCTTCTTGAAGGGCTCAGGCCATTTCCAGTATTAAGCTACCTGGAAAAGGGTTTCCTTATCAAAAGTAACTTTCCCCATTATCAAATACACATACATTATAGAAACATTGTTGCATAAGTGAAAACAGCACAAGAAAAGGATTAACAGTTCCACCGCTGAAACACATGGGTGGTTAATGTTTTGATACAGTTGGTACATTTTGATACATTTGATACATTTCCTTCCGGTTTTGTTTGGAACATTATTTTTGCTGTTGCTGATTTGTCTTTCTGTAGTCAAGATCAATTACACGCACTCTACTGTATTACAAGCATTGCCCAGGTTGACACAGATACTTTGTAATCATCATTTTTAGTGGCTGCATAGTATTCCATTGAGTGTCATGGCGCAGAATTTCTTAGACCTCATTTTGGACAGTTAGGCTATTTTCCATTTTTCACTGGTTACAAGGACCACTGTAGCTAGCATGCTTCTGTCTATTATTTCGTGAGGAAAGCATCTCAGACATACAGTTCCTGCAACGAAAGTCATAAACAATTAGAGAATCTTCATATCTGACTGCACCCATTGCTTTCTGCAGGTGTTTGCATCGATACAAGTGGCCTCTGGCGACGAATGAGCCCAACAGTGTATTTTTCTCTTTATTTTATTTTTTCACACAAGTAAAACATGTTCGTCATAGAATAGCAGTGCAAGTTTTTAATAAACCTAAATAGAGATTTCTTCCCCAAGGTCATGCGATCCATCTTTCTTTCAGATACTGCCAATTTAGTCAGCTCCGTTCTTGTGGGGTCTTAACTTCCATTGCCTGGAAGGGTTCCTATAGCGGCACAGAAAACTTAAGGTGATCGTTAGCTTTCGTGAGCTCAGCATTGTGAGACAAGAATCGGACACTTAGGGCACCCACCTAAACAGAGCCAGGCTTTAGAATATTTTCCGCAAGAGTCTGATCCCAGTTGGTCCCACTAGAATGTTCTACTATCTTGCAGAATTGGCTGCTGCATTTGCAGTAAACACACAGAGATGTCCTGGCCCTTCTGGACGTCAGACCCGCCTCAGTGCCGTGAAGTCCGTGACCTTCAGCAGTGGGGGGCCGTAGACGTACTCATTCCTGAACCCCTTGCCCCAGCTCCTGTTCCCTTCCTTGCTTCCGGTTCTGACCTCATGACTCGTTTCTGGTTAATTTCTTACGCACCTCAGATCGCAACCTGGCACAGGTGCCCCTTCGGAGACCTGGCTTCCAATTCCTTGCTCCTAAGGGACACTTACTTGTCGCCGGTTGCTGGCCTCTCTTCCCTCATACATATCTCTCGAATCTGACCACTTCTTTCCCTCCACCGCCGCCCCGGCATGCCAACCAACCATTATCTCTCCTAGACGAGGGTAATTGCCTCCTAAGCGGTCTCCTTCCCTCTGCTCTTGCCCCCTGCAGTCCATTCTGCAGAATTATCTTTTTAATGAAGTTGGAGTCAGCTCTTGAAAATACAAATCTAGTCATGACGAATCTGGTTATAACCTTCCAGTGATTTCCCACTGGACTCTGGATACAGATACATACTCTGGTTTTCTTTGTTTCTTCCACTTCACCTCCTGCTGCAATTTCTCCATCTTTTTTCAATCTGCCCAGTCCACAGACATCGTGCCTCCCACATTGGGCTTTTCCCATGCCGTTCCCTCAGCCTGCAGTGCCCTTCCTCCTTCTTTGTCCTCTTGACTCCTCCCCACTCCAGGTCTCAGCTTACATGCCACCTGTTCTGGAAAGCCTTCCTTGACCATTTCTCGGGCAGGATGTGGACCCCGTCACAGCTGCCTATGCTCTTCCCACTTGTTAAAGTTTAAAACCATGCCTTTGAGTAATTTTTTAAATTGTGATAAAATACACATAACATGCAAATTGCTATTTTAACTATTTTTAAGTGAACAGTTTAGTGGTGTTAAGTACCTTCACCTTGTTGTGTAGCCATCATGACCGTCCATCTCTAGAACTCCTTTTGTCCTGCAAAATTAAAACTCTGCACCCATCAAACTACTCCCCATTCCCCCCCTCACCCCAGCCCCTGACAACTACAATTCTACCTTTTGTCTCTGTGAATTCAACTATGCTAGGTACCTCATATAAGTGGAATCCTACAGGATTTGTCTTTTTGTGACTGGCTTATTTCACTTATTTTACATTCCCACCAGCAGTGCACAAGGGTTCCGGTTTCTCCACCTCCTCACCAACACTTCTTACATTCTGTGTCTTTGCTAGGAGCCATCCTAACGGGTGTGAGGTGATATCTCAGTGTGGTTTTGATTTGCATTCCCCTAGTGATTAGTGATGTTGAGCATCTTTTCATGTGCTTATTGACTATTTAGATAACATCTTTGGAGAAGTATCTCTTCAAGTCTTTTGCCTGTTTTTTAATCAGGTTGTTTGTTTTTTGTTGTTGTTGAGTTGAAGGAGCTGTTTACATATTCTAGATATTAACCCCTTAGCAGATATACAATTAGCAAATATTTCTCCGATTCTGTAGGCTACTGGGTAATTTTTATAGTGTGTCTTTACCCCATGACTGTAAGATTCACGAGCGCAGAGAGTGTGTCTGCTCTGCTCCTCAGTGTGTTTCAAGCACCTGGAACAGTGCCTGGAACATAAAAGATGCTCAATAAATATGTATTGAGTGAATGAATCAGTCAATCAGCTACTGTTTTGAGACCCCTCTACTGGGCTGCCTGCTTGGCCTCTGTTCCTGACAAGCGTCCTGGTGGCTGGAACCCAAGTGGAGACTCCTGGAGGGAAGTGGGAAGCATGTTGCCACAGAGTTAAGAGTTTTTACTTCCATTCCTCACCACAGCTTTCTCCTGATGACTAAAAACCTATTTTATGGGAAGCTGAAGTCTTTAGTTCGCTAGGTTTTTTTCCCCCTGCAATGAATAACATTTTGGTTCACTGCAAAGCCAGAGCATCTCCAGCAACTGCGCCAGGAACAAAACCTTGAGAGAATACGAGAGAGAAAAAGTCAGCTCGGTCAGGCAAAAATAAGCCATGGAATCCCGGGGAAGTTGCCTGGAGTCTGAGTTCCTGCAGGAGAGCCGGGCGGGAAGCTGCTGAGCTGGTGGGGAAGCCGGTGTGATGTTTGATTTGTGTGCTGGAGTGGGGGCTGGAGGTGACAGGCATTGTTATTAGAAGCCTGGTCCCCTAGGGCAGGCTTGGAGGGCTGACTCCACAATGCTAAGGAGAGGGATGAGCTGGTTACACGTCATGACGGTGCTTTCGAAGCAGAAATGGCCATGCATTAGACCAAAGGCAAGACTGCTCAGAGGGAGAACAGTGCTGAGAGAGGGCAGCGGGGAGTGGTACGGGGTGGCCCTGTCCTTAGTGAGAAGAGGTTTCCGTGGATGCTCACACGTCGCAGCAGAGGCTGTGTACGAGGAACGCAGTTGAAGATGGGCTCTGGGTTGGAGGATGAGGCCCCACCCTGGTCCCCACCATCAGTGCCTGAGGTGACCCCTGGAGCACATCTGTCCCATCACCTGGAATGGTCTCTCTCCTTTGGGCCCCTGAATCCTCTAAAGCCCCTACCACAGGGAAGACTCTGCAAGATGTTAGAGGGCAAGGACCATGTCTGTCTTGTTCACTGCTGGATCCCCAGCACCTAGGACTGGCCTGGCACAGAATAGGCTGCCAATAACATTTGTTGAATGAATGAATGAGTCACTCTGTCCAGCACATAGTGGATGCTCAATGAGCATTTGTTGAACGAATGGACATATCTCTGTGTGATTCGTTACGGTAGGCTTGGTGTCCGGCACAGAACCAAGGGTTGGAGTCAGAAATTTGATGAATGAATGAATGTGTAAACAAATGAATGAGTCACTCTGTGGGGCACACAGTAAGTGGTCAATGAGCATTCGTTGAATGAATGGATGTGACTTCCTTACGGCACCCTCCGTCTCTAGTACAGAACCACAGGGAGGTAGTCAGAAATTTGATGAATGAATGAATAAATGAATGAATCTCTCTTTTATATTCACTCCTGTATCCCCAGTGCCTATCCCAGGGCCTGGTAAAGAATAGGTGCTCAATAAATGTTTGCCAATGAATTAATTATGTTAAGAATACAGAAATGTGTGCAAGCTACCAGCCAGAAGAGTAGTCCTCCCCTTAGATGTGTGTGTTTTTTCCTTTTTAAACTTCCTAACTTGGGTATTAAAAGGCCATAAAGTAATTAATTACTAATGCTAAATATTGAAGTTAAGAGATTTAAAAGCTGTTAACAATTTTTTTGCTCTACCACTGCCTACCTATTCTTGAGATCAATCACATTCCCTCAGAAAGGGTTAACTAGTCGTTCTGAATCTCTCCCTGCCCCCGTCTCTCTCTGTCTCTGTTTTTCTGTCTCTGTCTGTCTCTCTCTATATATACACATGCATATCTCTATATATTTATATGTACACACACACATTCTCATGCTCCTGGACATGACAATGCAACAATGCAGGCATTAACCGTGTTGTCAGGTTTAGAGGGCTTCTTGCTAAGATTTGAGTTCGTGTTTGGCCAGGGAAGACCAGAGACTGCGGGGTCCACGATCACCTCCCTCCCCTTTCCCCCTGTACATCCTCGACCTGCACCATCCACGGCCACAGAGCTGGCTCCGGCATTAGCCCATCCAGAAGCCTGCTCTGAGGAAGTCACCGCTCCCCTACCACACTTACTATGCACACTCGCACACACTCACTATGCACACTCACAACGCACACACTCACAATGCACACTCACACACTCACAATGCACACACACGTACTCCCAAACTCTCAGCCACACACTTGTGCTTACACGCACACCCTCACACACTCACACTTGCTCACAGACTCACACACACTCACTCACAAGCTGACACTTCCTCACACACATACACAATCGTGTGCTCACTTATAGACCCTCAACAATCACACACACCATCTCACACTCACTTACTCACACTTACACACTCATTCTCACACACTCACATACTCTCATATACTCACACTAGTTGCACCTTTGAACTTGGGCAAGTAGTTAACCTCACTGTATCCATTTTTCCTTCCACGAATCAGTGGATAATCCCCAGGTTCGAGACATGTTTATGGGCACCCACTACAGGCCATGTCCTCTGCTAGTTGCCGGGTTTGTGCAAGTGTAATGCACAGTCTGTCCTCAAGGACCTTGAGTCTGATGTGAGAATGCACATTGCCCGTGTAACTATCGTGAGTTAAATCATCTCCCCCAAAATTCACATGCTGAAGTCTTAACCCCAGGACCTCAGAAAGTGACCTTATTTGGAAATAGGGTGGTTGCAGATGTTGTTACATAAGATGAGGTCGTTAGGGTGAGCCCTAATCCAATATGACCAGCGTCTTCATAAAAAGGGGAGATTTGGACGCAGACACACGTACAGGGAGAAGGCCACATGAAGATGACGGCAGAGACTTGGGCGATGCTTCCACAAGCCAAGGAACGCCAGAGATGCCAGCAAACCACCAGAAGCCGATGAGAGGCCCGGAATGGATTCTCCTTCACAGCGCTCAGAAGGAACCAACCCTGTTGACACCTTGACCTTGGACTTCTAGCCTCCAGAAATGTGAGACAATACAGTTCTGTAGTTTAACATATCCAGTCTATGCTACTGTGTCGTGGCAGCCCTGGCACACTAATGCAATAACTAAGGGATATTCGATAAGAATTTGCTCCTTCACTCACCAAGCATTTCCCAAGAAGTGTGACATCCATGAGGACAGAGGCTGTCTCTGGTTTCTTCATCACTGGGTCCCTCACTCAGAGTGCAGGTGCAAGAAATACTGCAGATGAATAGATGAGTCAATGACAGAGAGGATGAATGAAAAATTGGCACCAGGACTCTAGAAATAAAGTCTGGGGGAGTCTTCACAGTGTGGTGATGCTGGATGATGGATGGCTGGAAATCCCTTGGAAAGTAGAATCACAGCCATCGCTATGTGAGCAACCCTGGAAATCACTCAGACGAAATGCACAGCTGCTGTTGACACGATCGTTTTCTGTACAGAGATGGGATCCTTTTAGTTTGTGAATTTTATAGCTTATTCTGAATGTATCCATAGCAGTGTCATATATTGATCTTAAAAACTATATTTATATTCAAGTCCTTGTATCCCTTTTTTGCCTACATTTCCAGCAGCAGGGAGGAATCCTATCAGATGGCCCTCAGAGAAGGGAGGCAAAAAAAAAAAGAAAGAATTGAGAATCAAAATATTGGCTTTGAGTCTTAGGTAGACTTGTGAATCTATAACAGAAACCATGGGATTGATGGATTTCAACTGAAAATGTCAAATGTTTGAACAGAAAAAAATACTCTTCTTTCTAAAGTCCAGACGCTGGCTTCAAATATCAAGAAGCTGGTATATAAACCAAAGTGGAGAAGGACATGTGAAGGCACAATACCCATTTTTCCAGCGCAGCGGACTAGAGAGAATCAGCAGGGGTCCCTGAGAAGGCCCCGGGGGTCCTGATCTTCAGACAGAGGAAGAGACGGGGGCCACTGAAACCCCATAAGTTGAGGTGCATCTCAGGGCTCCTGGATTCCCAGGGAAGCTGAAATTCAAAGTGGCCCTTGGACCACAGAGCAGCGATGGCCGAGGGAGTTGTCAGGACCTGGGGCAGCCACTCAGAGCTGCCCAGGGCGCAGTAAAATCACCTCCTGAGGAAGCCTCCCGGCTGGGACAAGAAAAATCGCGTGTGGACTTGACGACCGTAGATCTTGGTGTGCTTTGGGCATCAGCGAGGTGAAGACTGACCCCTGAGACCTGGCAGGAGGTCAGCAGAGGCCAGCCAGGACAGAAGCCTTTTCTGGACTCAGATGGCGCCCAGGGATAAGGAAAGCGGTGAGGGAGGAGAATCCTGAATTGACCCAGCAATTACCCAAAAAGAGACTGCGTTTAACTCCCAACTCCGGAAGTGACTCAGTCGCCTTGACTTAGCCAAGTTCATACCTCCACTCACAAAGAGGCTCGAGAGCAGAGCTGAGTTTATTATAAAGAAGAAGAAAGTGCACAGGAGTCTGTGGCCAGTCGTGACTGTATGTCAGCTGGCTAACTCTGAGATTAAATCGAGAGGTTTGAGAGATACTCTGGGAGTCTCTTGAATTTGCAGCTCTTGTAGGGTAGACAGATTTAGCAAATAAAAATACAGGACACCCATATTTTATCTGGCAACCCTAAGCTCTTGGCCACACCCCCCCCACCCCCTGCTTGCCTGGTGCTCAAGTGGAAGCAACCTGCTCTTTGAGATAGGGGGTTGGGTTCTTTTTAGGGATCTTAGAGAGCCCTAGTTTGGAATCTGCAAATGCATGACACATAAATAGCCTCTGAACCCACCTTTCCCACCTGTGTAGTGACAGACATCACAAGTCGATTGCTGAGCCTCACAATTCTTTTCCATACTGCATTCTAGACAGCAACTACCAATTGATGGAAGTCGGCATACAAGTCGGAATTAATAGCCCTCCTTGACTGAAACTGAATTCAGGCTCAAAGAGGAAAAGGGTAACCAATGGGTGACAGTGCCAGGAACAGAACCAGGTGTCCCTGCTCCCCAACTGGGTACTTTCCACGGGGGCCACAGGGCTCTGTTATATGGTCCTTTTTGACTGGTATCATGTGCTGCATGTGCAGGAGAGAGAGCACCAAAGATTCACCCGGGTATGTGCACCTGGGCCCACCACACGAGGGACAGTTGCTGCCACGTGGGTGGACACTCAAGGGCAACAGGAAATTTGTTCTGAAGCCACAGCCCTGAGTTCAAATCCTAGCCCTTGCCTTTCCTGGCTGTGTGATCTTGGGCCAGCTACTTTTGTCCTCTGAGCCTCAGTTTCTGCATCTGTAAAATGGGAACTGTTAGCATCTCCCTTGCTGGGTTGTTGGGAGGGTTAAAAGAGATGATGTGTGGAAAGCCCAGCTCCTGGCACGTATTAGATACTCACAAAATACTAGTTGGTACCATTCAGGACCCTGCAGGACAATTCTGGTGCCACTAACATCCTCCCCTCCAGCTGCTGGTTTTCTTTTTTTGCATTCAGTTCTCCAAGGAGAGCATCGTATTTTGAGCTTTGTTAATGAGTCATTTGCACCTAAGAGCAAATGAGAAGAAAATGGTATAAAAGGGAGTACAATCAGCATTGGAAGAGATCTGGAATTAAACCCCATCGTTGCTTTTCATTCTGGGATGTTCTGCAAGCAGCCTTGCCTATCCAAGCCTGTTTTCTCTTTTGCACAATAGGTATAAGGTCAGGTGCCTCTGGGGGCTCTGTGATGGCTGGCGAGAGGGTGGGTTTGTGAGTGCCTGCTCCCCTGGGCACTGTAAGGCATGCTTTGGCGAAGCATCAGCTCTTGGCAGCCGCACCGTGGCCTGGCACCTGGCCTGCAGTGGGCTAGGCTCCCTGGGCAAGAGGTAATAAAATTTAACTCAGGCTTTTGTTAACACTTCACTGCAGCTGGCAAGACCCCCCTAAGCCGGGGTTAGTGCTGGCGACGCGGCTGAGCTTGGCTGGGCTGGAGGGAAACTGGCTTTGCCAGGCAGAGGGCGGGATGCTCTAAGTCACACATCACTGCAGTCAGCAGTGGATCCGGTCCAGGAGGAGAAAAACAGAGAAGTGGAATCCAGACGCTGCCTCCCAGCCTCTCATTTCTGGTCTTCTCCCCCATCAGAGGATGAACATAACACAAAGTGAAAATTGACCTCAGCTGCCTTCCAGCCTTCAGCCACCGAGGCACAGAGCGGGTAAGCAACCTGCCCAGGGTCTCCTAGCCAAGAAAGGGAGGAGCCTGGACTCAAATCCAGGTCTGTTAGATTCCCAAACCCAAGCTATTAACCAGCCAGCCTGCTTTCTATGAGAAATGTAGAGGGTTTGCCCAGAGGAAAAGATGGGGGAAAATTAATATTAATTGGACACATACTATGGATCAGGCAATGTATTGGCCCTAAGAGGTTTTCTTTCCTCCTGACACCAGCCAATTCTCCCATTCTCTGAAACCAACGGGAGGTCCTACAGTTCAATTTGATTCTGACACAAACTACCTGGAATTAGCGTCAGACCCCACGGGTTTAAGGGCTCGGTCCCACAAGACTGCCTTCATTTCAGATGCCATTCACAAGTATTGGGTCCCCAAGTCAGGCACACTTCTGCCCAACTTGGCTACAAATTCAGGGGGTCCCACCCCCCCAACCCCCAAGGTTGGATAATTCACTAGAACAGCTCACAGAACTCAGGAAAGTATTTTACTTATAATTACTGGTTGATTATAGAGCATACAACTCAGGAACAGCCAAACGGAAGAGATGCCCAGGACAAGGTGGGGGGGAAGGGGCGTGGAGCTTCCATGCCCTCTCTGGGCACGTCACTCTCCCAGCACCACGATGTGTTCACCAACCCGGAACCCCATCATGTAGGTGTTTTATGGAGGTTTCATTATGTAGCCATGATTGATTACATCATTGGCCATTGGTAATTCTCATTACCAATGAGAGTCGCCTCATCAGAACAAAAGATGCTCCTATCACTCTTTTTTTTTTTGGTGAGGAAGACCAGCCCTGAGCTAACATCCATGCCCATCTTCCTCTACTTTATATGGGACGCCCCCACAGCATGGCTGACAAGTGGTGCGTCTGTCCACACCCAGGATCTGAACCTGCGAACCCCGGGCTGCCGAAGCGGAATGCACAAACTCACCCACTACGCCACTGGGCCCACCCCATCCTCCTATCACTCTTAACACAGAAAATTCCAAGGGTTTTAGGAGCTCCATGCTAGGAACTGGGCACAAAGACCCAATGGCTTTCTGGGATAACACAGCCCATTGTCATGTTAATTTAGCCACAACTACTTGGTCATTTTAACTCTATTTACCTCACTGGAGTGTCATAAAGACCAAATGAGTTTATGATCATAAAGTACTCAGAACAGTGCTCAGCATGTACAAAGACCTCTGTAAGTGTTTATTTCTGCCATTATTATTACTGTTTCTGCCATTATTATTATTATCACCCAAGGTCAAATTGCTACAAATGGCAGAGTTACATTTAAAGCCAGGTCTGTATATTTTCCCCCCATCCCCATGTCCTTCCTACCAGGTCAGTACTTCCCAGACATTTGGACATCAATTGTCAGTCAAAAAAGTACAAAAATAAAAACAAAAAATAAAATAAATATATATGGATTGACACAGCGCATCCCATTTTCTATTTTGCCAAATAAGACATTTTATAAAAATGACTACCATCTCTCATCACCATCATTTCATAAAGCAAGGGCATTTTAACACCTAAAAGGTAGGGAAAAAAGGTAATGGCATGATAGAGGAGAGCCCTTTAAACGAAATAAATGTGACTTTCTGAGCACTCTGTCAAGATTTTTCTTCTCATTTTCCCCATAGACCAGTGGAAACCTCATCAGAGGCCAGCCCAGGTTTTCAAACTAGCATTTTGAAAGCACTGCCTGCTCTATGCCTTACCAAGGCTTTGCTGGGGGGTGCACAGAGGTTTGGGGTGTCAGAGCATATTTCTAAAATAATGTGTTTTTAGAAAAGTGTCAGCTGATAAATAGCTACAGAAAAAATATATGTATATATTTTTCTTCTCCAGGTAGCAGCACAAATTCAGCAAATCTAAAAGAAGATTTCTTATAACAATAATGTAGTAACAGACTCGGATGAGCTTATCGCACAATTTATAGGGGATGCATTAAGTAGAAGCCGAGAAACTCCTGGTATGAATACCAATCCGGGAATAAGCCCACGGGACTCAGACACACCTAAGCAAGCACCGATTTCCTTCTGCATCAGCCTTGCGGAGGCAGCAGGCATGGAGCAGGTCTTTGTAGCCAAGTCGAGGCAGCAAACCTACAGTCCAAGGCAGCTTCCAGAGGGACTGAGAGAACAGATGAAAGGGTTCTGAGATTGGAGCGTGACTCTCGGGTGACTGGGAAGGAAAGCCAGCACCGAGCTTCCAGTGAGAAAGGGAGGCAGCCACACGCAGCTCACAAAGCTTGGGTTTGCATGACAGACTAAAGTGAATTTGAATCCAATTTCTGCTACCTCTTACCTCTGGGTCCTAGCTTTCATATCTGTAAAATGGGGTGGTAATGTTAAGTTGAATTATATGAAATGTCATTTTAATGGGTCAAAAAGCAGTTCATAATCAAAAAGACAAACAATAGCAGGCATTGGTGATTGTGTAAAGAAACTAGAACTCTCATACACTGCTGGTGGGAATGCAGACTGGTGTGGCCACTATGTAAAACAGCATGGAGACTTCTCAAAAAGTTAAAAATAGAAATAGCATACGATCCAGCTATCCCACTACTGGGTATTTATCCAAAGAACTTGAAATCAACCATTCAAAGAGATTTATGCACCCATCTGTTCATTGCGGCATTATTCACAATAGCCAAGACATGGAAGTAACGCAAGAGTCCTTCAAGTGAAGATTGGATAAAGAAAATGTGGTATATATATGCAATGGAATACTACTCAGTCATTAAAAAAGACATTATTGTCCCATTTGCAACAGTATGGATGGACCTTGAGGGTATGATGTTAAGCAAAATAAGCCAGACAGAGAAAGACAAATATCACATGATTTCACTCATATGTGGAAGATAAACTAACACACGGACAGAGAGAACAGATTAGTGGTTACCAGAGGGGATGAGGATAGGGGGGTGGGCAAAAGGGGTAAAGGGGCACATATGTATGGTGACAGATAAAATTAGACTATTGGTGGTGAGCACGATGCAGTCTATACAGAAACTGATAAACAACAATGTACACCTGAAATTACACAATGTTATAAACCATCATGAACTCAGTTTAAAAAATGGGGTATATCCACTCAATGGTTACTACTCGGCCATAAAAAGGAATGAAGTACCTATCCAGGTTGCAACACGAATGAGCCTCAAAAACATCATGTAAGTGAAAGAATGCAAAAGACATATCATGTGATTCTATTTATCTGAAATGTCCAGAAAAGGCCAATCTATAGAGTCAGAAAGCAGGTTAGTGTTGTCTAGAGTTGAAGGTGGGAATGGAGGATTGACTGCAAAGAGGCAAGAGGGATCTTTTGGGGGTGCTAGAAATGTTCTAAAACGGGATTGTGGTGATGGCTGCCCAAGATTGTAAATTTACTAAAAATCATTGAATCGTACACTTAAAATGCATGGATTTTATGGCACATAGATTGTACCTCAATAAAGCTGTTTTAAAAAGTCAAATATTGGCTTCAAAATAGATGAATCAAAAACTGATAGGGCTAAAAGCAAAAAATAGACAAATCCACAATTATAGTCAGAGGTTTCAATATCTCTGTCTCAACAGTTGTTGGAACAGTAGACACAAAATCACAAAAGGTATAGACATCTGAAGATCACAATCAACCACCTGGCTCTAATTGTTGTTTATGGAGCAGGCTAACGACAGCAGGATGCATATTCTTTTCAAGTATAAATGGAATATTTTACCAATATGGACCATAATATAGGCCACAAAACAAGTCTCAATAAATATAAAATGATTCAAATTATACAAAGCAAATTCTCTAACCACAATGGAGTTAAATGAGAAATCCATAACAGATATCTGGAAAATTCCCAAATATTTGGAAGCTAAAAACACACTTCTAAATAACTGATGGGTCAAAGAAGAAATCAAAAGAGAAATTAAAGTGCATTTGAATTGAATTTTCAGAAAAAGTGCAACATACCAAAATTTGGATTAAGCCAAAGCAGTACAAGAGGGAAATTTATAGTGTCAAATGTTTATATTAGAAAAGGAGAAGTAAATGACCTTAGTCTCTACCTTCAAAAACTGAAAAAGAAGATCAGGGGCTGGCACCATGGTGGAGTGGTTCGGTTCAGTGTGCTCTGCTTTGGTGGCCCAGGTTAAGATCCTGGGCAGGGACCTACACCACTTGGTGGCCGTGCTGTGGCGGTGACCCACATACAGAATAGAGGAAGATCGACACAGGTATTAGCTCAGGGCCAATCTTCCTCAGCAAAAAAAAAAAAAAAAGATGAAATTAAACCCAAAGTAAACAGAAGAAAGGGAATAATAAAGGTCAGAGCAGAAATCAATAAACTAGAAGACAAAAGAGCAATGGAGTTGCTGAAAGTAAGGCTGGTTCTTTGCGAAAAGTCAATCAAAGTAATAAAGCTGCAGAGAGAATGATCAGGAAAAAGAGAGAAGATGTAAAGTGCTGACGTCAGGAATGAGAAAGGCAACGTCATGACGGGTGCTCTAGATACGGAAAAGCTCATTAGGGGATATTATGAACAGTTATACCAAGAAATTCAACAACTTAGGTAAAACGGACAAATTCCTTGGAAAATGCCCACCGAAGCTCACTCAAGGAAAAGCAGGTCGTGCGAGTAGCCCTGCATCTGTTACGGAGATTGAATTTGTAGTTAAAAACTTTCCTGCAAAGAAAACTCCAGGCCCAGACGACTTTACTGGTGAATTCCACCAGACATTTATGGGAAAAATAATACAACTAAACACAAATATTTTCAGAAAATAGGAGAAAGGTGACCTTCCCAATTCCTTTCCTGAGGCCAGCGTTATCCTGAAATCAGAATCAGACAAAGGCATTACAGAGGAGAAACTTCAGGCCAATGTCCCTCATGAACATAGACACACAAGTTTTTAACAAAGTGTTAGCAAACCAAATCCAATACACGAAAAGGATAATTCATTGTTACTAAGTGTGGTGTATGCCAGAAATGCAGGATCAATTTAAACTTTGAAAATCAATAAATGTAATTCACCATATTAAGAGACTAAAAGAGGAAAATTAAATGATCTTTTCAATAGATGCAGAAGTATTTGACAAAATTCAACATCTATTCCTGATAAAAATCCTCATCAAAGGATAGAAAGAAACTTCTTTAACCTGATAAAAGGTATTTACAAAAAACCTACAGCTCACATTACCCCTAATGGTGATGGACTGAATGCTTTCCCTCTTAGGTGGGGAATGCAGCAAGGGTGTCTACTCTCATTATGTCCATTCAACATTGCACTTGACGTTTTAGTCAGGGAAATGGAGGAAAAAAATTAAAGACGTATAGTTGGGAAAGGAGGAAGTAAAACTAACATTAATTGCAGAAGGCATGATTATCTCCATAGAAAACCCTAAGGATTTTACAAAGAAAGAATCCTAAGGAATCCACAAAGAAGCTATCAGAACTAAAAAGTGAATTTACAAGGTCAATATACAAAAAAATGAATTGTATTTCTATAAACTAGTCAGAAGTCTTTGGAAGCTGAAATTAAATAATACTTCCACTATAGCATGAAAAATATGAAATGATGATAAATTTGATAAAAGATATTTAAGACCTGTACTCTGAGAACTGTAAAGTGTTGTTGAGAGAAATTAAAGAAGGCATAAATAAATGAGAAAATAAACCGTGTTTATGGGTCAGAACATTTAATATTGTTAAGATGACAGTGCTCCCATCAATGCAATCAATCAAAACCTGTGCAATCCCAATCAAAACCTCAGCAGGCCTCTTTACAGAAATTTACAAGAAGATTATGTAATTCGTATGGAAAGATAAAGAACCTAGAAGAGCAAAGATTATTGTGTAAAAGAGGAACAAAGTTGGAGGACCTACCCCGCTTGATTTTAATATGTATTATAAGGCTACAGTAATCAGGGTGGTATTGGCATAAAAGTAGACATATAGATCGATGGAATAGAATAGAGTGGAGAAATAGCCCCACACGTATATGGTCAGCTGATTTTTGATAAAGCTGCCAAAGCAATTCGATGGGGAAAGGATAATCTTTTCATTAAATTGTGCTGAAACAATTGGATAGTCAAAAAAAAAAAAATGAACCTTGACTCTTACCTCAAACAATATTAGAAAATTACTCAAAATAGATCATAGACCTAAATGTAAGAGCTGAAATTATAAAACTTCCAAGAGAAAATCTTGGCCTTGGATTTGGCACAGGTTTTTAAAATATGACACAAAAAGCACAAACTATAAAAAATATCAATTAGTTGGACGAGATCAAAATTTAAACATTTTGCTCTCTAACATACACTTGTGAAAATGAAAAGGCAAACCACTAATTGGGAGAAAACATTTATAGAACACTTATCCAACCAAAGTTTTGTCTCTAGAATATATAAAGAACTCTTACAACTCAATAAGTAAAAATTACCCCCAAAAATGAGTAAAAGATTTAAACATACTCTTCGACAAAGAAAATACAGGGATGACAAAGAAGTACGTGAAAAGATGCTCAACATCTAGGGTCATTAAAAAAAGTGAAAATTAAAATCACAATGATATATCACTATATAGCCACTAGAATGGCTTAAATTAGAAAAACAAGTCATACCAAGTGTTGACAAGGATGGTAAGTGACTGGGACTCTTACACTCTACTAGTGAAAATGCAAAATGGTACAGCCACTTTGAATACCATTTGGTAGTACCTTAAGTAGTTAAATACACACTTACCATGTGATTATAGCCATTCCACTCCTTTGTATTTACCTAAGAGAAATGAAAACATTTGCTCTCACAACGACTTGTACACAAACTTTTGTAGCCATTTTCTTTGTAGTAGCCAAAAAGTGGAAACAATCTGAAACAATCGATAGGCAACTTGGAAGACAAATGTGATGTATTCATACATGGAACACCACTGGTGTCTAGATGCTTCTGATTCATCTAGTGGATTTCAGCCCATGTTCCCTCTACAGCACCAGACTATAGGGGAAGTCTGCCCAATAGCAGAGAGTTTAAATGAAGACACTCTGAGGTATATCCTAAAATCTTCACAGGCCCACCCCAGGCCTTTGTATCCCCAACACCCAGAGGCCATATCTCCACCCAGATTGGGGGATCCAGACCCAGTTCCATAGAGTTACGTAGTTTCATTTGTTTCAGTACAACCTATTCCTTAAGAATATAAGTAAGCATGATTACATCTTCATACCTTTGCAAAATAGAAAAAAAAAAGTGCTCTTTCTCTAACCATAATAGGAATTTTCGTTTGGGAAATAGGGTCATCAGGCTTGGTTTGCATTCCTACCTTACTCCTCTTGGTTGTCTTTTCCCTCATTTCTGATTTCTTGAGTCCGTTTGACTCTATTTAGGGTGGTATATTAGTATATAAGATAATGTGGATTCAAAACCTGGCTCTTCTGCTTACTCTCTGTGCGACCTTGGGAAGATTACTTAACCTCTCTGTGCCTAGGTCATCTCACTTAGAAAGCTCTTAGCATTGGGCCCATCATAAGTGGTTAATAATTATTTGCTATTCTTAGTACAGGAACCCAGTTTCAGGACAGGGTCTAAAGGTCTGATTCACCTCATCACACTGCCTTGTAATGATCAGTGTCAACAGATAACCTCCTGGACGGAGATTGCGTTTTAACATGGTCTTGTTACAGGAAATAGAGTCTCACTGAGATTTCAGGCCTGACCAAGTCGGGCTGAGTGAGGAGGGGCTGGGGCCTTACTGTCTAGGCCCGTATTGTGTCCTAATTACAATGTGCCTCAGAGCTACATGAGAAGCTCATTACAATTAGCATCTCTGAGGGATGGGCCTGGGAATCTGCATTCTAACAAATCCTCCAGACAATTTTCATGTCCAAGAAAGATCTAGAATCCCTGCCTATGGCATGTGTATCAGAATTTAAACTCTCTTCACCATCTCTTGCTATTACATTCTCGTATATCTTTCTCCACAATTTCCTTACTTTTTTCGGAGGAGGGGGGAATAATGTTTTCAAAAACCTTAATGACCTGGAAATTCTTTTTTCTTATTATTTTGTTCTCAGGACTTATATAGATGCGTTTTTTATTTTTATTCCTCTGCAGTAACGTATATGTAGAATTTTGTATCCTGCATCCAATTAACATTATACCATATGTATTATTTCATCCTGCTGCATCTCTTTTCTCGGGCCTTCTCTTCCTCATCCCTTTCTTCTCTATCCAGATAATCACATAATGTGGCTCGATAGGTATGTGCCTGTGTCCACACTCATACCATCTTGTTCAAATATATAGTTACACACATTGAATTTGGGGAGTTTGATATATCTTTGGTTTCTCTTAAGTATGTATTTTACAAGCATTCTGAAATCTTTTTTTCTGAAAGCTAAATGAATAAGGATGCGGTTAGTTTATGCCTTGCTTAAAGGTTCGCACAAGATCTCTATAGTGGAGAAGATTGCATTACATTAATGAGAATCATATTTACTCTTTCAGCTTCACCTGCAATAATTGGGTGAACTTGGGTCTCTAGTTCATTACACCATTAGTGCCTGTCAATAACAGCGGGTGTGCCTGCAATGCACAAGCACCTGGGAGCTCCGGAGGTCTCATCTCTTCCAGCGGAGGGCAGCTCTGGGCCGCGAGGTGGAGGGCTCGGGTCCTGATCATCCGGGTTACTGCAACGTGGGTCTCTCCCTGGGCTTCAGTTGCCCCAGCTAGTAGACCAAGGTGGTGTTTCTCTCACTGTGCCCTGTGGACCACCTGCTTCAGAATCACCTACACACTAGTTAACATGTCGATCCCCAGGCCTCACCCCAGGGTTCACCCCATTGAACCACAACCGGGGGTGGGGCCCAGGAGTTTGCACGTTTAGCAAGTCTCACAGTTGGATCTCATGGAACAGTAAAAGTTGGGAACCACAGATACCTACGGTTAAGCATCCCGTGCAACTCATCTCCAAACTCCTCTTTGTTCTTTGTCAAGCCCAGCCCGTCAGTGTGGTCCTCACCTGCTCCTGCAGGAGCCACACCAGGCTCCAGAGAGGGACTCGCTGACACCTGGCTATCTGCGTAGCTGCTGCGTGATCTCCCACAGCCCGTGGACAGAAGCCACGGTGACCACAGCTTGCCTGCCCCGTAACAGCTCAGACATGAGGAGGCCACTCACTCCAGTTCTGGCTGGGCCTCTGGTCTGCAGAGGGTAGACTGACATCTGTCCAGCCTCCTCTTGCAGTCCCTATGGGGACTCAGCTTGCTTCCTAGAGCCTGAGATGAAGGCTGAAATCCTAAATGCCCAGCGCACACCAGGAGCCCAGTGCAAGTCTGATAAATGAGTAGAGTTGTGAGTGGATAATATAAAGAGTGTGAGGTGGGATCTTATGTGTAAGGCAGATAGTGGTGGACAATAAATACTTGTTGGACAAATGTGTATCACTAGATGAAATTCAAATTCCTGGTGGGTAGTAGGTATTTTAAATGCTGCTATGGCAGACACACTTGGTAGTCTCCTCTTTCTGGTGTCCCTTCAGCTTCTAACATTTCATTGTGTGGGCCCCCAACCATTAGCATCTGCATCTCTTTGCTGGAGGGCTTTCTCTCTGTCTGCCAGCAGAGCAGGCCAGAAGTCCTGGGGAGTTAGCTCAGGAGCTCCAGCAGTCCTGGAAACAAGGACTGATTGAAGCTGGTGTATAAATACCCCAGCTCCCTCACAGCTCATGAGGATAACTCTGAGTCATTGGTCTCCCAGAAGTCCCCAGTGAGATAGAGCCCCAGTTGCCCACAGTGGTCATTTGCCTGATAACACGCCCATGGCAGGGGGGGTTCCTTCCCCTTCCTTCTCTCACTTCTCCACTCCACTGCTGATATTTCCCAGGATCACCTCCCAAATCAACTACTTGCACCCAAATCCTTGCTTCAGCATCCACTTCTGAGAGACCTCACACTAGGATGGTTGTTGAATGGAAGAATGATTAAATATTTAATAAATTGAGCAAGAGAACTAAAATAAGCCAGTAAGCCTTTGTTGGAGGTTGCTGAATGAATAGCATCCAAGAAATGGGTAGCATTCAAGACAGACTCGTACAAATCTAGTACTTAAATTTCTTGCACAAAAGTGTTTTTTGAACGTGTGAGTGGACAAATGAATGAACAATCATCGAATGATGTCAACAGCTAGAAGTCTATGTCCTGGTATATAGTCAATGTTCAATAAATGCTTTTCATATGAATGGGATGGAAAAGGAAAGAGACGGAAGAGAAAGAGGAAGGAAGAAAGAAAGGAAGGGAGAGAAGAAGAAAGAGAAGAGGAAGGGGTCTCAGAGGCTTGGAGCCTGCAGTGTCCAGGCACTGAGCATTCCTGAAGGGGCCCGTAGGACCCCACATGGTCTGGTTTCTGCTCAGCCTCCAGCATCCCCCTGCACCACTCACTCCCTTTTTCATAACACTCCACCTCGGTTTCCTTTCACCTTCAGGTCTCTACAGGTGTTGTTTTCTTAGCCAGGAATGATCTCCTACTAATGATCTCCTGCCTACTTACCCCCTGAGGCTCTCAATGTCTCAGCTAAGAAGTTGCTTCCTCAGGGAAGCCTACCAGACCTCTCCATCATGCCAAGTATATATAACAATAATAGTTCTTATATCACCAGGAATCTCCCACTTGTGCAATTAATCATTTAACGGTTGACTTACCCCAGTGGAATGGAAACTCCCATCCATATCCCCAGTGCCCATCTCAGGACCCGGCACATAGTAAGAGCTCAATAAATATTTGATGAACGTCACGGGCATGGCACCCGGCCCAGCTTTCACCTTGGAACCAAAGCTTCCCCGGGCAGAGTCAAGGTTCTAGGAACTGTACCCACAGAGACACTCTTCCCACCCCCATAGCACCCCAAACCAGCCAAATGGCAAAAATGTACCCCAAATCTGAGAAAAGCCTTTGACAAGTCATCTTAGAATAGTAACAGCTTCTGTCCCAGTCAGCGCTGTCACAGGAAGCTTAATTATGGTAATTAGGACCCACATTAAAACATGATTATAACATAAAATTGGAATTAGCTATATAACACATCCAAATTTTTTCAGTACACTTACTGATTTTCTTCCCCTGTTAATCAGAGGGCCACAGTAAATTCAGATCTGGCATAATTAAAACTGAGCCTGTAAATGCTGGTTAAAGTCCTAATTAGCATCTGTCTTTTGTTAAGGACAGTGAGGTGGGGATGCATATTTTTACGGGGAACATAATCAGAGTTCATGTTTCTTTTCTGGATCCTTAGGTGGGACAGGCCACACTGTTCTCTTTCCTTTTTAAGAACAAAGAGATTTGGAAAAAAGGTTTGGAAAAAAGATGCAAATTGTGAAGACATCTAAGAAATGCCTAAATAAAAAGTGGTTGGTTTAAGGAAAAACAATTAGTTAAATTTGGGGATTGAAGGCGCGTAGACAACACAACCAATTGAATTGAATTGTTCTCTTTTCTGTATGGCAGAATGGCATTGAAATTAGGCAACCTTGAGTTCACATCCTAACTCTGCTATTTACTAGCCGTGAGATCTTGAACAAGTTTTCTTTTGCCTCTCCAAGCCCAGTTTCCTCCTCTGTGCAACCGGGATAATGGTAGAGCCTATCTCAGAGGGTGATTGGGAGGTTTAAAGAGATTGCACATTTTTCATCGTGTAGTAATACTTTAATAATTAGGAGTTGCTATCACATTCATCTTTATCATCCTCATCATTGCCACCATCATCTTTATCACCATTAACATCATCATTATTATTTTCATCCAATGAACAGAAGGCTCTTGCAATGCATACGTGGCACTGGTGAGCCTCATAGTGTAGTAGAAGCACCATGACTTCGGATTCAGCTTGCACTCCAACCTTTACCACTTACAAGGTGTGCAACCTCAGACAAGTCATTATATCCTTCCCAATTTGTTTCCTCATTTGTAAAATGAGAGCAAATTTCAAGGAGATGTTGGGGATGTGATGAGGGATGTGGATCATGCCTGGCATGAAGCTAGCCATCTGAGCAATGTTGATTCACCATCTCCAATATCCAGCCCCATACACTCGGCAGACTGCTTTGGTGGTGGTATATCTCAGGCACGTGTAGAATAGAAAACAAAGAGCATCGAGGTTTCTAACAACCAGCCTTCACTCAGAGGCATGCTGTTGACTTTCCTTGCTGCCTGCTATAAGTCTCATGTCCCACTGTCATGATCTTAATTGCTGGGAAGTGTTTCTGTCATCTGTATGTGTGGAAGAGACGGTGGAGCTCATCAAATATTCCTTGTGCTCCTCTGCATTTCCCAGCCTCCCTTGCAGTTAGAGCAAGGCCATGTGACTCCGTCTGACCAATAGACTGTGAGCAGAAATATGTCCCTCCCATTTGGAGGGCGTTAAAGAGCAGAGGCCAGGAAGCCACATGGATAGATAATAAAATGACAAGATGGCAGTGACTCAGATCACCAAGTCACTTCAGGGAGGACCACTGTCCTAGAGAGCAGCTGAATCCCCCACAGGACCTCTGTGAGTGAAAAATAAACTGTTGTTGCATTAAGCCAATGAAGTTTTGAAGTTTCTTTTTTATAGCCGCATAACCTAACCTATGCTCATTAATACAGTCTCCACGGTCAAGTCCACTTTTTCGCTTGTCCTTCTTGCTCCAAATGTCTTGTTGGCTATTGGCCATTCCCAGCCTGATGGACCTTCTTCCAGAACAGATTTTGGGTAGACTGGAGGGGAACTAGGACTTCTGAGTCCAGAGATTTGCCATGATGCCCATACGCCTCTCTGCAACCTGCAGCTTGTCCCCCACTGTACAGATGGCTGGAAGGAAAAAACATGGAAAACCCAACACACCAGGGCCTTCCTACAGCTCTTTCACAGCCACAAAGCCCTCTATACGTGCTGGGGTGCCCAGTGGAATTGATGTGTCAAATATCAAATGCATTTACTGTTTTCCTCTGACCAGAATCCACACCCATCTTTATTCTGATATCAGCAACTTAGCTTTATTTTGAGAACCACTCATTGGATGCCATCCTGGTCGGCTTGTCAATCAAAAGGCTTTACCCTTTGGTAAAAGTGGCACATGACCCAACTCTGGTAGTGATTCCTACCAACTACAGCCTCTTTCATGGACTGGGGAGGGTCCCTGCCTCCTAGATCCCTAGAACTGCTGCAGTGCTGTCCCCAGCCCTGCTTTCTCAAATCTTCTTTGGCCTATGAGATACTCCTATCCTTCTAACAAAGCCCTCCCACCTTCTTCTGGCTGAATTGAGCCAGCAGCAGCTCCTTTCACCAAGAGTCCTGAGTAGTACGTGGCAATGAATGCCATCCAATAATGACAGGTCCCATCATAGGCTGGGCGCCATGCTGGATTCTATCGCCCTATTATTCTAAGTTTGGAATGAATTTCATGATTGATGGACTGAAAAACATAATTCAGAGGTTAAGTAAAATGTGGAGTCAATTTATTCATTCAACAAATGTGTGAGTACCAATTATGGGCAAATGCACATCTAGCTGCTAGGAATAAAGGAACGAACAAAACAGACCAAAATCCCTCCCTCCTGAGACTGACATTCTAGATGGAGGAGGAAAACATAAACAACACAAACAATAAAAATACATAGTCAGATGCTCAGAAATGCTGAGGAGAAATGAAGCAAGACAGGAGGACGGGGAGCGTGTAATATAGGGGTGGGATAAAGAGGGGTGCAATTTTAAATCCACTGGTCGGGGCAGACCTCACTGAGCTTCGAGCAAAACCTGGAAAATAGAATCGTGTGTTTTCTTGTTCTGGTTTCCAAATTCCACCTTGCAGGTGACTTGGTTTATAGGGCTGTTGTGGGGATAGGACCTGACACTTAAAAAGTACACAATAAACATCAGCTAGAAAACAAGTGCAAAGAAGCGCTTGGAATGCCAAGTCAGCACTTGCTCTGTGTGTGGGGAGCACCAGCACTCGCCCTCCAGTCCCGAACCATCACCTTGGGGAGACTGGGTCCCTGAGGCCCCAGGAAAAGCCCCTCCTCCTTCAGGCCTGAAACTGCTAAGGCCCCCATCCCCCAGGCTGCTGTAATTAGGGAACTTGGTCAGCCCCAGCTGCCAGCTGGTCCTGCTGCTCTGGCCTCCCAGTCACTGCTCAGGAAGAAGTGAGGTAGAGGAGAGAGAGAGAAAGGGAGACAGAGAAAGCGAGGGAGAGGGAGAAGAACAGAAGACAGGGCAAGAGGGAGGGAAAACTCACCCCCAAGCCTCAGAGAGGCAGATGGAACTCCTCTGCAGTGGGTTTTGTCCCAGGTGGGCAGGGTACTTCTAACATCTCCAGTTCTTACCTGCTGCCCCAACTTGCCCACAGTCAAGAAATGCTCAAGGACGTGGGCTCTGGACAGAGGTGGACCTGGGTTCAAACCCCGTCTCTGCCATTGCCTGGACATGTGAATGTGGGCAATCTCAACACTCTCTGAGTCTCAATTTCATAATGCCAGCTTCACAGGTTAAATGACGATTGTGATGTGATGCACGGAGAGCACCCAGCTGCATGCCGAGCACATAGTGTGGGGGTCTTGGCTCAGTCCTGGCTCTGAGTCCTTGGACTCAGCCCCCAGGAGACCCTGGTCTCGCACCTTCATGCGGAACGGTGGTTAGGACTCCAAATGGGAAACTTGAGCCCAGTGGCTAAGGTGATTGGGACGACCTGGGGAATTTTAAAGAATACAGATGCCTGGGTTCACTCCCAGAGAGAGAGTCTGGTGTAATTAACTTGGGGTACAGCCTGGACGCCAGAATTTCTAAAAGCTCCCGGGTAATTCCAAGGTGCAGCCAAGGTTGAGAAGCACTGCTGGCCCAGGGCCTTGATTTAAACCCCCCACATTTATTCTCGAAGAGTGAGATGCACTCAGACATGGTGCCCTTCGGCAGCCTCTCGGACCATCTGATTTTTTTTTTTTAATTTGATTCGACAAGCATTTATTGAGTGTCCCCGGCACCCTGCTAGACACTGGATAAAGCATTGTTCCAGCCTTCAGGTAGCCTAGTGTCTAGGTGACCATACCGTGGATAAATGCTATGCTTCAGGGGGCCAGGGGAGCAGGGAGGAGAGAAATCTCACCCAGATCGGGGGATGGGTGGGAAAGGAGGGGGTTTGCACACGTAAACTTCAACTTGAAAAAATGAGCAGCAGTTGGCCTGGCAGAGATGCGGAAGGAAGAAGCCAGGATAACATGAGCAAATGTGTGGTGGTGTGAAACATCAAGGGGGGGGTACCGAATGAAGACGGAGGTTGCCTACAGACAGGTCTATGTGACAAGAGGACAAAGGGCAGGAGAGGAAGCCGGAAAGTAGAGACTTCAGCCATGCCAAGACCTCTGCCCTTCGTGTTAAGGGCACTGAGGCAGGGCGGGCTGTAGGTTAAGAGGCAGGCTTTATCCTGTGCATAAGAATTCCGGGGGCGGCTGCTGTGGACCGCTGGGGGGTGGGGCATCCGCAGAAGGAAAAGCCTTTGTTTGGCAGTTTTCCCCCAAGCAATTTTATTCCATTCCATTCCATCATGTAGAAACTTGAAGTTATCGGGAGAACATCACTGCCATGGTAACGGTAAGAGAAACAAACAAGGCATGCATTGTATAAAATTGTCCATAAAGGCTGTTTATTTTTCATACCATTATTTTAATAGGTAGGGATGACAGTGATGGGATGAAGAACAGCAGGCTTTCATGGTACCACGAACGTCGCCTTTTCTTGGAACGACTTGAAATGCTCAGAGACATGCAGACACGGACACTTAGCTCATGTCTCTGCAGGGGAACTCCCGCTGGTTTAGAATCTCACCGCTGAGAAGCATCACCTGTTTCCAGATCCGAAAGGCAGGGTGGCCAAGTGGTTATAAACTTGAGCAGGAGGTCAGATGGCCCTGGTGTGAGTCCCAGTTCTGTCACACTTACCGACTGCTGACTGCTGGCAAATTTCATCACCCCTCTGAGCCTCTGTTTACTCATCTGTAAAGTGGGGATCATTCATTCATTCATTCATTCAATATTTAACAAGATTTCATTGAAAATATCCTATATGCAATGTGCTGAAAAAAGTCCTTGCATTCATGGAGCTTAGAATCTAGTGGGAGGAGGCAGATAATACACCTGTAAACACGTAAGTAAACAAGAAAGATGATTTTAGACAGTGATACTTGCGAAGAAGGATTTAAAACTGAGGAAGTTCTCTCTGAGGAGGTGCCATTCTCACTGATCACTGAAGGATAAGAAACAGCCAGCTGTGTACCTATCAGGAGGAAAGCCTTCCAGGTGGGGGAACAGCTAGAGCAAAGGCCTGAGTTTGGAATGTTTACGACTGGAGCTTCAGAAGGGGAAGTACAAGATAAGGTCAGAGAGGGAGGAGGGGCCAGATCCGGAGGGCCCTAGAGGCTGGGGTAGGAGTTCGGGTTAAAATAATACAACCTCTGAGGGTGGTTGTGAGGATTAAATAAGATGTCAGATGGTAAACTCTAAGCAGCTGCTTAAAAATAGCAGCTTTTATTCTCCCTGGGATGACGGTAGGAGAGCTCATCATCTCTTGGATGTGGAAGCTGATGCCGTAGAATGATCGAATTTCAGAACTGGGAGGGCTTTAAGAGGTTATTTTTCTTAATTATTTTCCTTTTTCATATGGGTGAATTAAAGATCAGAGAGGGCAAGGGCCTTTCAGACAGCACACAGGGGTTCGTGGGGAAGACTCCGGGCTCTGCGACTTCTATCCACTGTCCCTTGGGCTCCTGGACTCAAGCCCATCCCATGAACTCTAAGGGGAAATCCCTTGTACTCCGCTCCTGCTGATGCCGGGTGGTGCTTCCTTCTGGAGAACAGTGTGGGGTAATGGGAAAACACCGACCCTCTGCGCCTCGGAGGGTCCTCAGACATTACTCCTCTTCTCCCCACCCTCCTCTGCCCTCCTGGGGACAAAGGCTGGGCTTTGGTGGAGAGCTGGGAAAAAGGATATTGGTCAGCAGGGGCCTGACGCAGCCTGGCCTTTTCAGTATTCCGCACTGAAGGGGGTGGTGAGGTTGGAGAGGAAGGCGAAGTGCTGAGGATGTTTGTGCAGTTGAACAGAACAGAGCTGCCTTGGTTAATTTCAAGTGCGGCGAGTCACATGAAAAATGGGTTAGATTAGCCAAGTCCCTGATGGGCTTGGGCGTTCTACTTATTCTGTACCCTTAACCCCAGCTGGACTTTCTTCTGGGTCTAGACATACATAAATACATTTAATAAACCCTGCTAGAGAAGAGCTTTTCACGGCATTTGGGCTGTGTTTTTCATTTATAATACGTATAACATGTTATAATTACTCAGTTTACTTGGGAATACCTCCTACGGGATGGGCACTTAGGTCAGCCTTGAACATACATCCCCTCCCGTGCCACTACAAAATCTCCAGGGCGTAGTCACTAACATCCCTGGCTTCATACAGACAAGGAAGCTGAGGTTTAAAGATGACACATCTGGGAGGGAGCTCTGACACCAATTCAGGCAGTCTGACCCCAAAAATCCTGCTGGTTCCAAAGGGCACGGGTGCTCATGGGGTCACCAAACACGAAAGTCAGAATAACCCATAGGCGCGTACTCCTTTGCAGATGTAAGCCGTTCTTTATGGTCCGAAAAATGTACGTGTCACAGTTTATAATGTCGACAGCATATATAAATAGACACAGTATCTTCAATTGATTTTTTTCTCACCTTTGAGGCCCCAAAATATAAGCCCATGAAAATCTCCCAGCTGGGTCTGCGGGAACATCACTGTGGGGTCCCATCAGATCCTATGTGTTCACGCCGCTCTTTCAGCCTCCTTCGCGGTCCTGACAGCACACTGGTTTCCCTTCTCGTCTCGCCAGACAAGCCTCTGGAGAATGCAAATCCATCTCGCAGGCTCAGTTTGTATTCTGGAAACTTACAGTTTGAAAATAGAGGCATTGTCTCCCTGTCGAACCTCTGCTGTGCATGGGCATTTCTCAAGAGCCAGGGCAGGTGGTTTAGACAGATTGAGCGTTTCCAGGAAAACCAAAGAGGCATAATTGCTTCTTTTCTAGGTAATGTGGACGCACTGGATGGGGGTGGCTGTGTCACAGTTGGTCATTCTCTTGTTAGCATCCAGTCAGAGTGATGTGACGGCCACGGGCTACCTACATGGGGCTGCACAGGCTCATCTTCAGGTTGTAAAGACTGAGTTGGAAACACATGAAGGAGACGCTGATTGGACGCTCTACCTGCCCTTCAAAGACCCAGAGTGGGTTTGTCTCCTGAGCTATACTATTGCTGAATCTTTTTTTTTTTTTTCCTTATTACTCTCTCCTTCTCTTTCAAGATGTCTCCTTTTGTATTTCATCTTTACTCCAAGACAAAACATTTGTTTCTCTCTCTTTTCTTTCCCCTCAATGATAAAGACCTTCTCAACACCAGATGTTCCCGGGGAAGAAATGTGATGCTGGATTTGGGTGGGGCAGCAGTGTGAATAAGAATTGAAACTTCCAACGTTGTATGTTGATGGAGAGAGTAATTACTGTGTGTGAACTTCCCAGGGAACTCAAATTCAAGCCCCGGTTAATCATGATCTGTGTAGACAGAGAAATGGCATCACAGAAATACGACGACAATCTCTACATTTACTGCAGCAACAACCCTGGTCAGCCTCAGAGCCTTGTACTTCCTGTGTCCTCGAGCTAGAGCATGCTCTTCCCCAGATCTTCACCTGGTCACCTCCTTCTCACCATTCACCTCGCTGCTTTAATGTCTCCTAGTCTGGGAGGCCATCCCCAATCACTCAGAAAGAACTTGCCTTGTTTACTCTCAACTCATCCTGTTTTGTCTTCCTTAGAGAACTTAGCGTTCTTGAAAATTCTTCTTTATTAAAGGTTTTACTGTCTATCTCTCACCTGTATAAGGTAAGCTCCGGAGAGCAGGGACTTTGTCTGTCTTGTTTATTAATGTAACCCAGAAGAGTGTCTGGCACATAAAAGGTACTCAAAAAATATTTGCTGAAAGGATGGATGGATGGATGGATGGAAGGATGGATGGATGGATGGAAGGATGGATGGATGGATGGATGGATGGATGGATGGATGGATGGATGGATGGATGGATAGATGGATGGATAGATGGATGGATGGATGGATAGATGAATGGATGGATGGATGGATGGATGGATGGATGGATGGATGGATGGATGGATGGATGGATAGAAGAATGGATGGATGGTTGGATAGATGGATGGATAGACAGATGGAGAGTTTACTATATGCAATGTGCACTCTCCTAAGTACTTTATAATAACTGTCTCATTTAATCTTAAATCTTAAAGCCTTTCATTGCAACAGTGTCAGAGAGATTAAGTCAGTTGTTCAAGGTCACACAGCTGTTAGTAGGAGAGAAACAATTCAAATTCCAGTCTGTAAGCTTTCAAAGCCCACTTTTAACCACCTTACTATACTGCCTCCTCTGGCATAGAACATTAATCTTGGAAAGGATTTGGTGCTCTTGTCAGACTTCACTGGACTGTCAGCTCTAGAGAGAAAGAGATGGAGTCTGCTGCATCCACAGCACCTAGTACAGAGTTTAGCACCTGGTAGCCACTCAATAAACAGTAGATGCTCAAACAATATTTATAGATAGGATGGATGGATAGGTGAATGAGTGGGTAGGTGGGTGAGTCGGTGAGTGGATGGATGGAAGGATGGGTGGAGGGATGGATAGATAAGTGGATGGGTGGATAGGGAAACAGAATCCCAGAGAGGCTGGTGACTCCCCTAAGATCACATAGCAATTCAGTAGAAGAGGGATCAGAACTCATGACTCCTAACCCAGTGCTCTCTCTCTGTCTCTCTCTCACATCACCAAACTTTTGAGAAAGAAATTGAGTGTTTTCCTTACAGTCTGAACTGGGCTAAATGCTTTAGTTCATCAGCTCATGAGATCCTCTCTATAACCCTATAACATAGGTGCTATTGTATCCCCTCATATCCCAGGGATATTATTATCTACTTGTGTTAATCAATGATAAGTGTTTCTTTTATCTCATGATAAGAACAGGAAAATATGACTCAGAGACGTTAAATAACTTGCCCTTCTTACCCAGCAGGGAGAGGTGAGGCCAGGACCTAACGCTTTGTCTCCACTAGACCAATTTTTACTGCATAAGAGCTGATTTATCAAGTGGCAATGCATAAAAGTAGACAGAGTTCTCTGCAGAGAAGTTGGGACTCTCTCCCTGGGCAGCTGTGGGTAGCAGGAAGTCCACGCTGACGCCAGAATCTAGGCCAGAGGTGCCCTGTGGTAGGAGAGAGAGCACAAGCCTGGACAGAAGGTAGACTCAGTGTATGATATTGAGCAAGTGACTTTGCCTCCCTGAACCTCATCTGTAACATGAGTATCAAAATTGTGATGGGTGGAGATTTTCATCTGGAAGCTACTGTGGTCCCTTGCAGAATTCTATTCCTATGATGGTATTTCTTCTTGAAAAAAAAAAAGTCTTACTATTGCTGCTAGAGAATTCCCTGACGTTCCTTCCCTCACAATTTCAGATCACAAGGCCTGTGTCTCATTCTCCCAGGACTTTTCTCTCTGCCAGGTTTCAGCTGCCAAAAGGAATGAGCAACCCATGTATTCAGTGGGTTAATGGTTTACGATGTCACTTCCTCCATATAAGATACCTGCATGCAAGCAATGACCTTCTAGAGGCCCAATGCTGTTACTAAAAGGAGTGACTCTGATGGTGGATTTTTAGTCATGGGGGCCTACTGGTGACAAGGAGGTGTTGAAGCACCAGGGGACATCCGCCGAATCACAGCATAGAGACAGGCATCAAATTCCTGGGAAGCAGCGTGTTGACGTGGGGTACGTTCTGGCTCTGGACTCAGACCTGGCATTGAATCTGCACCGTCCCACCTCTTCCCGGCCAAGTGACCTCAGCTAGGTTGTGACGCTCTCTAGGGCTCAGGCACTTATCTGCCAGATGGGGACAACCACCCCTCACTGTCAGGATCATCATGAAACTGAAACGAGCAACCGTGCACTGTGTGGTGTAGCACCCGGCAGACAGTAGATGCTCATGAACATTAGTTTCCTTGCCTCCAAGTGTGGCGCTGGCCTACCTCTTTGTTTTTCTCTCACTCACTTTCTCCCTTTCACTTTTCCTCCATCTTCCTTGTTTATTTGCATTTCCATTCAACAAGTATTGTGTGCCTACTGCGTGCTAGCACTGTGGTGGTCCCAAGTGTTTGGTGATGGTCAAGAAAGGCAAGGTCATTTCCTACAGAGCTCCCAACCTAATGCAGCAAAGCCGTGGGGTGCTTCGTCTTCTCCAGGGGAGAAATCAGCTCTTATGCACCCCCTGCCTCAACCTCCCTCTTTACAAAAACCAATTGGCTTTACTGCCAGGAATGGAAACTTCCCGCTGACAAAGATTGGGTTTTATTGGGGTCTCCGCATCCCCCAGAGCCTGATGCAGATCTGGACCTGTAGTGAGTACCCTGTAAAGCAGCATTGAATGAATGAGTAAACAGGAAAGCTCTGGGGGAGGGGAATCTTCTGAACCCCTCGGTGCTGCCTCTCCCCTCCTGTCCTCCCCCACCCATTCTTTATAGGGACGCCCAGCTCCACCGCTCTGCGAAAGACACATTCCTCCCCGCTGCTGCTGCCTGCAACCTTCTCTCCATCTGCTCCCTCTGCCTGCTCAGGCTGCAATGTGTAGAGAGTGTGGCAAGGTGGAGTGGGGGGAGGGAGAGGGAGGGCTTCTAAATTGGGGTGAGAGGCCTGGGAAGCTGGTGGGGTCTGCAAAGGTAGTCCACACTGCCAGCCTCCAGAGTGTGCACAAGCCTGTCCTCCACCTAGCCCTTGGTCAGTGCCCATCCCCAAGCCTCTGTTGTCCCCTACCACCTCTATTTGTGACAAAAAGACAAGTTGCTGAGAATCAGGGCTGAGCAAGAGCACAGGAGATGAAGATGGGCCTTGAACCCCAGCTCACACGGGAGAAGAGGGTATATATAGCAGGGCTGAGCCAGAGGAAGTCTTGGCTGGCTCTGGTGCCCTGTTGACAATGGGGATGTGAAAGATGAATCTCAGATTAGAACACGGATAAATTTTAACTTATAGTTCCTGGTTGGGCTTCAGAGGGGTACAGAGCCCCCCAGTATTGGATGCACAATTTTATGGCCATTTGTATTGTTCTAGGGAGATCGACAGCTCTCATCAGATCCAGAGTTTAAGACTTTCTAGGTTATGAGGAGTCACTTTGGAAACACCGGAGGGCTGGTTGGGGACCCAGAGGGGCCTGGGAGGGCTGAAATACAGCAGAGAGAACTGGAATGGGATCTATCTAGAAGGCTGAGCCTGGAAAGCTCTAGGCTGCTAGGAGCTGAAGGCTGCTCGGTTCTGAGGCCTCCATCTCACCGTCTGGAAAATGGTCAGGACGCTCTCCGGCCTCGCCTGGCCAGCGCGGGGCTGCTGCGACCATCCGCCCAGAGGAACCGCTCGGGCCACAGGACACAAGGAGAATCGGCGTTAAACTTTGCAGGGCCGGCGGCCAGAGCGGGAGGCGGGCACCCGGGGCGCGGCGGCCCCTCCCTCCCTCCCCGCTCGCTCGGCCCCCGCCCCTCCCTCCCTCCTCCCGCTCGCTCGCTCGCCGGCTCCTCCTCGCTCGCCCGCCCGCGCCCGGCGCAGCTCGGCCGGAGCGATCGCGGGGCTGAGCGCGCGTCGGCCCGGGGGCTCCGGCGGCTGCCCGGCCCGCGGCCCCTCCCCGCTCCCGCGCCGTCCGCCCGCCGCGCAGCCCGCGGCTCCGCGCCCCCCGCAGCCACGATGCCCGCCGCCCGGCCGCCCGCCGCGGGACCCGGGATCCCGCTGCTGCTCGTTCTGCTCCTGGGAAGCCCCGCCGCGGCTCTGGCGGGAGGTAAGCGCCTCGGGGGGCGGGGCGGCAGGGGGCAAAGTTGCCGCGAGCGCGGGGCGGCTGGGGGTCGCGGCCGACCCCGCCGGCATGGGGACCGGGGCGGCTGGCCGGATTCGGGGCTAGGAACCGCGTCCCCTCGGCCCGGGCTCGTGGACGTGTGGAGGCGGGGATGTGTCTGGAGGACTCGGGCGCTCCCCGGCTTCGGCTGCGGGCTCCCTTTCCGTCTTCCCGGCTGTGGGGCTGATTCCCCGCTGCAGCCCCAGAGAATCTCCTTGGAGTGGGGTCGCCTCCAAACCCCAGATGCCCGGAGCTCTCTGCAACCGCACCCGGGGCTGGGTGCCAGATAATTCGCACCCTCTCGGGAAGAGGACGAGAAGGGGGGCAGCTGAGTCGCCCTGCAACTGAAGACTAGACTGAAGCAGTGTGTCTGGGGGCGTCGTAGTGCCGCTCCCTCCCACTCTAGGACCCTGTGCCTCCTTCTGGTTTAGGCTGCCCCTAGGGACTGGGTCCCTGGACCGATCCCAACCAAGTGTCTGGAAGCCGAACTTGGGTGTGGCTTTCCCCTGAGACCAGTGGAGGGGGCTCAGAACTTGGCGGGGGAGGGAGAGGAGGTGTCAGGTCATAGTTGGGAACCTGAGCGGACTCGCCCTTCTTTCTCACCCGAACAGCCTAGCATCTCTTAACAGTATTATGAATGGGGGGGGGGGGCTAGTTTCACCCACCACGTGCTTGCCCGTTCGGGAAGAGGGGTCCAAGTTTAGCGGAGGATGGCGGCTCCTCCTTCCCAGACCTGGAGCCGCACCCTCTCCTCCACCCGCTGAGGTGCCCCAGAAGAAGTTGTGGTGGGGGGTGGGGGGTGGAGAGAGGAGCACAGCGCCTAACTCACCCAGAGCTAACCCCCAAAGCTTCGAGGGTCTCAGCAGGCCACTAGGAGACCCAAGAGTGGACTGGAGCCCTGGTAGACCACCCGATCTCGCCTTCCGAAAGGTCCAACCCCTGTTCCCAGAAACGCGCTCCTCACGTGGGAAAAGGCAGGCAGTTGCAGGGTCTTCCCAGGCTGAAGATAGTCGGAGGGCGCGCACTCTGCGCATCTGGAGCCCCGTCTCTCTCGTTTGGACCTTCTTGACCTGGAGCTGGGGACAGGTGGTGCCCCTTCTCCCTCTAGAGCTCTGGACCCCTGGCTCGCACGCCTGGCTTCAGCACCACAGGCTGCGGACAGCTCAGCTCCGTGGGCCCTGGTTCTGGGTCCCTTTCCCTTCAACTCTTCCCCGCGGCCTGGAGTGCCCTCCTCAGCATAAATCAGGCATTTTGTCCCCCACCTCCTTCTCTTTCAATGTGGAGCCCGGAGTGCAGAGCGGAGGAAATAATTGATCACCTTTTGTGTAACAAAGCATATCATTAAAGAATCTCCCTTTTATGAGGCAATAATATTCACAATTTACACTGGGTCTGGACAATTTCTCTGGGAAAGACGGGGGGAGAGAATCGGTTTAAATAAATCGTTTCCACCACAGCATGCCCTTTCTTAATTAGCTGTCTCTTTCCAACAAAGGCTTGGTGGCCTTGAACAGAGTCCAGATCTCCCTCCCTCACCCCCCTTTAGAATCTGTGATGTGACTAACACACACAAAAAAACCCAAAGCTACCCAGTGGCTTGCTGGCCTTTCTAAAATGATTCTGCCTCTGAGGACCACAGTCTCCAATACACCGCCCTCCAGGAAAAATGTCTTAATGGCACATATTGAATTGTCATCCAAGACAAGGATTCATAGCCTGCTTCCTTCTCTGGCTTCAAACACAAAATGTGTGCGTGTGTTTTAATTTGTAAGACATTTCGTATTATTCTTCCAACTGCTCGACACTATGGCTAGCCAGTGTATATTTTTAATTAACTTCAGATCACCGCCAAATTAAAGTCAACTGACGTACTACTTCAGAAGGCTCTTTAATAACCGTGTGATTCTGGCTCCGAGACCCTGAGTCATAAGGAGGGAGTGAGGTTAGCCAATGAGCATCGCCGATTCTGATGGTGTATTTGGAAACAATTGACCTTCCACCATAAATTCTATTTTTAACATGAAGCCCAACTTCCGCGAATGTCGGATGGAGACCCGTTCGTCTAGTGTTGCAAGCTAGTCCTGTGTGCAGTGCAGTGAGGGGATTTGTAAATACTTGAAAGGGACTTGTTGCTACATTCTTATGCAGGTCACGTGATTCCCTGGGCCATTTTGCTGTAAGGCATGAATAAGTATAAAGTATAACTTGTTTTTGAAGAGTCTTCTTATTGTCTAAGATATGCACATGGGGAATAATTGTAACTACGTGTTAAGACTGCAGAGCCTGAGCGTAATTTCTTTTCTTTTTCTCTTGAATTAATAAAGCAAATTCGATATTGCTCAATAAGACTCAAATCTGCTGCTTCCTCCGATCTCTAATGTGCATTGTTGTTAGATTCACTTAAAGACTGTTTTCATTATGAATCAGCATTCTTTTTCACGGAGTTTTGGCCGCCCCTGCCAGGGGCCACCATATCCAAGCTTGAAGGATTCTTCTTGTATTCACATCACTCAGTTAGACATTAGGAAAATAATGTTATATTCCTCTCCTTTCTCTTCCAAGGCAAAAGAATGTTTTCTGATCAGAGTGGCTTGTCTTCTGATTTTGCTCACAAGCTCATTCCTGCTATTCAAAAAGCTATTCAAAAGGGCTCAGTTGAATGGTCCTCATATTTGGCCCGCAGACACAGTGGTGCAAACCTCCACTAGGGGCGCTCAAAGCTAGAGTTGGTGACTGAGGGCAGGAGAGAGGCAAATTCTGAGGTTTGGAACCTCCAGGTGTGTGCAAAGCCAAAGGTCAGCAGAAGGAAATCTCATCAGCCTGAAGGTGGTCTCGCCACCACCTCTACCCTCCCTCTTTCTGCTTACTACAACGGATTCCTACTTCTCAGAGAGAAATCATTGATGACACTTGACATATGCAGTGAAAAAAAGGAAAGGTTGAAAAGAGGGCAGAAGAATGCTCCAAGAAAGGCATCATTAGAATGCAAAGTCCACCTGGAAGTTTTATACCAGTATTTTATACCTTCATGGGGTCAAATTGCAAAACACCAACGAGGCCATGCAAGACGGTTCTGGGGAGTTTGACTGAGCTGGGCACTGGAATTAGATGTATAGGGTTCCAGAAAAGAAGTATTGTGGCTTTGGCATCAGACAAGCTGGGTCCAGCTCCATCGTTTCTGAATGTGTGGCCTTCAGCAGTACTAGCTTCTCTCAGCCTCCACTTTACCATCTGTGGAATGGGGCGGGGGGCTGATGGTCCCAGCCTGGAAAGATGATTGCAATGATTACATGACACTCACTTGTAAAGTGCCTGACACATAGTAGATGCTCAAGTGCTGTTTACTTCCATTTCTTCCCTGCTTACCAAAGAGCAAATTGTCCCTGTCAGTAGGCGCCAAGTGAGCGAATCTCTGAAGTTGGTGTGAAGCAGATGTTGGCGTAAATATCCGGATAATTTAGGCCAAAGTAGAGGGGGTGAAGGTGGGGTAGTGAGCCGCCCCAGTTACCTATATGTTGCCTGTGGCAGGTGAGAATTTGTCACTGCCTGGTGCAGACTCCCTTCCTTTCCAAAATCTCATACTGTATCTCTTCGAACCTCAATATTACTGTCAGAAGCATAGTTCATGGTACCAGAGATGTGGGATGGTAGGTTAATGGATGGAAAGAAGACATAAGGAGAGAGTCTTCTGGGAAAGACATTCATTCAGTCATTCATTTAACATTTACTAAGCACTTTCTCTGTGTGCAGCAGGCCCCATGTTGGGTGCTGGAGACACAGAGAAATATAATAAGGTTCCTGTCCCAGTAGTGACAGCTACCAAGAGACATCTGCAGGTGAACCACCAGTCACTGCCATGTGATACCCACTTTGGGACGGGGATGTCAGAGTTCTATGGGATCCCACAGGTGGGTGTGTGTCAGTGAAGGCTTCCTTGAGCGGTAGCATTTGAGCTGGTCCTAAAGGGATGTGACAGGTACCAGCAAACAGAGGGGAGTTTTCTACAGTGAAGATCCTGAAGAAAGCTTCTGTTTCAGAACACATCACACACCCATGGAATTGGAAAGAGTGAGTGGGAGGGGAAGGTGGGCAGGCACACATGCTCGCACATGAAGAGATCATCAGACATGCCCATCCTCCTTGCGCTCCGCTGGGCTCTGTGGGCTCAGCAGATGAGAGCTGGAACAAAGGCCTGTGAGCCGTGCTGTTCGCCGTTGTCCACTAGAGGTTGTGATGACACCAAAGGAATCCTCTCCAAAGACAGCCAGGCCCAGCTGCAGAGAGGCAGACACACAGCCTTGGGTAAACACTACTTTACTGGATTTGCATATTTGCATAATCCTCTGGTTACTGTACTTCCTCAGAAGCAGCCCTTTGATGGTGGTGGAGGTAGGGGTTGGGAGAGAGAACAGGGCTGCTTTCAGGGGAGGACATAGGATGATGAGTTGGGAGGAAGTCAGTGGACCCGTGTGACATAATTTACTAGAACATGGCTGCAACTGTGTCTTAATGAAAACAGCATTTATTGAGTGTTGATTTTGTTTCAAGCCTTGTGATAAGTGGTTTATATAGATTTGTTCAGAGAATCCGCACCACAGCCCCATGAGATAGATGTAGTCTTTATCCCCATTTTATGGATTGGGGAAATTGAGGCACAAAGAGGTTAAGCAACTTCTCGAGAGTCACAAAGCCAAGAAGTGGTTGCAGTCTGGTAACAAACCCAGGCCTGAGCCAGAATCTTTTAACACCATGCCCCACTGCTGCTTTTTATAGCCTGCATTCTCCAAGTTCACGTGCAGATTCTGCTGCTACATGGGAGGGGTCAATAAATATTTGTCAGATGCGTAGCTTATGCCACCACAGTTCCTGGCACATGACGTGCCCTCAAGTAAAACTGGTCAAATTGAAGTGAGTCATCAAGGGAAACGGATTACAGTTTATGTGGAGGCAATTAATTCATAATCACATCTAATGAGCACTTAATATATGTCAGGTACTTACATGGGTTATTTTACTTAATCTTCACAGTTTCTCTCCATTTCACAGATGGGGAAACCAAGGCTAGAGAGGCTGTTATCAGTTCAGGAAGCTTAAGGTTGTCAGCGAGGACGTGGCAGAGGGAAGATTTGATCCAGGTAGTCCGACTGCTGAGTATTCGAGCTTGACTGCTGGGCAGAGAACTTTCCGGGTTGGATCCTGTTGTATTTCTGAATAAAATGTGCATGAAAGATGCCTTCTCCATTAGCACGCAATCAGGCTGGGTGGGTCCAAACTCCAGGTCACCAAACCACAAAGGCTGACAGGACAGAGACCAAAATCAACTAGGATTTTCCCAAGCCTTGATAGCACTCAAAAAAATGAGCATAGGGATTATTCTTCCCAGCCAAGGAAAAGAGAAGACTTCAGGAAAGAGGAAGAGCATTGGTTCCTTGGTTGGCTTTGAAATTCTGCCTGTTTGTAATTGCTCACGTTCCCAGGCCACCCAACCATTAGTGGAGAACTCGCAGTGTGGAAAATTGGTTTCTGTAAGCCCTGAGTTCAGGACGTAAATAAGCTCGACCATCTCCTAGCTATGAACCTCGGTTTTCCCATCTGTGAAATGGCTCACTATAGTCACTACCACATGCGTGAAGCTGCTCACAGGGCTGGGATGAGACAATGGAGCCAGGATGCTTCATGCATGCTGGAAAATCAAGCTTCAGGGACTCTGGTGTTGGCATGGAAGGCTGAACACCCCAAACACCCCCGCATATTTCTTTCTGGGCTTGTTATGAGAGAATGACAAAATGGAACACTGCTATTTGCCATTTAGCGTGGGCCTACTCTGTGCCAGAGGACTGTCCGTGTGCTCATCCTACATTCACTCATTTGCTCCCCACCCAACCTTTTCAGGGGATATCACCAACTAGACGTTACAGATGAGGAAACTGAGTCTTAGAAAGGCACAGGCACTTGCTCAAGGTGTCATGGGCAATGAGGGATGGAGTCAGGATTCAAATCCAGGACTGTTTGATTCCAACGCCCAGACTTGTTCTAGGTCTTAGACACACGTAGCAATGGCGAAATGGAGAGCTGATGCAGGCTCAGAAATCAAGGTGGTGTGACTGGACTCTGGGAGGGGAGATGTTTTCTCGCCTGGTGGCAAATGCCAAGTGTCTCAAGTCAGCTCGCCAAGAGGACAACCAGTTCATCCCAACCTTCCATACCCACTCTCACGGCCCCTGGGTGAAGCATTCTTCTTGTCTTACTCGTGCTGTTCCTTCAACCTGGACTATCATCCTAGGAGGCTGTTTAGCTGAAGGAGTCCAGAGAGCGCTAGATTAAATTCCCAACTGGCTGATTTCAGCAGCATGGTCTTGAGCTATTTGCTTTAGTTCTTTGAACCAATTTTGGCCTGATATGTAAAATAGGAGGATCATGTCTCCCTTGCAAGATTGTTAAGAAGAGTCAGTATGTGTAGATATGTGTAGCCCAGAGCAAGCACCTTACAAAAATGTGCGATTGTTGCTACTACTACTTACCTGGTGAACTTCTATTCATCCTTCAAAACCCAGTCATTAATTGTCTTTTTCTGTGAGACCTTCTCTTGCCTCTCTACTCTCTATGCCAGTTATGAATAATTCTCTGGTGATTCCCATCATACTTTATCCCCGTATTATGGGTAACACATGCACTTATAATGCGTGAGTTACCAGTTTACATGCCTCCCTCCCACTAAGCTATTAACTCTTCGAAACCCTCAACTGAATCTAACTCATCCATATGTCTCTTAGCCTGTATCCAGCCCAGTGTCAGTGCTCAACCCATTTGTAAAACTGTGTTAAATTACTTTTTGTCTTAATCTTAGTTGTGGGGAGGTGGAATCAGAGTCCTGAGAGCTGAATATAATTCCTGATTCTTTCTCCAACTCTGTGTGGTCTTAGGCAGCCTGTATGAGCCTCATCTGAAAAAATGGGAATAATAATAGTGTCTTAACTCATGAGGTTGCTATGAGGAAGATCAGAGATAATAGATGTGAAATCACTGAAGAATTCTACAAAAAGGAAGAGGAGAAAGAAAAATTAGAAGATGAGGAAGGAGAGAAACACACTTTGTTAAAAAAAAAAAAAAACAACCAAAACACCTTTGTGCAACCACAGAGCCACACGACAGGCCATTCAGTGGGTCTGCGCTGAAGCCATCTTTCTTTCCGAGGGAATATTGGCTGCAATTATTTACCCTGTGGCTTAGCTCATTTCAAAACAGAAACTTTCTAGACACAACACTGGTTGTTGTAGGATCTGTCTTCTCTTGGGTCCCTGGTGGCTGCAAAAACAGCAAACGCCCAGCTGGAAACTGGGAGAGTACAGCAAAGTGGATAAAAACCTAGGCTTTAGAGTTAAAACAATCCGGGTTTAAGTCTATTGCTTTCCGTTAGACGCATGACCTTGGACAAGTCACTTTGTCACCCTGAATGGCCTTGGGTCTTGCACAGAGGGGATGGTATATGCTCTGCTGTCTTCCCAGGGATCGTGTGATGGAGGGGGGACTTGGTATAGACATTCTCTGCAAACAAAGATAACAAGGGACTCTTCCAAGGGTCTGTAATATTAATGAGATCACAGCAGTTCTTCAGGCACCCACCTGCCTCAATCCTCTCCCTGATATTTTCATTTTATTGAGGAAAGAGACCCAAGGACAGGAAGGAGCTCACTCCAGGTCCCACTGCAAGTGAGTGGTGGATCCAGGACTCAAACCTGACTACTGACTTCTGACTCCCATTCTAGAGTAACTTTCCCTTTCTTTGAAGAACAATGGAATCCCTGCTCTCCTCAAGTGTGTGTTCTGAGGCCCAAGGAGATGTGGCAATGAAAACATTAAGGGCATTTGTCTCCATTAAGCCAATGGCATCCATTACCCGAACTGGCTATTCACATTACTCGGCCCTGGCAGAGTGACTGCCTCAAAGGTGCTTTAGTAGAAGCTGAAATCCAGCCATAGTTCCCTTCCCTGCTGATTGGCACCTGAATCTTCTAGGTGCCAGTGGACCAGGTTGCACCTGGGAATGGTGCCATCCAAGCAGATGGCTGGAGTCAAGCAAGCAGGAGTAAACCATGGAGGCTCAGGGAGATGCAGGTCCCAGGCCAGGTGCCCTTCTTGTGCTTCCTTGCTCTCACCATGGGTCATAGAGAGCAGCCGATTGAGAAACCCAGCAGGGGGATGGGGTAAGGAGAGCCAGGGAAGGATCACGTGGGCATGGATGATGAGGTCAGGGCCAGCCTTGGGCAAGTAGCTGAACAGCAGAGATGATCCAGGGCTGGAGGTTAGAGCAGGTGGGTGGATACAGTCTAATAGATGGGGTCTGGAGCTTGGGACAAGTCTTGGAAAAGAGGTGAGTGTGAGTCTCTGGGTGACAGTTTCCTTGTCTTGTCCCCCCATTCTCAATTTGAGGGTAGGCATACGCCAAAGCTTAGCCTCATAAGTCAGTGAGTTCAGGATGCTGAAATGGAGCATTGGCCCAGGACCAAGAGCCCAGCTGGTCAAGGCGGTGTAGCATAATAAAGAGCACAGACTCTGGAGTCAGAGAGGTATCAGTTCCAACCTAACGGTGTGGTCTTAGACAAGTCACTTGACTCTGAGATGATGGGGATGGGGGGAGTGATGACGGCGGCGATGATTTGCTGTTGTTGTGTTGTTGTCACTCTGAGCTGATTCTCAAATTCTCAGATCAGTGCTGGCTTCCAAGAGAGGAACCGTTATTTCTTTTGGCTGCATAGAACAAAGACTCACTCGGGATAGCTCAAGAATAGGAAGGCTTACTCGGAGAATACCCCACACGTTGGGCCAGGATGTGCCAGGGACTGGCTACTCTCTCCATTTCTCCCTCATGGCACCTGCTTCTCTCTGTGCATCTGTTGCTCTGGCTCCCTCTCTGTCACGTGCCTCCTTCTGCTCACTCATTACAGAAGTCCCTCTTCACCTCCTCTTACACGGGGAGCATTATAGCTTCTCCAGTTCAAACTCTACCTGCGCACTGATATGGTAGCCACTAGTCACAGGTGGATCTTTAATCTTAAATTTGAATGAATTAACATTAAAGTAAATTAGAATTAGACACTAGCCACATTTCAAGTGCTCCATAGCCATGTGTGGCTAATGGCTGCCATATTGGGCAGCATGGAGAGACTACATTTCCATCAGGACAGAAAGTTCTATTGGACAATGCTGCTTGAGATCATGGCAGTCTAGACATACCTCCTAACACTTAGCCTCTTTGTGTTTCCTGATTCAGATTCCCAAGAGGAATCTGGCTTGTCCTGCTCAGGCGATAGGTTGGCTGTTCCTGTTTAATCAAATCATCTGTGCCTGGTGTGGTAAGCACGCCTGGGGCACAACACAGGGCCACTCAGGTCTATATTTTGGGTTGAGTAATCACCACTAATAACATTTCACACACTTGGTTTGCTGGCCTCGAGAGCTGCTTTCTCAACCCTTCTAATTGCTAGGATGTGGCTCTGGAACTCTTTTGCCGGTTCATCCACATTCGTCAGGCTGTGGCCTCATTGATGAACATATCCAAAGAGCTGGGAAGAATCACAATGTGTTGTCACTGTCTGCTGACTCATCTCCCTCCCTCACTGGGTAGTGACGTCCTTGGGTTCAGGGGTTGACTCTCATTATCACTTTATTCTCAGCAGTTTTGTTGAATGGATGAGTGCACGCATGAATGAATTAAATGCATCCTTTCGCCATGAATGACCCCAATTTGGGGGGCATAGGGCACAAAAGCATTTGCAGAAAACGCACAATCTTCACATCATTTGGGTAAACTTGACTTAGGGAAAAATAATTTAGGGTAGGAGTTTATGAGAGGGGTCCTCATAAACTGGTGTAATTAGGCATTTCAAAGTGATCTATTCTCTTTGAAAATCAGGCCAGGCTGGGATGGAAAGTGAAGAGAAGCTTCAAGAGAGGGTCCCAGGAGCCCTCCTCTCCTATGAAAAGTTCATCTGGAATGACAGCAATGCGTTTAGAGCAATGATGGAGGTCAGTGGGAAAACAGGATGTGGTTCTATGCATGGTTTTAGTAGCAAGCTATTATACAATGTTGTGATTTCTCCAAAGCTTTAATATTACGGAAACAGGGGAGGAGGCATATAAGACAATGGGCTCAGAGTGAACTCTCTGGGAGTGGTGTATTCAGCACTGGGTTAGGACTGAATGTGGATCCCGACTTAGCCATTTGTGTGCTGTGTGATGCTGGAGGAAGTCATCAAATCAACTCACGCCTCAGTTTCCATCTGTAACGTGAGAACATAATACTTCCTCTGCCTCCCTCCACAGGGTGGATTGTGAGAATGCAATGCATACGGTCCCCTCCCTGCACAATTCCGGGAGGAACTATTCATACTGCAGTGTATGTCAGTGGTCCCCCCTGAAGTTAAGCAGTGCACAACCTATGCAGCTGTATGTGGCAGCCCTGGATATGGAAGTGCCCTCCTAGACTGTAAACTGATTAGCAAATGGAAAGGGACAGACCTCTTCTGACTGACTTCTTATTCCCTAGGGACTTCTGATCAGCCCTCCACCTCCATGCCCCCCTTTAAAGCAGATTTCCCAAGTTGTAAAGCTAATTTTGGGCCAACCACCTTGGAAATTAATGCAAAATAAGTGGAATCAGGCCTGGTTTTCCAGGGCTTTAGGAAGGGAAATTTGCCTAATTTATGGCATAACTACGAAATGATGCGCTGGGGCTAATTTGCATACTTTAATTTCAATTGGGGTTGAAAACAACATTTTGTTGTTTTTAAAGAAAGCCTCAGACCTCTTTTGTTAATCCAAATGTGTAAGCTTAGGCAAGTTGCTTAACCTCTCTAGGCCTCAATTTCCTCAAATGCGAAATGAGAATGATAAGGGACCCACATCTTAGCATTGTAGTGAGGAACCATGAGTTGACCCTGTAAAACTCATAGAAGGATGGTTGATACATAGTAGGAGCTCAGTAATTATAGTAACATATATAATATATGATAACATATATCATATCATCATCATCATCATTCATTAAACATGTATCTGGTCCTGCAGTTGATGCCACAGAAAAATCGAAAGGATGCACTCTCCCTGCGTACCCACATGGAGTTATTTCAAGCCCAGGGCTTAGACTCATGCTAGAACATAGCAGGTGTCTGGTTAGGGGCTGCAAGAACAAATGGATTATAATCATCATTAATCACTTCCCCACAGATGCAAGTGTTTGAGAGCCTTTCTCCCCTTCTAGACAACGAAGTCCTCCAAGGCAGTGACTATGTCACATTTCTCTCTCCATCCCTACCTCTCAACAGTACATCTCCCAGATAACAGAAGCTCAGTAAATGCAGAGTTGTTGAATGAATGAATGCTGACGTGTAATCCTTCTTCATTAGTGTGCAGGAAATGCTTATTGTTAGCATTCATGCCAATGCATGGTTGTCTTCTTCACAGACTAAGAATTCCCCATGTCTCTGTCACCAACATTTAGCACAGAGTCTGGCACATCAGGCCGTCAGCAGGTGCTCCTTGGGCGTATGGCAGCAGCCAAGAGCTCAGAATTTAGGGTCACAGAGGCCTGAGTCTGAATCCCAGCTTTCACTTACTAGCTGCATAACCTTGGGCAAGTTGTTTGAGCTTTACGGAGAAAGTATGGGCAGGGAAAATAACTGTACCTTTTCCATCTAGTTGATAAGAGATGCAAATAAGGAATTTTCCATCAAGAGCTTAGCACACTGCCTGACACAAATTAGGTACCCAATATAGACACTACTATGAATAAATGAATGGATGACCTTTCCCAAGAGTCTTGACAGAGGAAGGACTTGGTGTATAATACAGCTGAAACAGAATTCAAAATTTCGTGAATCCCACAGATAAAACGTTCCGTGGGCATTCATAGAGGAGCGTTGCTTTGCAGCAAATACATCTAAACTCTGCTTCCCAGTTTAAGGTATTTTATTATCTTGTTTAATACAATTGAGGTTCTGAGTAGAAGGCAGGGGTCTTCTACTTAGCATTGTAGTGAGGAACCATGAGTTGACCCTGTAAAACTCATAGAAGGATGGTTGATACATAGTAGGAGCTCAGTAATTATAGTAACATATATAATATATGATAACATATATCATATCCATATATCAATATCCATTACTCACTGGCTGGTGTTTTATGACCCAGTTTTGTCTTGGATCAACCACAAACCCCGGACAAGGAACCATGTGGGCGTGGCCCGGCCCCGCATGAGGCCTCTTGCTGTCAGGGGCATCCAAAGGGCAATGTCTGGGTCTTGTAGTCTGTCTCTGCACTATGCCCCTTCCCTGTGTCCAGAGGGAAAAGGACTGGAAAGGAAACAAGCTAGAATGCACTAGAATCGCTGCTGTGGCTTCATTTTAGTATCTTGCTTATTCATTGCCAGAAACTTCAAAGGTGACTATTATAGCCATTTGATGATAGAGAAGGAAGCTGGGGCTCAAATGGCTGAACAGCGGTGGGTTAGGATTCATTTATTCCTTCAAGACCTACTTTCTCTTCCTTCATGACCTTCTACTCTGTACCAGGCCCTTGCTGGGTGCTAGAGACGCAGAGATGAATAAAACATACCGTTGCCCTCAGAGAACTTAACATCTATCCATTCTTCAAACTCAGGTCTGATTCAAAAATGCAAGTCCTTTCTTCTCTCCTCTCCCCTCCCCGTGTTGCCCCGATGACTTCCAGGCAGGGGACAGCACTCTCCAAGGGACCAGGGCTGGGGGCAGTGAATTTCTAGGGCCACTGCCTATAGTCTTGATGGGTGTCTACACCAAGCAAACTGGTTTGGTCTCAAACACCTTCATTTCTGGAAAAAAAATTTAGTTGATGCTCTTTAATAGGCAAAATAAATGTGTCACTTTAAGAGAACCCTCAATAACCATCCCATAGGGACGGACGAGAGAACTCCAACAGGGTCTGCTGAGAGCGAGGTTACTGACCTCACTTACAACAATAATATGTTGGTGCTTCGTTCTCTGGCGCATGTGGGAAAATGCATCCGGAGCAGAATTGCAGAGAATGATATAGACGTAGCTGAGTGTGTGTATATACACAAATAATAGGCCCACTATTTCCATAGAACATAAACTTGGACAATCAGTGAATGAGGCTTGGCCAAAACAAATTAATTCTTTTGGGTCCTGGGGTAGTTTTATTCTAAGTAATAATAAAAATAGTCATTTACTTGTGTGTAGCGTGTGGCAAAGGATATCCCTTATTGTATTAGCTTGTCACCAACAACTTTGAGGGGCTAGTAATATGGAAAATTAGTCCTGTTTTTCAGATGAGGAGACTGAGGGTCAGAGAGGCTCCGTGATGGAACAGTTCCTTGGCCTTAGCTTTTCCTGACATTGACATTTTTGAAGAGTGCTGGCCCATTACTTTGTAGAATGACCCTCAATTTGGGCATATACACTTTGAATTCTTACAAAATGGCACCATGCTATCCATATTGTTCTGTAAATTGATTTTTTTCCTTCTTGAACCTCTTTTCTGTGGTTTGAACAAGGCTCAGAATTGCCCTAAGTCAGGCTTTCTTCACTGGCTCCCTCCCTCCTCTGTCTCCAGTACCCTGTACCCGCTTCTCATATCCCTTCCCTGCTGCATCCCTTCTCCCCTGCTCTCCCTAGGCCATGCTTCCAGAGCCCCAGGCTGGCACCCCCGTATAGTAAGGAGGCTGCACTATTCATGGTTTTTGTTTATGCAGCTGGCTTTCCCACGGGCTGTGGGAAATCCATTGATTCAACCACAAACAGTAAATATTAACGAGCGTCTACTGGGCAGGCTTTGCTCCAGGCACAGGAACAAAACCTGACAGTGCCAGCCCTCAAGGAACTTACACTCTCTGTGATCTTTCATTCATTCACCGATTCAGCACATTCACTCATTTATTCAACAAATATTCATTAATAGTCCATGTGCTGGGCTGTATCGCCTACAGCATGCTGATCACTCCATATTTGCAAAATGGGGTGGAAATGACATCGCACCCTCTTGATGGGGGAGAAGAGGTTAGGCTTTTTCATCTGTGATAGTAAATAAGATAAAGAATTTCCAAAGAACTACAGACATTTTCATGGGCACTGTGTACTTGAGGGTTAAAAAGAGAGCCAGCCTGGTGGAGTAGTGGTTAAGTTCATGCTCTCCACTTCAGCGGCCTGGGGTTTGCGGGTTCGGATCCTGGGCACAGACATATGCACAGCTTATCAAGCCATGCTGTGGCAGCGTCCCACATATAAAGTGGAGGAAGATGGGCACGAATGTTAGCCCAGGGCCAGTTTTCCTCAGCAAAAAGGAGGATGATTGGCAGTAGATGTTAGCTCAGGGCTAATAGTTTTCACACACAAAAAAAACAGAGAGAGAGAGAGCCAGGGATTCTAAGAGCATTTGTAACTTCAAAGAGCATGAGATGAGGGGGGATCCCTCATACTGCCCAGGGGGGCTCAGCCGGATCCAGGCACCTCAGTCTGACCTAGTGTAACTCCTTGGCATGGACTAGCAGAAAGACCACCCAACCGGGAGTCAGAGGTCTGTATTCTGGAGCTGACACAGCTGCTGAAGATGTGCTATGTGACCTTGGGCCCATCTCTGACCCTCTCTGGGCCTCAGTTTCTCCATCTCTAAATTAGTGGCCTGGGCTGCATAAGAGTTTCCGAAATGGACTGTGAGTTAAAATCTCATGGGGAGCTTTTAAAGACAAGGATGCCCAGGCAACACCCCTGCCTGCTGCCTAGGGAGCTTCACACACTGCCTCCAGAGATTTCTGATGCATCAATAAACTGTGCCTGGATTATCTGACCCCTAAACCATGACCTTCTATGATCCCTTTGTTCACAATAATTATGCTTACTGTTTATATGCCTGGTATATGCTGAGCTCTTTACTCACATTATCTCATTTAAGCCACATAATGGTCCCACGGGATGGAGACTATTATTCCCATTTTACAGCAGTAGCCACTGAGGCTTGGAAAGGTTCAGAGACTCGCACAAGGTCACACAGCTCTAGTAACACCCAGAGCTGGGATTTATATCTGCGTCTGAGTAGCTTTAAAAGAATTCGCTGCCTCTCTGTGGAGTGGGTGTGGGTGGGAGTCTACTCTTAGCCCACCGCGTTCCCTCCCCTGGGGCAGTCCCAGTCTCCCGGCTCCTCTCCTCCCTGAAAATCTAGTTAACTCTTTTAATGAGCCAAATAAATGCGCCCAGTGAAGTGTGTGATTGATCACACCCAGCTTCCCATGGACCGGGCGCAGGTTGGCCATGCACCGGGACGGCCTCCCTGACATGAATTATTGCTGCCGTCAGCCCTCGTCTCTGCTGCTGCACTTGCAGAGACAGGCTGAGCCAGGGACGTGTTTTCACTCAGGATTCAACTCTCGGCTTGGCTAAGGATAAGTTGCCAGAGTTTGGGGCACTTGAAGAACCAACAAAAAGCCATTGTGGCCACAGTATGGAGAACAGAGGGAAAAAGTGGGTAAAATCAAGTTGAGAGGTGGTGGGGCCAGATCCTATAGGAGCTGTTCTCACGTGTTGGAGTTTGTTCTCCTGTGCTCAGAAGCCACTGTAAGCAAGGGGGTGGCCTGTTCTGGTTTGATAAAGCTGTCTGTGTAGTGGAGGGGATTATATAGGAGGCTCTTGCAGACAGAACTTGAAGGAGTTAATCCTACCCCCTTATCTCCCCACCCGGAGATGGGCTCACCTGTCTCCTGCCTCCCAGCTAAGGTCTGGAACAATTTAAATTCCATTCCTCCCAGCCCATCACTCCTGGTACAGTCTCTCTCCATCTGCAATGGAAGAAGGGAGGCTGATTCTCTGAGGCTGCTCAAAAGTCTATGTGGTCCCCAGTCCTTCACCCTTCAACTGTGTTTAAAATCTCCAACACATCCGCAGACTTGCCCCCTCGAACCTGGCCTGGTGCTTTGAAAGCCATTCTTTGTCCTCCTCATAGTGGTTAGAACACAGAAAAAGCGGCACAGAGGAGAGGAAGAGAATATAAATTTGGACCAATGATGATTAAATTCTACCCTCCTCCCAAACCCTGATCAGACTGCACAAAAAAATCTAATATATATTATCACTGGCTCTCGGTTTCATGTAGGCCCGACATTGCTGGGTAAATTAAACGACATTTATAATATAGCTTAACTATAAAAATATGCCTGGGGTGGAAATTAGACATACCAAGCCTTTTCCAGCAAAAGACATTTTTACAGATGCATGAGCACCTGAACCAATTTGGAGGCCCTGTCATTTTGATTTAGAACCAGGGAAGTGGGGCTGATCCCTAAAGAGGAGAAGCAATTATCCAGGTGAGAGAAGACTTTTGAATTCTCCTTCTTAAAAACCCACCTTGGTCTGAAAAGCGTCATGCAGAGAAGAGGGTTGACTCATGAGTGACAGCCGGGACCCTTTATCACCTGCATAACCCGCAAATCCCATAGGGCTTCCACATGCTGTCTCTTCCAGGGAGCCTTCCCTGCCCCTCTAAGCTGGGTTGGGATCATCTCACTGGAGAACTCACATCCACTTTGTTTCAGTTAGCTATCACTGTGTAACAAACCACCCCCAAAACTTAGTGGCTTAAAATAATAACCATCTCTCTGTTATCTCAAATGATTCTATGGTTTGATTGGGCTCAGCTTGGAGATTCTTCTGGTCCATGTAGTGTTGGACAGAGCCACAGTCATCGGTCAGCTTGACTGGCCTGGAAGATCCCAGGGGCTCACCTATATGTCCAGTAGCTTGAGCTGCTTCTTACCCGAGCATCTCAGTTTTCCCTCCCATGGCCTCTCCATGTGGCTTGGGGCTCTTCAAGCACAGCAGCTGAATACTAAGAGGGAGGGTTCTAAGAGCCAAGGCAGACGCTAAAGGTCTCTTAAGGGCCAGCTTCAGAAGTTGCACGTCACAGTCTGTTGGTCAAAACAAGTCACAAGGCCAGCTCTGACTCAAGGGGAGGGGAAATAGACTCCACTCTTGATGGGAAGAGAGGCGGAGACTTGGCAGCCGTCTTTAATCTACCTCCCCCTTGCACTTATTCATGATGTAGAATTTATTGTGTTCTTACCATGTGCTTGGCAGCTGCTACGCTAGGTACTCACCTCTCTATACTCAGTTGTCAGTTTATGTCTGTGTCTCCTTGTGCAAAAGGACCCTTGTCGATTTCAGTTCAGGTGCAAAGGAGGTGCTATTACTTCAGGTTCAATAGAGAGGCCACAATCCTGGGTGTTCATTCCAAGTGTGGTCATTCTTAACTCAGGAGACCACTGTGAAATGTTGCAGAACCTAAGGACCAATATTATACTCTTTTATAGTAGCAGCAGTAATGATATTAGCAGTAGTCATAATGATGATTAATAGTAGGAAGTATTAGCAATAGTATAATTCCTACTGCTCTAATACTAATAACTGTAATACTGCCTTACACTTAAGCAGCATTTGGCCACTTAAAAAGCATTTTTATTTCTGTTATCTTACTACTCTATCCCACAACCTTGTGAAATGCCCCAGGAGGGCGTTCGTTATAATCCATAGTTTATAAACGAGGAAACCAAGCCTCAGAAGGGATGAAAAACTTATCATTGGTCAATCACCAGGGATATAATTTGTCAAGGACCTACCATGTGCTGGGCACTTTACACCAACAACTTAATTTCCTTCTTGTAGCAATGGTGTGAGGTAAATACGGGTATTGCCACCACTTTACAGATGAGGAAACTGAGGCTCAGAGAGGGGAAGACCTTTACTTCTCAGTTTCATTGCTGAGATTCGCTTCTAGACCAATCTGACTCATGAGTCAATGGCTCTTTCCACAATGCTACACTGACTTTCTCCCAGACCACCATTTTCTAAATTACGTTGAGCTGAGAAAACAGATCACATTCATGTAGAAATAGTGTGCAAAATCAGAGTGAGGGACTCTTCTGCGAATAGCTCCCACCAGATTTAGAGCCCACCCTTTGCAGAATTTTTGACCTTGGGAGACTTTATTCTTTACCTGCTCTCAGTTCTTGGTAGCTTCCACTCGCCTGAGGCTGCCAGGAAGTAAATTTCCAGAAAAGTGAGTTGTCATATGTATAAAGTTACATGAGGTCCTTGAATCCAATTCTTTCAGGGATCAAGTCACTTTGAAGTTGTAAATTAAAACAATAAAAATACATATTTTTCAACATCTAGATAAAATCTATCAACTGGTATTTTTAGAGGACGTATTATACACCATGCACTAAAACGTGAGATATTGCAGGGTTAAGCATGCTGACTTGAAATCAGGCCAAATCAGGGTTCAAATCGTATCCCTGCCTCTTATCAGCTATACAATCTTGGCCAAGTTATTTAACCTCTCTATACCTCAGTTTCTCATCTTTAAAAGGGATTTATAATAGTACCTATTTCACAGGGTTGTGGAGAGGATTAAGTAGGCTAAAATATATACTATGTAGTCAGATTTGGTTCATGTGCTCATCTTTGAGTCAATCATTAGGGATGTAGTGAGGCAAAACCCTAATTGGCCAGCCCTGGACTCCCCCAACACATGGATTAAGAGTTAAAAATGGGGGCTTCCTGAAGGATAATCAAAATGCTGTCACCAGAGAAAAGAAACAGAGAAATCCAATATGTTAGGGAATCAAGGGTTTCTTTTTTTTTCTGCCATGTCTCAATTGATATCTGAAGGACTCAGAAAGGGACTGAGCATGTGCTACAAAATAAGATGACATGAGTGTGAATTAAGCAGATATGTTTTTCCTCTGCAGGCTCTACAAAGTAGCTTGGGCCCAGACCCAACACTGCCAGCAGGGACACTATGCAGGAATGATCCTGGGGCTTGGCAAGACGGAGTTCTGTCAGTTTTGCAGCAAGTTGTCATCAGATGTGAAACACTATCCTATAAATATGTAGGGCGCCTGAGAAATAGGCATGTGCCAAGCTCTCCAAGAGGCAAACATTTAAGCAACATCCTCCTGTTTGATGAAAATGAAGAAAATGTGCCATCAGCTAAGTCCCTTCCCTCCTCTAAGCCTCAGTTTTTTCATCTGTAAAATGAGCAAGTTGTACTAGATGGTCTCTTGGGACTCTTCAGTCCTTGAACTCAAGGAATTGTGACTAAATTTAAATGGCTTTAATCACAGTTTGAAAGTGAGGAGTCAGGGCACATCCACTAACTCACTAAGTGATACAAAACAAGTAACTTCATCCACCCGTCTGTCCATCCACCCACCTGTCCATCCATCCATCCATCCATCCATCCATCCCTGTCCATCTATTCATCAATCCATCTATTTATCTGTCTATCCATCCACTTGTTCATCTATCCTTATATACATCTGTCCATTCATCCAACCATCTTGTCATCCATTCACCTCTTGATGAATCCATCCATTCATCTGTCTATTCATTCATCCATCCTTCCTTTCATCTATCCATCAACCTCTTTGTTCATCGACTCATCCTACACAAGGCTATGTGGAGACCTTGGTTTGCCCTAAGCAATCTTATTTTGGAGCCCCAGACTCATGTCATATACATTATACATTTAAATACATTTTTATGGTAACATTTTAAAGGAAATATTAAAGTTGTGCTTGTGGAATTATTTTGTTACCACAGTAACTTTCTCAATTTACATTTACCTGTAATTTCTTGAAAAATCATCAAGTATACTCAGGAATTCTTGTGAAATGAGACTCTAACCCATCAACTCTTTTCAAATATAATGAAACTTTTATGAACACTAAATTTAACAAATACTAAGGTTGACATAATTTTATGTTATGGAGGCATTTAGTTTAAGCCTTTATTAATTTTGCTTGTGTAGCTTTCGTTTACTATTTTGGAGCCAATATATTGTTTTCAGCGCACAGATATTTTCATGGGCTCTTAAAAAGCTTGTAGGCCTCAGGCCCTAATGGGTAAAATAGGCCCATTTCCCAAGTTCTTTTCTATCCTCCTGGCATTTCTCAGCTCCTAGTTGGATGAAAGGAGGGAGGTCATGCAAACGAGCTATCTGGTCAACCCGAGATAGTGTGATACATGAAAGAAACGCAACATGAAGCATAAACATCACACCAAAAAGATTTCTTCACATTCATCCTCCACCCCTTTAGGTGTTCCTGCCCTAAATAAAAACAATAATTCTGGACAGATGAGAGAGGAAGATAAAGGCAGTTTTCAAGCGCTTGTCATAAATTGTAATGAGTACCTACTCTAGTAGGGAGCATGTTGATTACTTTCTGAAATGTGAAATAGCAGATTTATCTCCTGCGATCACATCGGGAACATTTTTTCCCATCTAAAAAGAGGTTTCAAGAAATGCTGAAAGGTTTAGGATAATGAAGGCAAATTGCTCTTACAACAGCAGGGAATTGTGAACATTTTGTGTGTCTTTGAACATGGAAAAATGAGAGAATTCCCCTGGGGAAAAAAACCCCCTCAATTTGTCACCAGAAAATCCATGTGAGAAAAACATGGCTCGATGCCTGAGGAATACATATGAATCAGAGCCTTTGCCGAATATCCTCGTCTGTCTCTCTTACTTAAAGATGAAGCATGTACAACTCAGAGAGGGAAGTTATCTTACCCAAGATCACAGAGCAAGTTTGTGTCAAGGCCAAGAGCTGACCCTGGCTTGATGCTTTTCTTCTATCATATTGTGATACGTTGTCCTAAAATAGTATGAAATGTGTGAATGAAAAAGGTATTTTTTTTACAATTTGATTTTTTTTTCTTTATTTGACATTTTTGAACATTTGGGAGATGTGTAGAGCAAGTTAATTATCCCATCCCCACCCCACCATGCCAACAAAGCCTATATTAACAGCCAATGCGAATCTTTTCTTCCCTTTTTTTTTTTTTTTACAGTTTTGAAAAGCAATTTTCTGTTTATGTTTCTGTACGCTTCTTGAATGTCTGTGATGTTCAGCCATTCCATGGCGTTCAGTTCTACTCAATTCCCTGCAGCTATTTGGGTCAAATTCTTCCAGGAATAACTACGATGCTGGAGATCATGGAGAACCCATGTTGGGTTCCCTCTAGTGTCAGGAACTGTGCTGGTTGTTAAAGGAAGGAAGTTGTCTAGGACAGAGTCCCTGCCCCCAAGAGGCTCGGAGGCTAGTGGGGAGGTTGCATGTATAAGCAGACACTTTTGACACATATCACTGAGTCCTGTGATAAGAATAAGCCACAGAAGTTCGGGGATACACCTGACCCAGACTAGGGTTTAAGGAAGACTTCCTGGAGGAGGTGATTCCTGAACTGAGTCCCAAAGGAAGAGTAACACTTAGCAAAGTAAAGATGGGAGAGAGAAGGGCATCACAGCCTGAGAGAAGAGCAAGCTCAAAGGTTGGAGGCAAGAACTTTGGGGCTGAAAGCAACCTTCGATGCAACGAGACCTACAATTCCTGTTTCACAGATGGGGAAACCAAGGCCTTTGGGGGCTATGGTGCTATTACACAGACTAGCTCATTCTGTTGTCCTTCTTGGCCTTTACAGAAGCAAACGGTATTGCCTAAGATGATTATCCTGCAGATCTTTGTTGTAACTAGTGCATCCTGAAGCTAAGGAGATGCGGATTAAATGTACACGTGAAGCCCTGTCCCCACCCCTGAACTCAGAAAGCCCTACCTTACACTTGCTAGTTGGCAAGACTGGACTGCACGCCAACTGTCCGTGATCCACAATAACTGTTTCTTCCGGGCCAAGCTGATGATATTTGGGAATTTGCATATGAATCAACCACTGTGTGATGCAATAGGTTCCTAGAAAAGGGTTGGGGGATTATGGACGGAGGTACTCCTGGTGGTATAGGAAATGGAACACAATTGTTAAGAGCTTGCACTCTGAATCTTCTCCTACCTCGATTTGAATCCCTCAATTTGCACACCACCTACAAGCTGTGCAATCTGGAGCAAACAACTACATCTCTCAGTCTGTTCACCTGTAAAATGGGGATTGGAATAGTTCCCACCTGGAAGGACTTTGTGTGGATAGAGATGCATCTGAAGATCTTGATCGAGCACTCAGCACCTCCTAAGTGTCCAACAACTGGCAGCTGTTTGCATTCTTTTATTTGAACCCAAACCCAGTCCCCTTGGCCTCCAGAATTGTTTGGGACCAGCTACTTCCACTGACATATTCTTTTTAATAAGGGTTTGTGCTGGGCGTGAAGCGCTGGGGAGATGCTCTGTGCTGCAGAGCATCTCAAATGTCCTGTAGCGCCTCCCAGGCACGATCGGGAATGACTCATGGTGGGGAGTTATTTTGGTTTTTACCCTTTGTCTGCTCTACTCTGGCTGTTCAGATGACTGGACTTTGCCTGACTTGGCAAGACCAGCCAGACTGAGCTCATCTGAAGTGCCACCTCCAGCTCTCCAGTTATCTTTGCTACGCCGACTGCCTGTGAGCGAAAGATCGCTCACACAATAAGGTAGGGAGGGGTGAAAGGTGTCATAAACTCTTCAGGGTATTAGGAATTATAGAGTGATTTAAAAGCCCAGCTCTGAGAGTCAGAGTGAGCCCACTTCTAATTGCAGCCTGGCCGCTGCCGAGCTGTGTGACCTCAGTCTTACCAGCTCCTCTCTCTCAACCTCAGTTTACCCATTTCTAAAATGAGGATAATAATCCCCACCTCATTGAGTTATCATGAATATGAAATGAGATCATAATATGTTAAGTGTTTGGCCCTGTGCTTGGGATGTAGTAAGCACTCAGTAAATTTTAGCTATTTTATAATGTTATATTTATTCATTCATTTAGAAAAAAGAAATATCTAAAAGTTACCTATATATGCCATGCCCCAGGATAGATGCTGGTGATACAGTTGCAAACAAATAGATGTGGTCTCTGCTCTCACGAAGCTCAGTCTTTCAGAGGAGAAAGACAATAAGCAAATTTAAAAAATGTATATATATATATATAATTACAAATAGGAATAAAAACGCTGTGAAGGCATCAACCAGGATGCTGGGATCAGGTAATCAAGTGGTCAGGGAGGGCCTCGCTGAGGAGGCAACCTTAAACCAAGATCTGGTGGATGAGTAGGGGTTCGTCAGGCCGAGAGCAAAGGAAACAGCATGTGCAAAGGCCCTGCAGAAGGAATGAGCTTGTCCTGTTTGAGTCAGAACCAAGGCTACTGTGGCTGGAGCGTGGTAAATGAGGGTGAGGGTGGTCAGAAATGGAGTGTGACAAGTAGCCAGGTTCTGGAACACACAGGGCCTTGCGGTAAGTGTTTGGAGACCATCTAAGGACTGTGGGAGGAAAGCCATTGAGAGGTGTTAGCAGAGGAGTGAGTGATGGGGACTGAGTTCCATTTTTGAAATCTCACTTTGGCTGCTGGGTGGAGAATGAACCATAAGCGAAGACCGGTTGGGAAGCTATTATAGTCATCCCAGTGAGTCAAAATGGCAGCTTGCACTTGAGTGGAAGCTGTGCAGAGAGAGAGAAGAGGCAGGTTCCAGGTCTATTTTGAAATTAAGGTCAAGAGATTTGTTGATGGACAAAATGTGGAAAAAAGGGAGAAGGCAGAATCAAGCATGTCCCCCAGGTTCCTGCTTCAGTGACTGGCTGGATCAGGTGGTACCATTTACTGGGATGGGAAAGATTTTGGAGATTGAACAAGATTGGCTCTAGGGTTCTTGCGACACCAGATGAATGGAAGATGTCTATCAGCATGTGGACGCATCTTACATGCGATATATTTAGACGGGTGCATACTGATAGCTGTAGATATAGATACACCCCTCCCACACATACACTCAGGCTCTTTCTATTACAGCCCCTTATTTTATTTCCTTCAAAGCACTTTAGACAAACAGAATTATCTTGTTTATTTATTTCTTTTCATAGGTACCATCTATCTCCCAATGAGGATGTAGGGGTCACGAGAGGAGGCATTTGACATCTTGTTTCCTGTCGACCCACTGTGCCTAATGCTGGGTCTGGCACACAGTAGGTGCTCCACAAATTCCTGTTGACAATGTATGTGTTGACATGGCGATGTGTACATTTAACTTCTACAGCTTGCCAGGTGTTCCGTTTCACATAACTGAAATGGCCAAAAGGATTCTCAATAGATTCTCTCCATGGGTTGGGGAAAGCCTGAGGCTGGTCTTACTGGGCAAGCTGTACACTGCCACATATTTTGCCCTCCTTCCCAGGAGGAGAGAACTGCAATTCTGGCAAGGAGAAAGCCAGGGGGGTCCTGGTGTAGGGACAAATGAATGTCACCAGCTTTCTGTTATGGAAATGGGGTGGTTGGTGGCCTTCCAGGAAGACTTGACAATGTCGATTGACTGCGGGAAGAGTTAATAACTACTCCCAGCCCAGCCAACTGGGCTTGGTTGCTAAGCAACTGCCTCCCCAGAGTTATATAATATGTAAGAGAAACCCTTTCTTTTTTTTTTGCAAATGGAACACGGCTTTCTAGGTGACTGGGGCATTCACCTTGGTGTTTCTCCTCTCCAGTTGGCTTGAGTGACTTAGATATGAGTGGTCTTGCAGTGGCTTTCAAGCTGCCCTGACCAAAGAGAATGCCCTCATCCAGAAGGAATGGATTTGGAGAGGGGGTAAAAGGACATCTGGGCAGTTCTTCCTTTCCCGTATGGAATTCCTGGGGAACTCTGGCATGGTCCAGTCTCTCTCTGTGGAGTCTCCAGAGGGCTTTGGTCTCATCGGATCTCTCTGCCGATTTGACCAAACTTACAGCTGGTTTTGGGCAAACAGGGAGAAGGTGCTGGTCTGTCTACCCAGGGTTTTATTAGCTCATGGAATTACCCGTTTCCTTGGTTTTTGACGTGTATTGAATAAACAAATAAATGACTCATTCAACAATCACAAAGCAGAGGGATTCAGGAGTGAATCACAAGCTTTGAAATCAGACGGAACTTAGTTCAAATCTGGGCTCCTGTTGGGAAAATTACTTTACCACTCTGAGCCCCAGTTTTCTCATCTGTAAAATGGAGGTGATGTTGATGATGATGATGATGATGATGAAAAAGATGATGAGGATAAAACCAGTCTGAAGTGCTTTGAGGGCTGTAGCCAAGATCTAGTGGGATAATATATGTGAAAGTGCTCCAGAAAGCCCATAAAGCTATATAAATATTCATTATCACTAGAATTATGCCAAGATGGTATCTTAGATCTAGGGGTTCCTCTGGAAGGTCATGGTGTGGACAGTGATGGCAGGAGCACATATGTAGTCAGATATGATAGGGGAAATAAAATATAAACAGGAAGGGATCCCCAGGTAAGGCAAACTCCTCCTAAAGGTGTGACTGAATTTGCATGACAAGTGTGTCTCATTTGCATGATAGGTAAATCAGGAATTGATTTATAGAAAGCCCTCCTCCCAGATTCCTTTAATTCAGTGGTTCTCAACTACTCAAGGAACTGGGAAAGCTTTAAAATGCATAGATGCCAAGATCCCACTCCAGACCAGTGGAGCCAGAATCTGTGCAGGTGGATTGAGGAATGTTTATTTTTTTACTTCCCAGTTAATTGCATCGAATATTTACAGAGTGCTTTACTACGCCAGGCACTGCACTAAGGATTTTGCATTCAATGTCTCAATTAATCTTCACAAGAATCTTGTGAGATGAATACAATCACTTCCACTTTATAAATGAATAAAATGGAGGCACAGAGAAGCTAAGTAACTTGCCCAGGGCCACACAGATAGTAGTAGAGTTGGAGACCAATTCTAGCTCCAAAATCCTGCTCTTAACTATCCCAACGTACTTCCTCTCCAGGCACATTGAAAATGTGATTTAAGGCACAATAATGCCATTTAATTACACATTTCCAGAGTCTTATTATTGAGTAAAGCAAGATTTACCTTTACAGGTTGCATTAGTGTTTAGTAATATTGGGTCGACTGTGGTGACAGAGAGATCAAAATATAATTGTGGTTTAACCAAGAGAGAAGTCTGTTTCTCTGTCATTGTGGATAGTCCAGAGCTGACAGGCAGATCTGGAATCATTGGGGACCCCAGGATCCTTCCAACTCATTGCTCTGACTCCTCAACATGTGGCTTCCCTCACATCATCAGAGAGCTGTTCCAGCTCCTGTCATCACACCCACCTTCTGGCCACCTTTCCAATGGGAAAGGGTAAAGAGGGAGTCTTAGTACTTCTTTCCAAGGGCATTCAGGGAGAGTTGTACCCATCACTTCCCGTTGGCCAGAACATAACCATACAGCCACATCCAACTACAAGAGAGGCTGAGAATTGTAGAACATCCTAGGTGGCCATGTCTCCAGCTAAAATGTAGAGATTTTATTATTAAAGGAAAGAGGGGGAAAAGGCCATTGAGGGCAATTAGCAGTCTCAGCTTCCCAAGTCCTAGGGGAGTTACTTTCAAGAACTTGGGGAAACAAGGGGGTAGCCAGAGAATCACTGGGAATTTCATACCAAGTCTAGACTACTGAAGACAAGTTAGAGATGACCAGCTCTGGACAGGGCCTTAAGATAAGGCTCCTCTGACAATGACAAATGAGAAAATCGATTCCTAGAGAATGGGAAAGATGGGCCCAAGGCACTTACAAATTAGCAATGGAGAAAATCAACCCATTGCCAATGACCAACCAACCTTTTGTACCAATTAGTGTGTTAGAGCCTGTGATACAGAAATGCGGGCAAAGAACCACACCAGCTCTCAAGTCGCCCAGCACCTGATGCTGAGTAGGGACTGTGTGTGGCTCCCAATATCTGGCTAGTGTTCACCTTCTGGGCTAATTTCAAGCCTACCCTTTCCAGAATAGACAGGCTGGGAGGGAGGGGGATGGCTGGGAACTGATTTAACTTGTATCTTTTCATCTGAGAGGAATCCCAGTTTGATGATGTCGGGAGCTACTGTATACAAAACGATAACTTAAGGGAGAGGCAAAAGCAATCTCTTTAATTACATTGGTTTGCTTCATCTACCTGATGCTTTTTGGAAGAGGTTAATTTAATTGATTCTCTCGTATGTGCAGTCCCATTACCTCTGGATGTTTCCAAAACATATTTATGCAGCAAAATGTAAGCAAAGAGAGGTCCTTCCAGGGCCCAAGGCAAGAAATAATTCCCAACTGTCAATGCAACTTTTTAGCAGTTTGGTGAATTCCCTTCTGCTACTTTGTGCTGTTGACAAATGGATACAGTCCTCTCTTAACTGCCAAGATTGGAAATTGCGTAAGCTTCAGACCCTTTAGTTGGTCTTTAGACTGAACTATATATACAAAGAGAAGGAAAGAGAGCTGGCATCTATAGAGCCTCCCACAGCCCAGGAGGTGAGCCCGACACTTCTCATATGTCACCACATTTTATCATGAGCCAGGTCCTCGGCCAGGCACTTTACATGGGTAGACTCCTTGAAATCTCAGAACAGCCCTCTGAACTTGGTACTGTTACTGTTATTTCCGTTTCACAGATGAGGAACCGAGACTCGGTGGTTCAGTTACTTAGCAAAGATCACACTAACAGGAAGTGGTGGGGTGAGATTGAAATGTAGCTGATTCCTGACTTCCTGAATCCCTCTCCTTCCTTCTTCCTGCCTCAAGCCACCTCCCCCTCCTAACGTGCACATTTCCTTTTAACTCCTCTCCTTTCTTCTAGTATTCAAACTTTGGATGTGTGTGTGTGCACATATATGTGTATGTGTGTGTACATGTGTTTGTGTATCTGTGTGCACGTGTATGTGTGTACATGTGTGCACATGTGTGTGTGTTTGTGTGTAAGTGATCCATCCTTTCAATAATTTTTTTGAGCTCTGACTATGTGCCAGGCTTGGTTGATGCTGGACCCACAGCCTCTGCCTTCCTGGGACTCACGGGCCAATGAGGGAGGGGTCCTCGTTCTTTCTTCGTTCCCATCACAGGTCAGTGGACAGGGCTGTGGAGTTCCCATCAGCCACTGCCTTCCCAGTGTCACCTTCCTTGGCCGGGATCTCACTGTGTCTGGACCACTGCAGTGTTCTATTTGAGAAGGGGTGGAAGGAGACGAGGAGGGCAGAATGGTGCCATGGGCACAGCCCAGCCTTTGGACGTGGTTCATGTGACTGTGACGGCCAGCTTAGCCCCTGAGCCCTGGGTGCCATAAGTCTTCCCGGCCTCCAGCCTGTTGCTGGATTTGCCACTTTAAAGGACCTCTCTAATCACGTCTGTCCAGGGATTGAAAAGACCCTATGGTCTGTCAAGTCTCCAGATGGAGCACAGCCTTCCCAGCTTCCATCCTGTGGCCCTGGAGAACATGCCCAACCTCATTCTTATGGCCGCTTTCTGCCTGAACCAAACTGGATGGCTCACTGTCTCTCAAACACATTCCCCATCTCTCGCCTTTGCTCAAGCTGGACCCTCAGCCCAGCTTACCTCCCCCACCGTCTGCCAGACAAAACCCCACCCAGAATCCAAGCCCAATTCATGCACTTCCAAACCGTCTCTGGTCCCCTAGCGGGGCCGGAGCCCTCCTTCTTGAAGCCCCATGGCTCCTTGCACCTTTCTTCATATGTTGTCTGGGTTTCACTCCACTGCAGACTTGTTTTTTCTCCCTGCTGATCTGTCAGCTCTTCCAGAGATGAGCGTGTGTTTTATTCAATTCTGAACCCAAGCCCCTGGCAGAGTGCCTGGCATACAATAGGCACTCAATGAAAGCTAACATGATAGATTTAAATGTCTCTGGAGACGGTAGTGGAGCGCAATGTTTACAGGCACAGGCTTTGGCAATGACTGCTTGAATGTAAAGCCCATGCTGCCACTGTGTGTGACAACTTTCTAAATCTCTCTGAGTCTCCGTTTCCTCATCTTTAAAATGGGGATAACAATATCTGCCTTGGAGGATTGTTGACAATGGTTAAATGAGTTGATGCGTCCAAAGCATTTTCACAGCCCTGGCCCAGAGTAGGAGCCCAAGAAATGAGAACTGGTATTATTACTGTTGTTATTAACTATTGTTGTCATTTTTATTTTCTGAAAACAAAGGCTGAGGAGTCCAATTTTCTATCTTCCTTCATACCTGTGTCTATATCCATCCACGTGGATCCCTTTAAACAAATGGCTAAACTTCTGATTCATGTAAAAGCACAATCTATTGCTCAATGATCCCAAAAAGAAGATGGAAAAGTCGCTCCCCCACCTCCTTAGCCACAATCTGATACAGCTGAACAGACACAAGCTTCTCACGGGTTTCCATAAATTCACAATGGCACATTCTCTAATAGACAGGGAAGGAGGCTTGGGCTGTCTCAGGAATGTTCCTCACCTTTGAGATTGATGGATGAGAAGTCCGCCCAGCCTCCTCCCCAAAACTCTCCCTTGAGGCCACTGTCAGACACAGAATCCTGAGCTAGAGGGACGGGGAGGTGACAGGGGTTAACTCTGATATTCTTCTCCCAGTAAACAATTCATCAATTTTATGTCTTGCTTTTCCCTGATGAGAGTAGTGGCAGAGGAGAGGGGGAGTTTAATGATGATGTGGGTGGAAGGGCAGATCTGCTATTCAATCACAGCCACACAAAAATAGAGCGAACCTGTGGAAGAATGATCAACCCTTGGGTGATTTAGAATATTCTCCACTAACTACATTATCAAGCTTGCATGCGACGAATCATTAATCATCATTAACTAAAGTTTACTAGAAATCATAAAAAAAATTAACACGGCTGCAATAATTTTCTTTAATTGTAATACTTATACAGCACTATTTAATTTTCAGGTTTGTAACAAAGTTTCTTTATATAACACTTTTGTTTGTTTTTGTATTCAAACAGCTAAGGACAGGTGATCACTACAGCTCCCCCTCGTGGAGCAATTCCTAGAATTGCCCAGGTGGGAAGCAGCTGGCTGCAAATCTGTGCCTGCAACTTGGGGCCTCTGCCCTTGTGATTGATTTATGAATAGTCAAAGTGTCAGTGTCAAGATCATCTCTCTAGGACCTAGAATACCGTGGGGGAAGAAGCATTCCCCCACAGACATTTGTTTCAGGAATAAGTGAAGCTGGCAGTCACAGCTTGCTCTCTTCATCTCTGTGCCATGCACCTTTCCTTGGAATGTCCTTCCCCATCTCCTGCCTTCACCTGGGTGGCCTGTTCTTTCACCTCTGTGAAGCCCTCCCCGGAACCCTCCAGATTCGGTTATGTAAGACCATTGTGCTCCCTTAGTCCCGGATATTTGCCTTCTTTCAGCAATGATGCTTGTTTTGATTGTTAACTTATATCTCTGTCTCTCCCACTATTCTCTGAGCCCCTCAAGGTGAGGGTTGCTTCTTATTCATCCCTTTGACAAGCAGGAGACATATAAAAAGTGTTGGTACAAGCTTCTTGAATGGATGAGTCAAATCACTTATTTTTGTCCTTTGTCACATCCCTTCCCTCTCTGGGATTAGTTTCCCTATGTCAAACCAGGGTGTAGTAACCACAGGAACGCTTACCAAGCACATACGATAGCCAGGCAGCATTCTATCATTTCAACCTCACAACAGCTCTAGGGTATGGACGCTTCATTCCCCCCGGGCTGTGATAGGGAACCTGAGGTTCAGAGAGGTATGGGAACTCGATCAGGGTCCCACAGCTAGCCGGACTGGAACCCGGGTATGTTTCTCTCAGGACCTGGACCATCATGTCATCCTGCCTGCCCTGCCTCCGAGTGAGGGCCAGACTGGGCTGTCCCGAAGAGTCCTGCACGATGTAGACCCCAGGAGCTGAAGAGGAGTAGAGGTGGAGAGAGCGAGCATAAAATGATGCATCAACCTCTCTCTCTGATTATTTGGCAAGAAGGGCATTATGAGGCAAGACGGGTGTTACTGCCAGGCTTTGAATGGAAAAAATTTAAAAATTTCCAAAGTGCCTCCCCAAATGTTCCAAATCTTAAGACACTTTAATTCTAGAACCCACTCTGCAGTCCTGGTACCCACTCCCTCTGTGGCCTTGGGAAAGTAGTTCCCGTCCCTATACCTCATTGCTTTCCCATCTGTACATGAAGATTTGATTAGATACAGCCATTCAATACATATTTATTGAGTATCTACTATGTGCAAGCCTTGGACTCACAGCAGGACACAATACAGGCGTGGTTCCGCTCCAGCCTTAAACTACATGGGGAGCCAGCCATGCCACAGATGATCACACACGTAATCGTTAACTACCGTTGTGACAAGAACACAATGCTTGGAAAGAACAGTATGGAGGGCTCTAAAATAATAACTACACCACATATAACACTTACTAGGTTCTAGTCACCGTTCTAAGCACTTCACATGCACTAACTCAATTAATAAGTGAGGAGGTGGATGCTATTAATATCATCCCCATTGTTCAGATGAGGAAGTTGAGGCTCTGAGAGGTTAAGGAGTTTTCCTAAGGTCACACATCTGCTAAGTGGCCCCACCCAGGCAGTCTGGCTTCAGAGCCCTTGTTCTTGACCACCCGGGTCTACTGCTTGGAAGGTATCTAAAACGCATCTAATCCAGCTTTCTCAAGAAGCTTCACAGAAGTCTGTGCTGTGGTTCTGTGCGCTGCCCCTGCCTAGCTCTAGCTCTGTCTTTCTGATGAAAGACCTCACTTCAAACCAGCGTGACATGTGACAACCAGCAACCCACTGGGCTTGCCAACCCAACAGGCCTGTGTCATGTTCAAGAGATATCTGAACCAGACCTGATTCCCTTTCACACTTGTTTTCCTCCTCATTATTCCTTCCCGTTGATATAACTGGCAAAGCAATCTCAATGTCAGACTAAAGAGAGGTGGAACTCCATTTATTTGATGGGCGTCACGACCTCTCCTTGTTCGAGAATATGTACGGCTGTCTTTAGCACATCCCATCAATGTAAACACTACCCACCACCACTGCTTCCCTAGCATTCAAGGCCCTTTCAAGTCTGGTTTCTTTTTGCCCTTCAAGGTTATCATCTTCAATGACTTACATCCACCTGGATGGTCCTCTCATTGCTGGTAAATAGGCACCAATTGTAACCTGTACTGAATTCCTCCTGAAATGTATTCCCTGCTCCTCCTCCACGTCCTCCCTTTAAGATTCAACTCGCACCTGATTTTCTTCCTGAAGTATTCCCTGATTTCTTATCCCACAAAGCCCTTGCTTCAACTCTGTCTTGCCTGGCTTTCTAACTACATCCTGCCCATAACTCTTCTTTCCCTAAACCACTGTTTCTCAAAGTATGAGTCCTGGATCACCTACGTCAGAATCACCTGGGGTATCTATTAAAAATGTGGTTTCTGGTTCCCCATCCCAGAGTCTCTGCACCAGAACCTCCAGGTGAGGTGGGGGACCTGGAATTGGCATTTCAACAACTCCTTCAAACCAATCACACTGACATTCAAGAACCACGGCTTTAACCAAATTGCTTTCTTCTTGAATTAATTTTAATTCTCCTGAGAGTCCTTTCAAAAATCAATTTAGCAGAATCTCTTCCTCCCCAAGAGAATGAATTAAGCCTTCTTTCTTTTCAAGCATTTTCCAGTACCTGGATAGTACTCTGGAATGTTCCGAGACTCCACCCTCTTATCTCAACCCCACAGCCACTACCCTGTCTAGGCCACCATCACACTAATGGGAACCATCACACCAGACCGTCTGAACTCCTTCAGGCCTCCTGTTTATGCCTCTGGAATGCATCCTCTGCTGGCTTGCTGGAGTGTCTTCCCTCTAAAGAGTCTGCGGTGTGTCACTCTCTGCCTTCGGTGTCTCAGTGGCCTCTCCTGTAGAATGAGCATTCAAATCCCTTACTCCACAAATATGACCCCTCACAACTCTGCCATGTCATAAATTTCCAGCTTTATTCCCAGCCCTCCAGCCAATGTTCCACCATGTAAACCTTGGCAAATGCTGTTACTACTATTGGAATAATCTCTTCACCCCAGCCACTTAGAAAACTACAATCCACCCTTTAGAACCCAACCCAAATTGTCCCTCCTCTGAGAAAATTTCCAGAACCATCTCCTTTTCCCTCAATTCATACCTCAAGGCAGAGATAGTAGCTCTTTCCTCTATGGCCCAAGAGTTCTGCATAGAATATAATTTTTAAAACATTTAACTAAGTGCTTCCTATATGCCAGCCAGTTTATGTCCTTTACATACGTTATCTTACCTAACCTTCCAAAAGGCCTATGCAGTAGGTACTTTTATCATCATTTCCATTTTGAAAATGAGGAAACTAAAATCCAGAAAGGTAAAGTCATTTGTCCAAGGTTATACAGCTAATAAGATGAAGAGTCAAGATTCAAAATTACAGTCATAGACTAACACAAAGCTGCCACCAATAACATGCAAAAACTCAAAAACACAGAAAGGACAGACTGACCATTAGCTCTGTGTCAAAACAGTGGGATGGTCCAGCCATCCACATCGCGTTGTCACTATGGTAAGTGGGAACGATCACAGTATTCTAGGAAATAGGAAACAGCACCCATTTGAGGTGCTGTCACATAACCTAGAGAAAGTCCTTTTAAGCTAAACTATCAGAGAAAGGTAGAAGAACCCAGAGAAACTGAGTCATCTGTTTGTGAACAGAAAATTGAAAATGGCATTGAAGCATTGAACTGAAAGCTAATCTTCTATGCCTGATGAAGCCACAGTAATTTATCTTGAAAGCTCCAGGGACAATTTATTCCTAAAAGGGATCTCTGTAATGATCCAGTGTTTTTTGAACCATGACAGCCCTTATTTCCTTCTTAATGAATCTAAAATTTTTTTCAAAGCAAAAAGCATAAACTTCAATATTAGCTCTATGAGGGGTTGGCATACGGGGTCACTCTTGCTGAAGGTAGATATTGGGACAGGTGCTTTTCCTCTTATGGTGTTCTTTTCCTGTTGGTTTAACACTAGTTGTGTAACACTATAATTGTTACGAAATAGTGGGGAGGAGGGGGCAGCACAGTACTCCACCTTAGAGGCAGAGTGCTATAGAATTATTATAAACTTTGCAGTCAGACCTAAAATCTTGGTTCTATCCATCATTAATTTCATCACCTTAGGCAATATACTTAATCTCCCTAACCCTCAATTCTTCATCACAATGAAATGGAATAATTTATCTGACAAAGTTGTTGTTAAGATCAGATGAAATAATGCAGGTAAAGTACCTGGCATGTAGTGGGTCCTCAGCAAATAGTAGCTATCATCATATTAACATTTAGTATATGTGTTGATAGGGGTGGATTTAAATCTTCCATTTCAGTATTTTTTCATTTGTTCCACTGTTTTTTCTTCTTCTGTTCCTCCTATCCAGTGTTCTTTTGAATTATTTGAATTTTGTTACAATTACATTTTAATTTATCTATTTTAGCTATATATCACTGCATTTTTTTGGTGATTGTTCTAGGGATTACAATGTACATCCTTAACTTTTCATTAGATTTAATATTGTACCACTTCATATAAAATTTAGAAACCTTGTGACTGTCGGCCCTTGCACTGACCACTTCAACCACCATCTTTTATGCTATAGTTGTCATGTGTATTACATCTACATACATTATAATCCCAGAAGAGAGTGTTATAATTTTTTATTTAAATGGTCATATGTATTTTAAAGAAATATAGAGAAAAAGCTAGTTATTTATATTTACTTAAATTTTGGCTGTTGATCCAATATTTAATCCAATCAAGAAATCTAGTGCTGGGGCCAGCCCCATGGTATAGTGGTTAAAGTCCAGCACACTCTGTTTGGCAGCCTGGGTTCACGGATTTGGATCCCAGGCATGGACCTACACCACTTGTCAGCCATGCTGTGGCAGTGACCCACATACAAAATAGAGGAAGACTGGCAGCAGGTGTTAGTTCAGGGCAGCTCTTCCTCAGCAAAAAAAAAAACAAAAAAAGAAAGAAAGAAATCCAGTGCTCTTGATTTTTTCCTGAAGAACTTAGTTTCCACCTGATGTCAATTTCCTTCAGCCTAAAGAACTTCCTTTAGTTCTGCTGGCTGATAAATCTTCTTCGTTTACTTTTGTGTGAAAATATGTTTATTTCACTTTTATTCTTGGAGGATATTTTAGCTAGGTATAGAAATCTGTTTTGAAATCTTTTCCTTCTTTCAGCACTTTAATAATATTGGTCCGTTGACTTCTGACCTCCATAGTTTATGACGAGAAGTCCACAGAACTTCAAATTATCCTATCCCTGTTTAGAATGTGTTGGTATTCTTTGGTTGCTTTTAAACTTTTCTCTTTATCTTTGATTTTCAGTAGTTTGACTATGGTGTGCCTTGGTGTAGTTTTCTTCACGTTTATCCTGTTTGGAGTTTGCTGAGCTCCTTGAATCTGTCAATGCATGTTTTTCACCAAATTTGGGACATTTCCAGCTATCATATATTTAAATATCTTTTCTACCCCATTCTCTTTCCTCTCCACTTCTGTGACTCCACTTACACGTATACTAGCCCTCTTGATATTGTCCCACATGTCACTGAGGCTTGATTCTTTTTTATCATTTTTTCTTTCTCTTCTTCAGATTGCGTAATTTCTGTTGGTCTATCTCCAAGTTTACTGACTGTTTTCTCTGTCATCTACATTCTGCTTAAGACCATTCAGTGAATTTTTAATTTTAGATTTATTTTTCAATTCTAGAATTTCTATTTGTTTCTTTTTATATAGTTTCTATTTCTTTACTGGTACTTTCTTGTCTTTTTATTTGTTTCAACTATATTTTCTTTTAGTTCATTGAACTTAGTTACAACAGCTGCCTTGAAACATTTCAAGATCTAATTTCAACATCTAGGTCATCTTGGAGTGAGTCTAAGCTGATTGTCTTTTTTTCTGAGCCTGTGTCAAATTTTCCTGATTTTTTTGTGTGTCAAGATGTCTTGGGCTGTATCCTGAATGCTGTTATATTGTAGAAACTTTGGATTTTGTTATATTCCTCTGAAGAGTATTGATGGTTTTTGTTTTAGTTGGCAGTTGATTTGGTTGGGCTCAAACAACACTGTATTTTGCATGACAACTCAAATCTCAGTTCAGTTCTCCTATCTTCAGCTGAACTGCTTATTGCCAGATGTGTGAAGCTGATATCAAATGCATGAAATTCAGAGATCAGACAAAAACTGGGGAAGTTAATAATTTGAGCCTCCTCCTGTCTGACTATCTCCTTTTGGTGATTTCCCCTCACTTTCTGGCAGCTACAATAGTCCCAAACTCTGTCCTCTCATTCTTCAGGATAGAAAGACTACAAGTTTTTCTTGGAGGTTAGGCTTCCCCAAGCAGCACTGAGTTCAGCCTGCTCTAAAGTTAAAAGCCACAAAAACAAATAATTCACCCATGTCATTTACTTCTTCCTAGTTTTGACTCTCTTACAAAGCCTATTTTTGCTCACCTTCTAATGCCTTCAGAGTTTACAGCTGTTGTCTGTAGGAGGGTCAGAGCCATCCATCATCATATTATTATTACATTTTTGAAAGGTTTCTAGTCTTTGATCTCTGAAGAAACATTCTTGGGGTCTGAGTCTGATTTTACAGGACTTAAAGAAGGATATTGTGCACTAGGTGTGGTAGCAGGCTTTGTGTGTGTGTGTGTAATTTATAACCCACAGTCTTTGAGACTGATAATTTTGTCTCTATGTAAAAATAAGTAAAACCACCTGGGCTGGAAATTCAGGTGAACTGAGTTTCAACCTGGTCCAGGACAGGTCAGAGTGGGTTTCTGAAAGAACGCCTGGGCATTCCTTCCTATAATCACTTTGTCAGTGAAAGCCAAGTAAATACCCCACCCGTTCAGAAATGGTTCAGGTAACCGAAATTGTGATGGGTCACGTGTGTTGGGAGGATGGGAGTTGAGGTGTTGACTTCTTCAAGTGACAAAATTATTACCTCAGTTTGAATCGCTTTGTCCTATGAACTATCCCAGAGGACGCTCCATACAGAGAAGTCACACCTTAGATCTGTGGTTGAGACTCTAAAGTCAGCTCATAAGGTAAAAATCACACAGCGTGGAACTGTAGTGGAGAACAACACACCTCCTCCCTATCAATCCACTATGGCCAGATTTTAATCCAGTCTTGCAACAGATTATCATTCTTCACTTGGTAAAATAGCTGATATATTAGTTGGGGTAAGTAATGCTAGCTGTTATAACAAACGAACCCGCAAATCTCAGTGACTTAGAGCAGTAAAAGTTTACATCTTGCTCATAAAATGTCTCTTGCAGACACTCTGCGTCAACAGCAACCTTCCTCATGGACATTCAGGCACATAAATGCCTTCTCTCTTGAGGCTCTATCAGCACCTCACTGCAAAGGAGGCTGGGATATGTAGTCGAGCTTTGTGCTGAGGAGGAAAAGGAAACGGGCTTTAGTGAAAACCCGGAATCCTCCACCACACTTGTCTTACATTGGGATCTAAAATCACTCCATGGAGCAAGATGCTCACACTTTGAGAGCTATGAGAGGACTGAGGCGGACTCAGCAGCAGATACTTGTGGCCTGTTGTGTGGCAAATCCTCATCTTGTTGAATGTTAAGCCAAAGTGTCCGAGTTATTTAACTTCCTTTCTTTCTTCATCTGAGCTTGTGTAGGTGAATTTATGTAACTGAAATGTGCATCCAAGGTGATTCAAGTGGGTGCGTCTTATCCATTCTGCCTAGCACAGTGTCTGAGAGGTAAAGGATGCTTGTTAAATGTTTGCTGGGTAAAGGAATGGATGGAGGAGGAGGAGGAGAAGGACAAAAGGAAGGAAGAAGGGAGGGAGGGAAGGAAGGAAGGATGGAAGGTAGGTCAATGAACGGAAATATATGTCCTCTGAAGCTGCAGGTACCACACACCTATGTTAGCACAAGATATCATTCACCTGGGAACCGAGGTAAGGAAGTGGGAGAAGAACTGCACCACCTGGAAAACCTCTCAGTAAATCTAAACCATGATCCTTCCTCCACCCTGCACCCCAGTGCGCACGCCGCATCTTCCCAATGGTTCTCATCTGAGATCGATCAGGCCAATTTCTGTTGGAGTCAAGATAGAGCAACAATAAAAGAAAAAACAAACTTTTTCATGAACTAACCAAAAGCCTTTATCCATTCTCCCTGTTTCCTTCTCTCCCCCAGAGAGGAGGAGGGAGGGCCCCATTCAGAGAGCTCATTTTCCTGAGTGGGTTCTGATAAAGGACAGAACATTAGGTTTTTCGCTTTAAGGGAACACAGTGCTGCTTTTAGAATTCATCGGGACATTTTGGAACACAAACAACAACAGCGGAAGGCACTCGTGTGGTGATAATTTAATGTAATTCCGATGTCAGTGACATGCCGTGATTGCCTCGTCAGCTTCCCCGGAGGCGGTTTCTCTTGTGTCTTGCCGGGGAGAGTGGGTGCATGCGCTCGTGCACCAGCCCAGCACCCTCACGCACATTTCCTCTCTTCCCATCCCCATGGCTCACAATGGTTTTCTGACTCCAATCCAAACGACTCCAGGGAGACAAAAGAAGTTGGAAAAATTTCCAAAATCCTAATCAGAAGAGAGAGTCCCCAAGTCAAAATTAACCCACATGCATCTGGGGGTTTGGCCTGGAAATACATTACGGCTTTTTAAATTAATTATTCCGATGTTTAAAATGGAAGATTTTTGCACTAAAATCCCAAGTTCAGGCATCCCTAGAAAAGTCAGAAGGGTTCACACAGAGGACCCACAGGCCTGGACTCTGGTGGTTGGCTGGGGTGGAGTATCAGAGCATGCCCATTAATTTGGCACAGGTTCCATAATATACCAGGGCCCCATATGGTCCACTTCACACACTTGCATTTTCTGCCAGCCTTCATGAGCATCTGACCTTACCAATCCCGCCCCTAAGCCTTGGGATCCCCCAAACTCTGGTCTCCCCCACAGACTTGCCTGGGTTTCTCCATTTCTTGGAGAAAAGAACCACAGAAGCCAACCAGATTTGTACTGTCATAATGGAAATTTCCACCCCATGAAAAGAAGGACTAGTTCAAGATTTTTAAATTTTCATTCAAGAGGTTTTGCTACAGTCAACTTTCAGTCCTGCCAAGGCATTTAGTTGATGGAGTCTGTTGGAATGAGATTGGGCTGTTAGTGGCTTTGGCCAAACGCTTTGCCATTTCACTGAGGAAAGGTGGCATCTGGAAACAAGGCTATAGGCAGAACCCCCACCCCCTGCCCTAGATCCCAAGCCCAAAAGATAAAGTCTAAAGGAAGTAAGAGCCAGCTCTGCCGAGTTGTCCATTCTGCTAGTCATTTTATATGGACTGGAGCTACAACCATATTTCTCTAAAGCTTTAGGCTCAGAAAATACAAGGGATTCAGTCCAGTGGTTTTTCCATTAGGATCTGATGGAAACTGGGGAAGTGGATGGTCAGCCCAGGGGGCTTCTGAGCTTCCCATTGCATTCAAGCACTCATCAAATATTTATCAAAAGTTATTTTGTGACAGGCAGACAATAGTGAGCAAAAGTAGACAGAATCCATGCCCTCACAAAAGAAGTCAGACAGAAGAGAGGAGAAGGCCATGGGGCCATGCATTTGTGCAGCAGGGATTCCAGCTAGGGCTTGGTGGCTGGAAAAGATTTCCGGTGAAGTGATAAAATCTGAAGGACAAATGGAAACTAACAAGGTGAGGGGGAGCAGGTAGAGAATGTTCCAGAGAAAGAGGACGGCAGACTCAAGAGGCCTGGGATGAAGGGAACATCAGTAGTGTAAGGAATTAGAAGCAGGTCAGTGGGCTGAGACAGGACAGGGAAACGGGGAGGTTTCAGGCACACAGGGCCTTTCAGATCATGATATGGGGCCTGGTCTTTATCTTAAGAAAAACTTAATGGTTTTATAGCCCCATGGAGCCAGCCAGAAAACTCCATTTTTATCTTCTTTCTATGCTATGATTCCTGATATAGTCTCATTGAAATAAAGGATCCTATAGTTAAAAACAGTTGGAGAAACCGCGGCTCCAGCCACCTCTTTTATAGGTGAGGAACCTGAAGCTCAGAATGGGACACAGCCTGAGAAGATAAGGGCCTTTGAGGCTGATTGTGCCCCTGGGGAGAGAGGTGGCCAGGGGGAGTAGCAGTAGCAGCTGGAAATGAGAGGAAAGGCAGAATATGATGCCTGGAGAGTAAGATTGCAAATGGTGGCCAAGCATTGGGGTGGGATTCGAGCAAGAAGCTGAACCCCAGCCTTGGGGTCAGCACTCCGGTCCTTGGGAGAGGGATGGGCAAGAATAAAGCATAATTGGCGAGGCATAGGCTGCGACAGGATGGAGGCAGAGACCCTGTCATCAGAACCAAAGCCCAGTGTCATCTGAGCATCCCCGAGGACTGGGTCCTAAATCCCAGAGGGGCGGTGGGGGGGGGGAGGGTTGAAGCCCTTTAAACCCCTCCCACCGGTGGTCGACTTACTTGTAATGAACTGTGTGACTGGCTGAGACGAAGCTTCATTTATCCACATAACCCTCTCCTTGACCCTCAGTTTGTTTTTTAAAGCAAAAGAGCTGTTTCATCACGGGGAAATTGTCCTTCACTCATTACGGATGATTACAATGCCAAATGAGGACATCAGAGACCTCACACGAGGAAGCGAGGAAATGAATTCAGTCCCTGGCTGCAGGCTTGGCTGGATGGCCCTAGACGCGTCCCGTTACCACCCCGGGCGTCAGTTTTTCCAATCTGCAGAGTGGAAACAATGAGGCTTCCCAATTTGTCTTGAATTGTTGGGAGCTGTCCTAACACATGTGGTTTTCATCTGTTGAGAGGATAGCAACCAATGGAAAGCTATGGACGTTGTCACCCTACAATTCATGCACCCCACACCATTGGGCATATAATTTAGTGGGTTCACAGACCACATTCCCCAAAGCCTGACCCTGCATTTCAGGTTAAGAATTCCTGTTTACTTTTTGTTTATTCGTTTTCTTCCTTAAGAACAGATACTTGACTTCCCCTTCTTTCCCTAGCACCCAGCACACAGCTGGACTCAATCAAATTCCTAAATCAGAGGGGAATTTAATAACTCGGACAATAAACATGGGTTCGGCCCATGTGACAAGCCCAATGTTGTGTAAGGCACAGAGGCAGGGGAGGGGCTACAAGGTGATGGTCTCTGCCCACACTTTGCTTGGAATTTGATGGTACTCACAGCAGTATTGGGAGGACAAAAAAGAAACTTCCAGAGAAACTGATGACTTTTGGAGGTCAGTGACCTCCCAGAGCATTGAGAGAAGGGGAAGCTATAAAGTCTAATGGTTAAGAAACAGTCTTTGGAGTAAACTTTATTTGAAGCCTAGCTGTGTGTCCTTGGGCAGGTCACATCACCACTCTGAACCCAGTTTCTTCATCTGAAAAATGGAAAGCAGTCATAGTGCCTCCCTCCAGAGCTGTTCTGAGGATTCAACGTGCTGATGCACGGGAAGTACTTAGCCCACGGCCTGGTACACGGGAAAGAGCCAATACATGTCAGCTCTTAGTTATTTACATCCAGACCATTTTCCCAGATACGACATTTTGCAGGGCCCTGGATCCAGGGTTATGGATTCCCTGATGGAAGAGAAGAGGGAACAGAACCTTTAAAGTCTGAAGGAGCCAGAACTATACAAAGCAGGAGTATCATGCAGGGTATGATGTATCCGAGTCTGCTGGCCAGAGCTCAGACGGAATTTCAAGAAGGAAGCAGCTTGTCCAGAGGAAAGGTGTGAACAGACAGCAACACCTTGTTTTTTAACAAGCCTCAACAAAAGACGTTTGGAGCCAGTTGGCCCAGATTTGGAGGGGAGGGAGAAAAGAGTGGGCAGCCCGCAGTTAGAAGGAGATTGAAAGGAGAGACAAGAGGTAGAACACAGAGTTATGAGTGGGGAATAGACAGGATTTGGCAGGGGTGGGGGAGGGCCGGCGGAATTCAAACTTTTAACATTGATCAACAAAATCATATGCCTGGAGGTCGTGAGCCTGGGTCCTGGTCTCACTTCTCTCTCAATCCTTTGCTGTGTGTCCTTCAGCTAGTCGTTTCCCTTTCTGGGCCTCAGGTGGAAAAGGAAGGGCTTGAAGTAGGTCACCTACAAGGTTGTTTTGCTAGATTTTCATAGAGCTAACCACCTAGGCAGGACTAGTTCTAACAATCTAGACAGGATCTGCACAGGATCTGTTGACCTCAGGGTCCCAGGGACGGACACAGAGTTGGGGTATAAGGCAGAGAGTGGCTGAGGGCCCGGGGCCGTGCTGTGAGAGGACACGAGCTCGAATCCTGGCTCTGTCCTTTCCAGGCTATGTGACTTCATTCTCTGAGCCTCAATTTCCTCAACTGTAAAATATTTCATCAACTCTAAGATGGCGTTGACTATAAGATACCTAATATTTTATAGGCCACTAAGGAAGAAAAAACGCTGCCAATGAGACCACGACACACTGTCAATTGTAAGACGTATTCAGATTTCAGAGATGCTAAAATGCAAATCAATGTGCATCTGAGAATCAGTGAAATACGGTAATGCCTACTTCATAGCGATGCATTGGTGACAAGTGAGATGACGGATTTAGAGTGCTGGCATACAGCAAGTGCCCAATGTGAGTTACTAGGTATTAATTAGGCAGGCACTAAATAAGTGTTCATTGAACTGGAGAAATGGTCAGAAGGTGATACATACTTTTTAAAGGAGGAGAGCAAAATGGTTTGAGAAAAACGTTCCTCAGGACTGAACTTCCACCAGTCTTTACGTGGGTAACATTTGGTTAGAAGTGAGAACTGAATGACATAGGTGTAAATATCTGTTGTAATTTTTTTAAGTTCATTTTTAAAGTTATGATGTTAAATGAGGCCACTGTATGGTTCACTTTGGGCCTAAAATACAGTTTTGTGTTCTCCTGGGGAGGCCCTGGCTTTCTTTTCCCTTGCTTGGAGAATTTTCTTGGTGGACTACTCCCCGCCATCTTGGAATGGAGAACCAAAATGGCAGAGGCAAAAAGAGAATTGGCCCCTAGTGGAGACACAGGAAGGGATGCAGGAAAGGAAGAGAAGAGATTGGATAGAGAAGCTGTGAGAGTTAGAGGGAGAAAGGGAGCAAAGAAGAAATCCCTTAAAGAAGTAAATGAGTGCTTAAAAAGAATGCCTCAGGCCTTCATTTCACAGCTGGAAGGCTACACCCCAGCAGCCTCTGTTGGGCGTTGGATCAAGTTTTCAATTCCTGTGGCTCATAAGGGATCATGTCCAACGCGTCCACCTCTGGAAGAGGGGCCATTTGGCGGCGGCGAGCAGGGATCTGAGGAAAGGTGGAGGGCATCTTGTCTGATTAGCTGGGCCTTATCTGCAGAGCAGAGTGAATGGCTGGATGTGATGAGCGAGCTTTGCAAGTCACTGGACCATCCCGACTTCTCGCTGACAGAGCCACGCTGAGATCCCAGCTGCTCCTTATCAAGTGACAGGAGCACTTGGCGAAGCCACAGAAACTGGATTTGAGTGAGTCGCATCCTCCTTTCTCCCTGCCCCCAACACAGAGCATTCTGACCATCCAGCGAGTTAAAGGGGCGGCGCCTGTCGGAGCAATGCCGAGAGAGCAGGAAACGGAGAACCAGGGAGGGCCAAGGCCACATGGTCGGTTGGTGGAGGGGCTGAAAATGGAATTCCATTCTTTCTGCTACTTCAGACTTGCCAGTGAGTTGTCTCAGAATTTTTCCTGAGAAATCACTCGACCCCTGAGGGTACAGCTGACCCATCCCCAAAGTGGCGGATGCTTAGTTTATTGTCCTAAGAAATGGTCCTGCAGGTAGAGGCATTGCCCTTAATGTGAATAAAACCAACTTGACCACAAGAATAATAATAATAGCCGTAACTTATCAGACACTATGCTATTAATTTTCATTAAATTCGTGCAGCCACCCCAGGAGGTAGTTCTGATTATTGTCCCCACTTTGCATATGGGAAAACTGAGGCTTAGAGGGGAAAAGTCACTTGCTCAAGGCCACATAGCCCGGAGGTACATGGTAGGGTTTGGTCTGGGCCCAGGTGTCTGGTGTCAAAGCCAGAGGTGTGAACCACTGGGCTCTCCTACCTGTCCAGAGGGGTAAATGGGCAGAATGGGGATTTGAACCCAGGCCTCCTGACTCTTAGCCCAGTGCTCTTTTGACGAATGATGATGACAGGAACTCGGTAATTATTATCTCATTTACTCCGCTCAACAGCCTTATGAACTGGTGTGACGACCCACAGTCACCCAGGGTCGCACTGTTAGTAAGTAGCAGGGCAGGGACTCAAAAACTCTCCATCCTTCCCTTCCAGCCACCACAGTGGTATTTCAAAACCCAGCCTGATCCTGTCAGCCCACTGCTCACAACGCTCCCACTCTGAAAACCAAAGCCAGCTTCCTCTCAGGACTTACAAGACATGCATGATCCAGCCCTTGTTTACTTCTCCATCTTTTGCCATACCGGCCTTCTTGTGGCTCCTCCCACCACAGGGCCTTTGCACGTGCTGTTCTCTCTTCCTGAACATCCTCTTCGTATACCCCTCCCTGCCTTTTGGCCTAGTCCACTTCTCCTTCTCCTTCAGATCTCCGCTGAAGTGTCACTTCCCCAGAGAGCTCTCTCTCTTGCTCCGGGGCATCCATCCCTTTGTGATTCCATATTAGTGATGTGATTATTTAATGATGTAATTAGTTCAGTCTCCACTCGTCCAATTCCTATCTGTGTGGCCATGAGCCAGTCCTCCCCCCGTCTGGATCTCCTTCTCCTAATCTCTAAAATGGATGACAAGGCTCCAGGACTCGTCCAAGATGGGGACCCCAGGGCCCCAAGTGGGCCTGGCAAATGCAATAAGGTCTTCGTGCTTCTAGGCAATTCTCCTCCCCAAGGGATTTCCACTTAGCCCTGCCATAGCACAGCTCCTAAAATCCCCTTGCCTCTTGCTGTAATGGAAGGCAAGGTACCTGGCTTTTCTCATTCGAGAGGAATCGAATCCGAAATGCAGAAGGCATTCTGAGCTGGTGCCGACAAGAAATGAACACAGACATTCACTCTTCTACAAACAGTTCCTGGAGACCCTTCTCTGTTCAGTCAGTCTCCTGGGTGCTGGGAAGCAGAGGTAAACTAGACATGCTCCCTGCCTTTTAGGGACACACGGTTGAGTAGGGAAACAGATGCAGGTATATAAATAACCATCAAGTAGGGAGAAAGAAAAACAACAACGTCTCCCATTTATCGAGAGCATGCTTTGTATCAACCCAGGGCTAAGCATTTTATAAACGCCATTTCATTATCCCTTCTCAACCCCAACCAAAGCCCTCTGAAGTGCTAGCAATGTCGCCATTTCACAGACGCAGCACCTGAGGCTTAAAGGGGTGAAATAAGTTTCCAGGCTCCGTGAAGAGTGGTGGGCTTTGGTCCGTTTCTTTGCCAGAGATTATCCCCTGGCCATAGCCAGAATTCTCATGGGTCTTGAGGGAGGCACCACGCTGGAATATTGGAAAGTCTTGGGTTCAAGTCCTGGTTCTGAAACCAAGTAACCCATGAGTTCTCCAAGCCTCAGGCAGTTCCCTCAGCTGGCAGGTAGGAAGAGCATCACCTTCCTCATAGGGGGTTTTAATGTTTAAGTGAAACAAATCTTGTGAAGACTCCCAGTTCCTCTTCATAGAAGATGTTGAAAAAAACCCAAGTTTTCCTCACTCCCGGAAAACATCAGTAGGAGCGCAGGTGGGATGTGAATTCTCCCATGATGGAAAAGGAACAAGATCGGGTGAGCCCTGTGGGCCTTTGTTACAAAATCTGTTCTATATATGGACAGTTTGAAAGAATTGAGAAATTAGAACTTGTCACCGAAAAAATGACTTTGCTACTTTGTTTTCCATATGGACTCTTGTCTCAGATGCCAAGAACCTTTCTGATGTGAATCCATCCTGTGAGCCCAGGGGACCCACGGAAGCCAGTTAATTCACCACTTTCTAAAGGCATTTTTCTTAATCCTGGGCCATGAATAAAAACAACCAAGCAGAAGCCCAAGGAGGACTCATTAAACTTCTGGCTCTGAGAATAGGGCAGACTTGGCCTTGGCAATGAAGAGGGACATGCAGTCCCGGTGACAGCAATTATAATAAAGAGAACAGTGTCCGTCCACCAGGGCACCAGGTAGGTGACAAGGTGGCTGCAGTGTGACACAGTGAGCTTTGATGGTGGAATTAAGTCTCACAGGCAGTGGAAAGTGCCTGAACACTGGAGTCTGACAGCTTCCACCACCTACTTGCTGTGGGACCATGCGCAAGTGGCTCCACCTTTCTGAGCCACAGATGCCACATCTGCAAAATGGAAATCATCATACATTGATTCAACAGATACTTGCTGAGCATCTACTATGTATCAGGCACTGTTCTAGGCACTGGGGCTACAGCAGTGAACAAACCCCTGCCAGTGGAGCTGACATTTGCATAGAATGGTAAGTCAGAAACAGTAATAACGAGCCTGCCATTGGCCCTGTCCTCCCCAATCCCCCCACATCCCTTTGAGGCAGACAGAGCAGCTGTTGTGTCCCCACTGTACAAATGAGGAGACTGAGGTGTAGGAGCACACCCCACACTAGATCACAGGCCTCCTGGCTCTTTCCACTCTACAGTTGCCTTGGGTGAACCAGATCTGATTGCCAGGTGAGATCACGGCTCAGGTACTGCACAGTCTTCTTGCTCGGTCTGGAATTCATCCCTATAATGCCACTCTATGCAGCGTCTGCCAAATCTGTTACAGTAATTGCCATGTGGTCCCACAGTCCTCTGCCTGTCTCTCCCTCATTAGACTGTGAGCTCTTCCAGGGCAGGGCTGTTGTATCCCCAGGGTTTATGGAATCTAGCACCAAGTAAGTGCTCAGGGAAAGCATGTTGAATAAAAGAATGGATGAGTGAGGAAGAAAGGGAGAGAGGGAAGGAGAGAAAGAAAGAAGGAGAGGCAGGGAAGGGGAACGACTGGCTTATATCACACAATAAATATTGAGTGATTGGATAGATAAGTGAGTGGATGGATGGATGGATGGATGGATAGATGAATGGGTGGATGGATGGGTAGGTGGATGGATGGATGGATGGATGGGTGGATGAATGGATAGATGGGTGGATAGATAGATGGATGGATGGATAGATGAATAGATGGATAGATGGATGGATGGGTGGGTGGGTGAATGGATGGATGGTTAGATGGATGGATGGATGGATAGATAAAAGAAGAAAGAGAAGGGAAAGACGAAAGGAGTAGGAATGGAGGAAGGGAGGAACAGGCAACATTCCTTTGGAAGAGTTAATGAATGTCGAATAAATAAAATAAAGAATGAAGTACAACTCAAATCCCTTCTTTCACTCCCACAGCTTACCCCCTGCCCTTGCCCATCTGACTGTCCTCACAGCCTTCAAGGCCCAATTAAATCTTGCCCCTGCTGTCTGTTCCAGACCACAGAGACTGGTCTTTTTCTAACCTTGTAGTGTTCCCATTGACTAATTGCCAATTAGCATCTTGGTTACACACTCACTTCCCCTGACTGAAACCAACCATAGCACTTGTTAGCATCGGGCAGTGGTTAAATCGCAGCGCTGTAGGAGGGAGACTGGCTGGGGGAATTTTGGCTCTGCCCCTTCACAACAAAGTGACTGAGGAAGTCACCCCAACTCCTGGAGGCTCCGCTGCCCCGTGTGTGAAATAGAGATGCTGTCACTGCCCCGTGGAGGTGTTAGGAAGACTGCCCATGAGAACGCGTGCAAGGAGCTTCTTGTGAGGCCCCGTGTCCATAGCAAGCACTTGCTTGGGCTCGTTGCTACTATCACTGTTGTCGTTTGACCTGTGAACGTCTCGTGTAAGGTTTTAAGGACAACTCCATCTCTCCTCACACACACACACACACACACACACACACACACACACACACACACACACCTACGTAGGACTAGGTATCCAGAATGCTTGTTAGTTGATGCCTGCTTGGACCCAAGTCCAGGAAGTTTGATTTCTAAAGATCTATATTAGGTGAGATTCAATTTGCCAATGACTTTATTCAGGCCAACTTTCCAGAAATGAGTTTAGTGCAGGAAACTTGAAAAGAATGAAATATTAGTCTCGTGCATGTTCTCAACAAGTTTGTGGGGCCTCTGATCCCCCTGGTTATCTGCAGGTGAGGACAGTGTTTCCCAGAGCGGGGGCCCAGTACCCCTTCCATCTCAATCACCTGGTTAGAAATTAGGATTCCTAAGATCCAGCCCAGACTTACTAAATCAGAAACTCTTAAGCTTAGGGCCTGGGAATCTGCCTTTTAACCAGTTCTACTGCATGCTTAGTTGGGGAACTCCTGCCACACACAGCCTTGCAGAAACCTAGAGTGCAGTGCTTGAGCACCTTTGAGGGTTTCCAGTCCAACTTTTTCCTCTGGAAGGATCCTTGCTGGCTCTACGTGGGGAAGAAGGCAATTAGCATTTACTAAGCCCTTACTGTGTACCAGGCACTTGACATAGGACCAGACAGGGTAAGTGACTTATTCATGGTCACACAGCAAGGCAGTGACAGGGCTGGGACACAAGCCAAGGGCCCCAGTCTCTCTGCCCTGCTGGCTTTACTCCATTACATCACCTATCTCTTCCTCTAGAAGGAGTCCTTGCTGGCTTTACAAGGGGAAGAAGGCAATTAGCATTTACTGAGCCCTTACTGTGTACCAAGCACTTGACATGGGACCTTCCAGAAATTCTAAGGGCTAGGTATTATCGTGACCATCATTCTAGAGAAGGAAGCTGAGGAACAAAACCTGCTGGGGTATAAGATGAATCCCAATATTACAGGGGAAAAATGAGGGAGCCCTTTCATCACACATGCGGTGAAAATGATTTTAAAATAGCTTCATATGAAAAATTTTTTTTTTCATTCATGCAGACAGAATATACTATATACTGGAACCCAATAGGAATCCTTAATAACACTGGCCCGTGACATGTTGTGCTATTAGCATTTTATCCATAGCACCGATTCTCGCCCTGGGGGGGGGGGGATGATTCTGCCCCCCAGGAAACATCTGGCAATGCCTGGAGACATTTTTGGTTGTTACAACAGGGGAGTCACCACCGGCATCTAGTGGGTAGAGGCCAGGGATGCTGCTAAACATCTACGATGCACGGGACAGGCTCCCATAACAAAGAATTATCTGGTCCAAAATGTCAGTAGTGCGGAAGTTGAGATCCTGACCTGTGAGATGTGAAGCTCTTTACTTCAGCTGTGATGTCGTCTGTGGCCAACTCCACCACTAGGAGGCAGTATAACCACTACTGCCGGCACATCACCCCAGACACGCTAGTCAGCGACGCTTCCCTTGGATGTTTCCATCTTCCGTCCACAAAATGGGTACATTAGGGCGGTGTAAGATGAGGGGGGTGGAAAAAAAGAGAATAGGTTACCCGTGAAAGAAGTCTCCCGTCGGAGATCAGGCAACCGCTAAGTTAGACTTTACTTCTGTCTGTCTAATTCCAAAGTTAACGATATTTCCAGTGCTGTCTCTTGCCTTATAGGTGAAACCCCCAGGAACCAAGATTTTGCAGTATAAGCCACTAAATTCCTTTGCATCAAACACAATCTATTTTTAATTACATTGCGGAGTAAATTGAGTTTCCCATGTTTAATTTCAAGCATAATGTGTGACACAGAGAATCTGCTCCTTGCCCTCCCCCTCAGCGGGAGGAAGTATGGTTTAGGGATTAAGAATGTAGATTTCATGGTCAGCCTGAGTTTGGATCCTGGCTCTGCTGATAATTAGCTGTGTGACCTTGAGAAAATCCCTTCATTTCTCTGTGACTCAGTTTCCTCACCCGGAATGTGGGGATAAGAATAGAATCCACCTGAAAGGATTACTGTGCATTTTAACGCAGATAATGCGTGTAAAGTGCTTGGTATATTGTCTGGCACATGGAAAACACTCAACAAATGTTGACGATAATAATTATTATTGTCATCATCAATGTCATTATAATTAAGGCTCCAGGATAGGGAGAAAGTGGGAAATTGAGAGTCTGGTGAATACTTAACATTTGTAAAGCAAAGGTGGTTCAGTCTGGATCTGATAATTCATAGCTCATTAAATCTGACCTGTCATTCCTGCTTTTAATGAAAATATATTCAATATTGGAATTAATTACTATTAAAGTGGCCTTGTTATTAAGCATCGAGGGATCAGTGGTGGACTCAGTGGGTTATCATCCTTGAGTAAAATGTCTCAAGGAAAAAAAAAGCTGAATTGATGCACCATCCTGAATCCAATTGGAAAATCCCAAATAACACTGGCTGCTGTTGGCAATTAGTCTAAGGAGGCTGTAAATCACGAGAGAGCTTTGGAGGCAGAAACTAAGGTGGGAGGGAAACAAGGAGGAATTCAACTTATCCTGGCTCTCTTGGATGTTTCTAAATCGGCAATTCTGTAGTCAAGGAACAGTTAAGGAGATCTGTGGACACCTCTTACCCTAACGAAGGGTCTCTCTATGGTGCAGAAGGAGAACTGGACTGGGAGTTGGGGTGGTGGGCCGTGGCCCAGCTTCAGTTCTCTATAACCAGGTGTGGTGGCAGAGGGGGAGAAATAGGAGACATCAGAGGGGATGTCAGGGCCAGGTTATCTAGTGCCTTTGAGGCCATAGCAGAGTTTGGGTTTATTCTAAGTGTAATAGGAAGTCTCTGTTGGGTTTAGAACAGGGAGTGGCTTAATAAGATTGTTTAAAACTCACTCTGGCCACACTGGAGAAATGGCTGAAGAAGGGTGAAGTGGGAGACCAGTAGGAAGTTATTGCAGCCTTCTGGGCAAAAGTTTACAGAGGCTTGACATAGGATTAGGGTGGTGGCAGTGGTGATGGAGAGAATGCACAGATACAAGGGATGTTTTGAAGATCAAGTTGGTAAGAGGTGGGGCTGGACTGGATGTGGAGAGTAAGGGAGAAAGGAGGCAATCAAGAATGCCTCCCTACATTAGAGCTTAAGTAGCTAGGTGGGTGTTGGTACTTGTATTAGTCAGCTATCACCATGCTAATGCTGTGTAACAAATCATCCCCCAACTCGGGGAGTTAGAACTGCAGTGGCACAAATCTGCAGTCATCTGTGATTCAGCTGGGCCCTAATTAAGAAATCTGTTTTAGATATGCCATTAGCTATTATTACAAAAGTTCCACCATAAATATGTTTTACTTTGGGGTCTGAAAAAAAGTTTACTAAAACAAATAAGCTACTCTAAAAAACAAAAGGAGACAAGTCAATGGTTTAAAGAATTTGTGGTGGTGTGATTTTAAAGCCACTTGGAAAGATTTGTCCTCACCGTCCTACGACTCAGGGCATTGAGAGAGAGGAGTACACTCCAATTTATCCCAGGCTCAAGCAATTTCAGTTTTCTGATTAGCTTTGCGCAGCTAGCAGGAACTTTGTCGGGCAGATAGCTTGTCGCGCCAAACACAAGATGAGCCCGTCACTGGTCAGGAAGCAGACTCAGTGAGAGAGATTGCTTGCCTCCCCCTGATCGATGCCATCCACGTAACACTAAGAATCGCAACCACTGCCAAGCTGGTGCCCGCTCCTCCATTGCTGGTTGTGAGCAGCAGGATCACTCACCCTGTCAGAAGACATTAGACTCCGGGGCTGGCTGATTTCGAGGAGGGTGGGGTCTTTTCAAGGACAAGTGAACATACAGGAAGGAAAACAGACATTGGCCCTGGCCCAGCATCTGTGGCTGAGGAATTAGAAGACTCCAAGAAAAAAGAGCGCCAAGAATTCAATGCTTTTAGCCATGTTGGGGTAAAGAATCGTGTCTCCTACTGAGAAAGAGGGATTGGGGATGTGCTTGAGGTAAATTGTTACCATCCCAATTGGTGATTTGCAACCTGGACAGGAAGTAAGTCAATGAGACTCAACGAGAAACCTGAAGCAGCTGCATTTAGGAACAAACAGGGCTGACCGGGGCTGTCTGGAAGGCAAGGGACTTTGCAAAGAAAGGATAGATTCCGATTCCACACAGCAGCAAACCTTCTCTTGGCTCACTTTCCTCAACCCACCATTCCCCCCATGCCACAGACCCGGTCCTCTCCCTGCAGCATGTGCTGGCTTGGTGAACCGCCACATGTGTGCTTGAGCAAGACAAAACTTTGGAAGTCATCCATTACTCCTTGCTCTCCCTCACTCCCCTTGTCCCATCCATCTCCAAGTCCTGTTCATTGTGCCTCCTAAATATTTCTCAAAGCAGCCTGCTTTTTCTCCATCTCTGCTGCCACCACCCCAGTCTGAGCCACCATCAGTTCTCAGCAACTGCAACAGTCCACTTGCTGGTCTTCTGGCTTCCAACTTTGCCCCCTTTCAATCCATTCTCCATGCTGCTGCCACAGCCATCTTTCCAACACACGCATCTGCCAACACCACCTCCCCATTTTAAAACCCTTCTGTGGCTCCCCATTGCTTTCAGAATAAAGACCAAAATTATGAATATGATCCACTGTTCCCAGCATGGTCTGGGTCCCTGCCCGCCTCTCACTGCTGCACAAGCTGTTCCATCAGCCTGGAACAGCCTTCTCTCCAACTTTCACCAAGTTCCCCTAGTCATTCTTCAAATTCCAGCTCAAGCATCAACTCTGAAAAGCAGCTGTCCTCTGCTCACAGCCTCCATTCCATCTGAGACCAGAAACTTAAATATACTCAGAGAATCATACTTCTTTCCTTCAGAGCCCTTATCTCAACTAGTAATTGTGCCTTCACTTTTCTGCGATTATTTGGTTAAAATCTGACTTCCGGTGAGCTCAGTGGCTGAAACTGTGGATGAGTTTACTGAACGCCCAGCCCTCTCCCGTCCTCTCCAGCCTGTCTCTCCTGTGGGTGAATTCCCAGCCTTCTTTGCAGCTGGGAGTGGCCACGTGACACTGGTCAATGAGATGTAAGCAGAGGTGATGATTGAGACTCCTGGGAAAGATTCTCAAAAGAAGGCAGACTCAACTTGGATGCCCTTTGCCCTTTGGCCCCTTCCCTTTGTTCCTCTCTGGAGTAAAAAGCCAGTGAAGACTGGTTCAGTGGGCATCTTTCAACCATGAAGAGCAAAGCCACAAAACAAGGATGAGAGAGCAGAGAGAGAAGGAGCTGAGGTCCTTGTTGCTACTGTTGGGTGGCTGGGTCAGCCCTGGTCCACTGACCACTGACCTCTTATTGTCACTGGGCTGGAGTTTGGTGTGACCAGCAGCAGCTGAGTTAACCAAAACAATTCCATAGGACTTGTGTCTTGTTCCATAAGAGTCTAACCAATACAAGCTCCATAAGGACGTGACCCGTGTCTATTTTTGCTCGGTACATGCCGCCAGCGTGGTGCCTGGAGCATAGCATACACTCAGTGAACATCTGTTGAATGAGTGGGTGGAGAGCACTGTCTCTGGAGTCCAGCAAGTCTGGGCTCTGATTCCTGCTCTATTGTTGATGGCCGTGTGGCCACTTAACCTCGCTGAGCCCAGATTTCCTCAAGTGTAAAACCAGGCTAATAACACCATCCTCTGGGATTATTCTGCAGGTCTAATGGGGTGATGTGTAGAAAGTACCAGACCTTGACTAGAAGCTCAATAAATGGTAGCTGTTGGCATCATGATTATGAGTGATTGGCTCTGTCGCCTCCAACTGCCCCTCTGAGCACTAACTATGGACAAGGCTCTGTGACAGGCACTCAGGGAAGGTCTGCAGAGTGGTCTCTGCCCTCCAGGATTTGGCAGCTCAGTTGGTGGGAAAAGATGTGCAGAAATGCGTGGAGAACTCACAGTGGCTGTCAGTAAAAATGTGCTAATTAGAGGGGCACAGACCCCAGACTTGGTGGGAATGGAGAACAGGGAAAACTCATATGTGCTGGTAACATTGTCCCTGGGGACAGTGCAGGGACAGGGAGCCTGCTTCCTCTCCGCTCACGTAGTTGACAAGCATTTATCATGCTCCTACCATGGGGTTCATTGCTAGGATAACACAGGCGCACTCCAACAGAGGTGCAGAAATGATTAGATGAATATTCCTCCCTGCCTGAACAATGGGCTAAATGAGCAAACGCGCGAACAAACGAACTTCTGAAGAGAAACGAATGAGCTAGAAAATAGATGTAGTTGTTCCCGAGGAAATAAGCATGCTTCACAAAATGACAGCGTCTGGGAAGATGGAGGGCCAGGCTGCAGGCTCCTGACCCTAATCCGGGGGGGAAATGTGGTCAGAAGAGAAGGAGAATGAAGGTGGAGGTGGAGTCGGGGAAGTAAGATAAGGCCTTACAACACCCCAGCCCCACCCAGTGTCCTGGCCGTGCTGGACAACACGCCATTTGTCACTCTGCTCATTTCTGTTGAAAGCCAAGTGCTCACCAGCATGGTGCTGGGCAGTGGGCACCAAGAGCGAAGAAGACAAGACCGCTCGGCCCTTTGCACCCTTCACCCATCCCAAGCATCTCTCTCCTTCCTGGTCCTGCCCCCTCCTCTCAGCCCGCGCTGAGGACAGCGGAGATGATGCTAATGTAAGGGCCACCAAGTGGGGGCTTACTTTCAGCAAGGTGCTCTCCAAATGTCTCCTTTGATGCTCCCCGTACAGCTGTGGGGTTGGGACCATCACAATGAAGAAACTGAGGCTCAGGGAGGTGCAGCAACTGCCCTGGTCCTACAGCTGGTCAACGGCAGCCCCAGAACAGGGAGCCACATCTCTGTGCACACGAAGTCTGGCCCCTTAATTACTGTGCTCGCTGCCCCAGTTTTTCTTCTAAGCCAGTGAAGCTCGAAGTTTAAGGTGCATAGAGGAAACTTTTGGGGGTGATGGATAGGTCCATCATTTTGATTGCAGTGATGGTTTCATGGATGTATATATATATATCAAAACTTATCAAACTGTGCTCTGGTTGTATGTCAATTAGACCTTAATAAAGCTTGTTTTAACAAAAGGCAATCAAAATAATTAATGTCATAACAATCACCCAGGCTGCTTTTTAGAAGATGTAGACTCTTGGACCAACCCACTGCCCACAGAGATTTTGTTTCAGCAGGCCTGGGGTGGCGCCCGGCAATCTGTGATTTAACAAATGTCCTTGAGGTGACCTTGACTCAGTTGCCCCAATTTGTGTAACCAGTGGCCCCCAATTTGTGTAACCGCTGCACCTCGTTATGACTTGGGGAGCTTTTACACAACACCGAGGCCTGGGTCCCACCCGGGATCAGCGGGGACAGACTCTGGGAGTGGGGAAAGGGGAAACAGGAGGTTCTGCAGAGTTTCCAAATGTGCAGCTAGGGCTGAGAGCCACTGAGCTGAGAACCTTTTCATCAACGCCAGGCTGGGGCCGCACAAAGCCGGGTGCCCCCAGTTCTGCCAGGAAAGGCAAGTCAGGCCCTGCAGATGTCCCAGAAGAAGACGAAGGCCCAAACACCCTTGCTAAATTAAGCCCTCTCTCTCTCTGCCCTGGGAATTTCTCAATGCACACGGCACTGCATTCAGCTGCAATCTCTGGGCGCAGTCCCTGACAAGCCATGCAAAGCCCTTGGCTGCCGTGAAGGCTTCTGCAGGAGCAAGGCTGTGCTGTGGCCCTGGCATCGGTGTCCCTGAAACAGGCAGTCCTCCAGCTTGGCTCACAGGCTGCAAGGCCAAGGTTGGCTGAGACAAGAACCTACTGTTTCTTGAATCCAGAGTCAGAACTGGTGGAGTCCTGAGAATAATCTCATCAACCCCCAGCCTACAATTGGGAAAACAGAGAGGAGAAAGTTAACCGCTTGAGGGTTATTCCTTGATCATAAAAGTAGAAGAGACAGAAAAGGGTTTCTCCTCCATGCAGCCTGCCCTGATTGCACCATCTCTCATGGGCTGGGCAGGTCATTCAGTCATTCAACAAATATTTATTGAACTCCAACTCTGTGCCAGGCAAGGGGCTATGCTGGGATTATGATGGGGAACAAGACAGGCAAGATAACTGTCTTTGTGGCCCTTGTATTCTAATGGGGTAAATCAGATAATAAACACAAAACACACAGCTAGAGGAATAGAAAATGCAGCTGGAACAAGGACTTTGAGGAAAATCCTTCAAGGAAATGGAATGGAGACTGGGCGGTGACCAGTGACCAGAGAGGCCAGGTGAGGCTTCAGAGAGGAAAGGACATTTAAGCAGAGGTGTGAGTAAAGGGAGGGAGGGAGCCCCAGAAAGAACCGGGGAGAACGTTCCAAGGGTGGGAGCCCTGACCACAGAGGTCCCAAGGAGAGGACAAGTTTGGGGTGCTCGAGGAACCAAAAGAAGGCAGGGCAGTGACCATGTAGTCAGTGATGGAGAGAGTGGTCACCATCAAGACCAGTGAGGTGAACTAGAGACCAGTGGCCCGCAGGCCAGGCTTCTCAGGGGACCCCTCTATCCGACCAGCAGTCATTGTCCAGTGAGAGTTTCCAGCAGGGGGCGCAGTTTCTACTCCACTAAAGAGTGGCCCTAGAAGTAGACTCGTTGCCCAAACTGGTTCTCTTCGCCCCTCGGTGCTGCCTCCAAGCTAATGGCTCAGTGTTGAGGCTCAAGAGCCGGGTCACCCATCACCTGCCCTGCGTTGATCTCGCTCTGCGCGGTGGTGGATACAGAAACCATTCTGAGCTCCCTCCCCTGCCCCCACGAGCAGAAGCCCCAGCCCCCTGTGGCTGAGCAAGTGGCCGCTGGTCAAAATCAGTTCCAACCCCAGCTTTGGCCCTTAGCCCTCACCCGAGTGGAGGCTGGGGAGATGGAAGACCCAGGTGTCCTGTGACGTGGAGGACAAGCGTGTGGAGAGGAAGGCTCCCTGCCAGAGGGTCCCCAAACAGCACTCCATGAAGCATTGGGACAGACCTAGGTTTGAAGTCCAGCTTTGCCGTCCATTGGCTCCGTCACCCTGAGCAGGGACTTCGTCTCTCTGAGCCTCAGTTTCCTCAGCTGTCACATGGGCTCACAGTGCCTTCCTCCTCACGGGGTGGATGAGGAGACAGACGTGAAAGCTTAGCTCTGAGCCTGGCATCTAAGTGAGCGCCCATTCAGTCAGAATTCCCCACCTCCTTCTAATTTCAACTGGGCAAGACCCCGGGAAAATTCCTTCCCCCAACCGAGCCTCAGTTTCCATGTACGAAAGGAAGTGGCCATATGAGCTGACCTCTGACGTCCCTCCTGCCCTGGAAGTCATTAAAGCACACGCATGCACACACACACACATGCACAGCTCGGACTCCGGAAACAGAGAGACCTGAGTTCAAATCTCAGCCTCGCCTGCCCTGTGTGACCTTGTACAAGCTACTTAACCCCTCTGGGCCTCAGTCTGCGCATCTGTAAGATGGGGATGACCATGTCAGGGAGTGGTCTGGGGCTTCAGAGGGATCCTGCGGGCTAGTACTGAGCACACAGGTTTTAGAAGCGCTGCATAAATGTCACCTATTAGACCCTCTCCTCCTCCCCCACACCCCCTCCCGTACTCAGCGGCTCTCTGCCACGGGTTAATCTGAGATGGGAGCAGAAACACAAATTTTCCATTCAAAACCCACAGACCATTTTTGTTCGGTAATAGATTCAAACAAGGTTTTCTCTCACAGCGATCTTCCCTAATCTTCGATTGTTCCGTTTGTAGAGATGCAGTGTCCTTCTGCATCACGGGGAGAATACAGATCAGGTGTTGTCTGAAACCTCCCCTCGTCTCGCGGAATCCTTTCCTCGGGGGCGTTTGCTCTCTTCCTTCAGATGGGGCCTCTCTTGGAGCAGGCTCATCCTGTCGCGTGTGGAGTGGTTCTCCCCGGCACATTCTTGCAGGTGGAAGGTGGATGTTTGTCCGGGATTGGGGGTGCAGAAGGGCCCTGTGGCCGCTTCCCCAAGTCCATTCTAATCCTTCACACCCAAGGAAGAAATAATAACGATGAAGAGGGCTGTCATGTGTTAATAGCACTCCTTGGGTGGGGCCCCACGCCTTCCAACATCACCGTGAGGAAGGGAAGGCTGTAATGCCCAGTTTACAGATGAGGAGGCCGAAGCTCAGAGAAGTCAAGCACTTGGACAAACGTCACACAGCTTTTCTCCAGTCCCTGATTCTCCAAGCTCGGGGTGAATGTGCCCGGCTCAGACACCCATTCCTCATTCCACGTATATTTATTAAGCACTTAGTAGGTATGAGGCTCTGAACCTACGGGATGCAGATGACAGGTAAACCCGCAAGTAAGTAAAGTGATTTCAGACTGTAGCCATGACTGTGCAAGGGAGTATAATTGTGAGTGTTGGGAGAGTGGTAAATGTGGTTCCTTACAAAGGTGGTCAGGGGCCCCTCTTAGAAGGTGACATTTGAGCTGGGACCTGAACAGTGAGGAGGAGCCAGCTGTGCAGGGGTCTGGAAAAAGAGGGCTCCGCGAAGGAGGACCAGGTTTGGGAATGAAGACAGGAGTGCAGGAGGCTAGGCTGGGGAGCCAGGAGGAGCCATTCCACACGGGGCTCTGAGGTCAGTGTAGGAGTTCGACCTTATTCTCAGTGCAACCGGAGGCCACAAGGGGGATACGAGTCCACCACTTGACACTTTAAGGACCCCTCTGTCAGCCTTGCAGAGATTGGAGCGTCGGGACCCAAGAGCAGGAGCAGGGGAGCCACTAGGCTGGTTCCCTTCTGCAGCGTGGGAGGAAAGACGGGCTCGCCGTAATGGAGCGGGGAGGGGAGGTGGAGAGAGAGGAGGCAGGACCGGAGGGGAGGCTGGTCATCCAGGGACAAGTCACCCCAGTGAGGCGTTGGCATGGTGTTCTAAGTGCCACGGGAGGCTTGAAGGCAGTCAGCTTTGACGTTGGTCAGTCTGGGCGCTGGACAGCACGGCCCCTCAGCTCACTGACCAGCCGGGAGAGAGAGGAGACACGTGGTGGTGGCTCCTGAGACAGGAGGGACCGTGTGGGACGGCAGGTGCTCTGCAATGTCGTCTGGGGTCAGGAGTGGCTGTGGGGAGAGCAGGGAGTTTAGGCGAACAGACGACCTTGTTCTCCCTGGGCCTCCCTCCTCCTCTCTTCCCCACCCTCTCCTCCTCTCTTTCTCTGTCTCTCTGTCTCTCTGAAGCAGGCCTTACAGACAATACACCAAACCACTGGGAGCTGGGGGCAGAGTGGCCTAGCAATGGAGAAGGGGGTCTTATCAGTCACCACCTCCTGGATTCGAGTCCCAGCTCCACCACTTACCAGCTGGGTGACCCTACGCAGGTGACTTAACCTCTCTGAGCCTCAGTTTGTCCTTCTATAAAGTAGGAGTAAAACAGCATTTACCTCATAGGGTTTTTATTGCCAGCTTTATCGAGGTATGACTGGCATTCAAGAAACTGCACGTGTTTAAAAGGTACAATTTGATAAGTTTTTCAATATATATACAGCTGTGAAATCATCCCCACAATCAAGATAATCAACACATCCATCCCCCTAAAAAGTTTTCATGCCCCTTTGTAAAAATTCCTTCCTCCCATCCCTTCACACTCCCCCCACCCTCCCCAGGCTACCACTATCACTATTCGTTTGCATTTTCTAGAATTTTCTATAAATGCAATTGTGTAGTATGTGCTCTATTTTTTTTTTTTTTTTTGATCTGGCTTCTTTCACTCAGTGTAATGTTTTTCGAGATTCATCCATGCTGTAGTGAGTATCAATAGCTTGTTCCTTTTTCTTGCTGAGCAGTATTCCATCATATGAAGTACTACAGTCTGTTCATCCACTCACCCGTTGATGGACATGTGGGCTGTTTCTAGTTTGGGGTTCTTATGAACGAGCTGCTATGGACGTGTGTACACATCTTTATATGGACGCATGTTTTCATTTCTCTTAGGTAAACACCTAGGCGTGGAATTGCTGGATTATATGGTATGTGTAGGTTTACCATTTTAAGGAACTTTCTGTTTTCCAAAGTGGTGGTACCGTTTTGCCTCCCACCACATACGGATGAGAACTCCAGGTCCTTCCCGCCCTCGCCGACACTTGCAACTGCCCGTCTTTTTAATTTTAGCCATTCTCATAGGTGTGATTTTCATTTGCATTTCCCTCACGACTAATGATGTTAAGCATCTTTTCATGTACCCATTTGCCGTCCATATATCTTCTGGGCGCTGTGGTGCCTGTTCAAACATTTTGCTCACTTTGGGGGTTGCTTATTTTATTACTATTGAGTTTTGATATTTATGTATTTCTGGGTACAATTCTTTATCAGATATGAGATTGTCCAGTAGTTTCTCCCCATCTGTGGCTTGTCTTTTCATTTTCTTAACAGTGCCTTTCAAAGAGCAGAAGTTCTTAGTTTTAATGAGGTTCAGTTTATCCATTTTTCCTTTCATGTGTATTTTTTTCCTCGTAGGGTGTTAAGATAATTCAGTGCCTGGCACATGAGTGAGCACTTTTAAACGGCAGATGCTATTGTGATTTGCTGTGAAGGAGAAAGTGCAGCACAGTGAGTGAAATCTGGAGTCCCAGAGCCTGTGTGGCCTGGCCAAGCTCTCCTTCCCTCTCTGGGCCTCGGTTTCACCATACGTGCAATGGGGGAGTTGCACGGCTAAGTGATAATTGAAGGCCCTTTACCTTGGACAGGTTAGGGTGTTAATATTCTCTAAAGGTTGAAAAATGAACGTTGAGGGAAAAGGCTTGGGATTGGAGCTGGGAATGGGGAGGCTCCCTTCCGAGGACCAGAAGCCCTGCCCGCCTCTTGAACTAAGCATCCTGCACGTGGTTTCAGATCCTCTGGGGGCACTTGGAAGATGCTGAAGTGGAGGACACGGGAGAATCGCTCACCCCAAAAGCCTAAGTGCTTCCCAGAACTGCTCAGAAATTGGGAGTCTACGGGTGGGGAAACTGAGGTTGGAGAGATATGGTTCAGAAGTGGCAGAGCCAGAATTTGAACTCAGGTCTGCATGATCCCAAAGCCCACGCTCTCTCGGCTCTGACCAGCCTGGACCCTGGAGGAGAGAAATGACGGGCGGGCAGAGAAAGGGGTGCTTCAGCCAGAGAAATGTTCCATCTGAGCCACAGTGCTTTCCCTCCCAAGCAGCTGCGAGTGAAAAATAGAGTGGGCTGGAATTAGCAGACCTTTTCTTTTTTTCTCCTTTTTAATTTATAGCTCGTTAGTTGACGTGCTCGTTGGGAGAACGTCTTGCCCTCTGGCTCGGCAGCAAAGTCAGTGACAAAGTACTGACGGCCCAGAGCAGCCTTCCTTCTCCGTGTCAGATCACGACCGGGGTGGGAAGCCCATCTGCGAACTTGGGCATCTCAGCGGAAGTGGTCCTTACACAGGTGTCCCCCAGGTTCCAGAAGGTGGGGAAACCCCACTACTGTCTTGATGGCCACAATAATCCTGTTTCTGCTGTTCATTTCCCCAATCATAGTAAACCACTCACCAGTCTCCAGGCACCAGAGAAATAAAGGCAATTAGGATGCAGCCCCTGTCCTCAGGCTGGAGGGGACACAGTCACCTATATAAGTAATTATAGGACAGTGCGATGGAAACTGTAGCAGCAGAGAGAAGGGGCAGACTAAGCCTGGGTTGGGGGCATCAGGGAAGGCTACATGGAGGAGGTGGTATTTAAGCTGGGTCTTAAAGGATGAGTAGGAGTTTAACAGAGTGGAGAGACTCACAGTGCCTGATACTAGGGGGTGTTCAATAAATATTCTTGTCCTATTCTGTTTTCCAGTGGTTTCTCAGATGTTACTCTTGTGTGCCTTGCCAGATTGTAAGCTTACTAAGGGCAAAGATTATCCCTTTGCCTTCTCTTCCGTTTTCTACAGCAGTGGACATGGGACCTGACACATGAGCAGAGTTTCTCAACTTTGGCACTATTGGCATTTTGAGTTGGATCATTCTTTGTTTGGGGCAAGAGGGTGGGGTGGGGGCATGTCCTGTGCATTGTAGGGTATTTGATAGCACCCCCGGCCCCTCTACCACAGGAAGCCAGTAGCTTCTCTCCCCACCCCCACAAGTCATAACAAACAAAAAGTTCTCCAGACATTGCCAAACATTCCTGGGGGCAAAATCACACTTGGTTGAGAACCACTGTCATAGCATCTCCATGGACACATTCATTTATTCATTTAATTTTTCATTTATGCATTCAACAAACATTTACTGAATACTTACCAGAACCCAAGGATGCATAAGACACAGCCACAGCCACTGTGAGCCACAGGGAGTTCCCAGGCCAGAGAGGAAAAGAGACAAACCAATGAGCTATGATGTGGGAGCACCGAGGCTGTGGGAGCATGGTGAGGTGGGGCGGCAGACAGATGGGTGTATTCCAGGAAGGCTCCCTGAAAGAGGCAACACCTGTACTGAATATTGAAGATAAATAGAAATTAGCCAAGCATAAGGGAGAGAAGACATTCTAAACCAAGAAAAATGGGTCAGGCAAAGTCCCCGAGGATGAGCTAGCCTGGCCCTTATCTGGAATTCCGCATCCCTGGAGCACAGATCTCCGGGGTGGCCAGAGGAGTAAAATAAAAACCTTCCGTGTTGTTGCGAAGAGTCTGTGCTTTATCCTGAGGGCACGTGGGAGCCACTGGAAGATTCGAAACAGAGAAATAAGGGACATGACCAGATTAAGTAAGAGAAAAACTCTGGCTGCAAAGGAGCAGAGAGCCCCATAAAACTGCCTGAGTTGTTGGCTTGGCGATACTCTCTTAACCTCACAGATGCCTCCTGGCCCTGGCCCTCCCTCGGCCCGGCCCTCCCTCGGCCCTGCCTTGCAGGTTCCCTTTGCAGAGGACACATATGGGTCTCGACCTCCCCCCCTTCCCCGATGGCTCAGTCTCCGTCTCCTCCCCGCCACCCTCCAGCCACCCTCCATAAAGACCTCTTTCCCGTCCAGCAGTTTCCCAGTGATGACAATTCCTCCAGTTTGACGTGGGAAAGCGTTTCATCTACGCCTGCCGTTAAACCTGTCTCTGAGCTCCTGATTACGTTTGGGATTTGAAGACAGACTGGGGTACAGCATTCAGCTCATCTTTGGAAAGTCACAACTGCCAGCCCATTAGGTCTCCCAGAGTGAATGGAGAGGGGCCGACCCTCTAACTGCTGGAGAACTCTGGTGTTATTGAAACTTCCTCGTGCATGAATGATGTATGATCCCCACAGCGTGGCTCAGGCATTTCCAGAGGGCCTCCAAAACTGAGGACGTTTTATTTTTTGTACCATTTATTTTTGTATTTGGTTGATCTGTCTGGGAAGGGAAATTTATTAAATATTGGGAATGGGAGTGGGAGGTGGTCAAACCTTTCGAGGCTGCGGACTTGATTAATTCCGGTTGTGGCATTTATTTTGAAAGGGCCTTTCATAAAGGTAGTTATAAACTAAACTGCCAGTCACCAGTCTGGGGTCCCCAGACCCTAGTGGTCCTTGAAAGGTGTGATGGGGGAGGGTCTGAGAGAGAGTGAGCAAGGATTTAAGAAAACCTCATGGGGATTCTATACTTAGCAAACTAAGGCTGAGTCTGCTAGCTAAAAGGTCAGGTTTTTCTAGCTTAAAATTCATCGATATTGCCTGCAGGATGACATCCTAACTTTGACCTCTGAGGTCCAGCTTGGCATGGCCACTGCCAGCCTCTCACACTTCACTGTCATCACTTCCCTTCCAGATTCCCGCTCCTCTCCCCTCTGACCACACAGAAGCCCATGTACAGTCCCCCATACGCACCAGCCTCTCTCACATCCAGGCTCCCCTGGGGACCCTTCCCTGCTCTCCCCTTCATCTTCTGCCTCACCCAGTACTCAGCTGGCCACCCCCGCTCCCAGAAGCTGCCACCGACCATCCACACTACCCCTGACCCATGCTCCCAGGGGTTCTCTAGGTAGTGGGATCTTGAGTTATACAGACCTGGGTTCAAATCCTGGCTTAGCCACTTACTTAAGGTGTGACTTCACCTCCCTGAGCCTCAGTTTCCCCCATGTGTTGAACAAGGATAACCAAGTTCCTACCTCATAGGATTATCATTGTAAAAGCTCTTAGCACTGACTTGCCTCTGGGACAGTCCAACTAGTGTTAGCTGTTGCTTCGTTTACGTGTCTGCTTCCCGCAGCATCTCCAGGGGGGCAGGGACCAGGTCTTGAGTCCCTAATCCTCAGATTGTGGTGCAACACGTCACAAAGAGGAGACTCTCAGTGTGTTTGCACGAAGGAGTCCAAAGACGTCAGAGTGGGAGCCAGAGCCACTTACCAGCGAGGTGACCCAGGCAGGTTGTTTGTCCTCTCTGTGCCTCGGTTTCCTCATCTGTAAAATGGGCATCGTGATAGGACCAACCTCATAGGGTTGCTGGGAGAATGAAATGAGCTAATATATGTAAAGTGTTTGGCACAAAGTAAACACTATTTAAGCATTACTATTATTTGATTAACAAGACCAGGAACTGAATGATTTATTACTTCGCCAAAGCAGAGTGGAAGATAAAACACATTTCATCACGGACAGTGGAGCGGGGGACCATAAATGACGAAACGGTTGTGGCTCCTGAGGTGGCCCCATCTGCCCCCGACCCCGCCCCACCCCCTCCTGGGCCTCCAAGGCAGTGACTGCGGGGCATAATGATTTGGATTTTTTTTTAATCAGCAGAGTGCAGGCTCGCTATTTCACACGCCGGCTGTTTAAGTGTATACCTAGTTACAGCTGACTGCCTTGGATGATTGGTTGAGGGGGCCAGGTTCCCGTTGGTCCCTAATCAATCTGGAAACTGAAAAGCGGCCAGAATATTCATTTTCCACCATCAAGCCTGCAGCCCAGGATTATTCTTGATGGAGGAGCTGCTGGACCCAAGTGCCCAGGAGGAGGCGGAAGAGCTGGGTCTTCCTGAAATCCCAGGGTAGCTGGACAGAGGCGGGGGCTTGAGCAGACTGTGTCCCCATTATCAACTCGGTGGGCAGGGCACCGATCAGGGGTCAGGACGGCCAAGGTGGCTTTGGAGTGGCTCTGGGCCCCGTGCTGTGGATGTCAAGGTTGTATCCTTGACACAACTTAAACCAAAGCGACGCCCAGACACGTAGGTTGGTATCGCGTAAGCATGTACTGCGAGCAGCCCTGGGGCCAAGCTCTCAAGAAAAGAAACACAGAAGGGAGTGGAAGAGCTAAAAATATGAGTTCCATCTGGAAGAAGCGAGAACTTGGGGGACCGTGTTTATAAAGATGGCCCCGTGACAAGATGGCATTCATTCAACCACTCCTGTGTGTACTTCGAAACTGTGCATTGGCGCCTACGATGAACCAGGCCCAGTTCCGACAACTCGCCGATGCCAAAGACGAGTAAAATGCAGGCTCTGCTCCCAGGAGGCAGCAGCGTAAGAGGCGAGCTCAGGAAAGTACATAAACAACAACGACGATGATAGCAAAAATAGTAGTACTGGCTGTTTATTGGGCACGGGCAATGAGCCAGGCTTCCCCTAAATTATTTAATTCTGCCAGTAGCTCAGTGAGAGAGGTTCTATTTTTACCCTCCATTTGCAGAAGGTGAGCCTGCAGCTCTGCGAGGGGCTCGTCTCTCAACTGAGGCTCATTCCACAGGAAGGAATCAAGAGGCACACCAGTCCTGTCTGACCCAAATCCCGGTTGTAACGACTAGGCTACCCTGCCTGTCAGAATAACTGGAGCACAGTGTTTTAACTGCTGGGTGGGAACTAGAAAGTCCAGTGGGACTTCTAGAAGTGGGGGTGCCCACCCAGCTCGGGGGGAGCGAGCCCTTGGCGGTGACTTTAGGCCCCATCCCCAGCACACGCCTTAGCATCTTGCACGTCGTGGGTACGCAACAAGAACTTGTTGGTGGACCAAGTCATTCGAAGCTGTTCTGAGCGCGGCCAGGCAGGCTTCTGCCCCTATTTCTTTAATGTGGTTCACACAGCATCATTTTATCCATCAAGTCCGTGAAGAGGGATTACAGCAACCCTCATCTTGTAGAGGAGGAAACTGAGGCTAATGAGAAGTGGGGTGCAGACTTGACCCCCAGATCCCAGGACTCTGAAGTCCGAGTTCTTTCCCTCAGCCTTAGAGCCACCCAGGGGACTGATTCAAGATGAGACCCAGACCCCAGGCCCCCGATCCTTCCAGCTCCACGTGCTGCCTCTTCCTCAGATCCAAAGGGCAATTTATCCCACTCGGGTGCCTTATCAACAGGGAACAACCGTGGTGTTCCAACTCCCCGAGCCACGGGGGTCACAGAACATTCTCTCTTGTCACTTTCCACACTGGAAGAATGCATCCCAAACCTGCTGGCGTGACCTTGGGCTGCTGCATGCAGACCCGAGCAGGAAGCCATCCATTTCAATGTCCTTCTATTCTCTCCCCAACCTCCAACAGCCCCCCGGCCCCCAACTACAGCTCACTCTCGGCTTAACTCAGGGAGGTCAGGTTCCCTCCACCAGCCCGGGGCTGGGGCTTCTTGAGCCGCAAATTTTATTAAATTGTGGGACTTACTTTACTCCTCCCTTTGTTGTTCACTGCTGTCTCACAGGTGCTGTTTCTCCCCTCCCCGCGGCAGGGGTGGATCTCTTCGGGTATCCTCCGCTCCACCTTTCCCAGGGCTGGGCCCGTAGTAGATGCACCAGAAATACATCTGGTTGATCCCTACAACTTTGCTCATGCTGTTCCCTCTGCCTCGTGTGCCCCCTCCCCTTCTCTCGTGTTTGACTTCTTTTCACAAAGGCTCCTGCCAAACGACCGCACCTCCTTGACAGAAGGGAAGTCCCATTCATCAGGCATCCTGGTGGCACCTGGTGGACAGGGCTGGCCCTGAAAACGGGACTTGGAACTCAGGCCAAGGCGACATGGAATCAGCTGCTGCCTCGTGTCAGCTGTGTGAATGTGGGCAAGTCACCTCGCCTCCCCGACCTCTGTCAAATGGGAATGATAACCGTACCTGTCTTAGCTGGTTGTTGAGAGGACTGAAAAGGTAATTCATTTAAAAGCATCTGGTCCCATGCCTGGCAAACGGCAGACACTTATTCAATGTGAAAACACTTTGCCTGGAGCAATTTAAGTAATAACTTATCTGCTGGCCCTTATCGAGCTACCGCTGTGTCATGGGCACCAGGCTAGGTATGCACATGTGTCGTTCAGTCAGCATTCATGGAGCACTTACTGTGTGACAGGAGCTGTTCTAGGCACTTGGAGTTCATCCGTGGAAGAAAAAGACAGACCATAAACCCTTCCCTCACGGAGCTTGGAGGTGGTCGGGGAAGGTCTCACGAATGTGGTGATGTTTGACGTCCGTGCCCACCAGTTCCCCAACATAAAGGACCTTGCCAGATGCAGACAGGGGAGGGCAACCTGGAGCAGGCGTCCAAGCGCCCCTGTGGGGTGAGCATCCAGGCCTGCTCGTTCATTCATTTCATCCCCATGAGATGTGTTGGGTATTATTATCCTCATTTGAGAGATGATGAGGTTGACGCTCAGAGAAGCTGAGGTCACGTGTGATGGTCACAGCTAGTAGAGGACATCCCTGGCTTGTTGCAAGTCCAGGCTTATGATCCAGAGGTTGGTGCCCCGTATGATCAAGGGAAGGGAGCTCTTGCACCTTTTCAGCTCTGCCCCAGCTGATTTCAAGGCCTCCTTTCAGCTCTGCCTCCAGAAATCCAGCACCGATCGTCGCAGGCACGTGTCTTTGCCTCACGCCCTCCAAGGGGCCCAGCACTGGATGGAAGAGAAAGAAGGGAAGCATCACCTTCTGTTCTGGGCTCGACTCCTCGGTCTTGGAGAGTGAGTTTCAGAACATCTGCTCAGCCGAGCCTGGCATAGTAAACAGCCCCCGAAATGCATTGTTTCCTCCTTCAATACGTAGCAATTACATGGCGTGTTTTGCTCATTAGCAAGAAATTGACACAGAGGCAATCCTGCTTTTTAAATTACCACTAATCTCACTGCACCTGTTTGGGGAGAAGGCGGGAGGGAAAAAAAAGGTCGGTAATAACCATCTCGTGATATTTTAAAAACAAACACTTCCAGAACTCCCTACAAAAATAGCTTTTGGGGCTTTCAGGCTCCCATCTTATTTTAAGAGGAGCCCCTCTGCTTCAGGCCACAGGCTGGCATCACTCTCTGTTGATGTTGCAAGCTCGAGTGACACATGTGTCTGGCACCAGGGAGGCCGCGGGGACAAGTGGGGCATCCTTGAGGTTATTAAAGGTGAGATGCCACGATTCGTCGTGTGTTAAGGAACTTGGTGCACACTGATGAGACTACCATTCCTAAGAGGCTCGTGAAAAACTGACTTCTTTGTGGGGGCAATGAGGGATGCAGATGCCCTCACAGGTGTCCTCAGGGCTCAGAGAGGGGGAGTCACTTGCCCAAATCACACAGCTCTCCCTGAAGCTGGCATTCAGACTTGCTGCCCAAGCCAGCTGCTAGGATCACAGTACCTTGTTGTCCCTCTTCTGTCTCAGTACATGGGGCCATGTGCCATGCCCAGCACAGCGGCTCACTGCACACAGCAGGCACTCAGTCAAGACGTCCTAATGCTGCTGCTGTGCTGCCTCCTAAGATTCTCCTTCACTGATGCCCTCCAGGCCCCGGGGTCCATCTCCTTCTGTACAAGACGTGCTGCCCTGGGTTCAAGCCGCTCTCTGGCTGGATGATCTTGGGCAAGACTCTCCACCTCTCTGAGCCTTTGATTCCTCGTTTGGAAGATCGAGATAATGACAATAAGTACATCTCAATCTTCTTGGCTGGTTGGCAAGGGCCATGTGTGATAACAGGGCTGGAGGTGCTTGAGGGACTGGTGAAGTATTACTCAGAATTGGTCCATCCTTGGAGGACACACTGGGCACAGCTCTGGTTGATGGGAAACCTCTTCAGGGCTCAGCACAGTGCTGGGCACGTAGTAAGATCTCGGTGAAGACTGGCCAAATGCATTCATTCATTCCTCTAAAACAGTTCTGATGGAGTGCCTAGTCTCGCCAGGCACATGTCTGGGTGCTGGGGATGCAGAAGGGAACAAACACGTGGTCCTGTCCTCACGGGGCCGATGTTCTAACAGAAGAACGTGTTTGTGTCCTGTGACTGCTGTAACAAAGTGCCACAAACCGGGGGACTTGAAACAACAGAAATGTGCTCTCTTGTGGTTCTGGAGGCCAGAAGTCTGACATCGAGGTGTGGGCAAGGTTGGTTCCTTCCGGAAAGTGTTCCACGCCTTTCTCCCAGCTTCCGGTGGTTGAGGGTAATCCTCGGCGTTCCTGGCTTGCAGACGCATCGCTCCAGTCTCTGCCTCTGTCATCACGTGGTCTTCTTATCTTTGTCTGTGCCCAAAGTTGCCTCTTCTTGTAAGGGCACCAGTCACTGAATTAGGATCCACGCTAATCCATTTTGACCTCATTTTAACATGATTACATCTGCAAAGACCCCATTTCCAAATCAGGTCACAGTCACAGGTACCGGTGGTTAGGGCTTGAAGATATCTTTTGGGGGGAGACAATTTGACCCACTACAAGGAGAGAGAAGGTAAACAAATATACACAGAATATGTCAGAAAGTGGTGGGTGCCGTGAAGACAATTAAGCAGGGTAAGGAGGATTTCAAGGGACGAGTGGTCAGAGAAGTCCTCTGTGAGGAGGCGACGTTGAGCAGAGAAAGCTGAGTGAATGAGGGCACGAGCCATGCAGATATCTGTGGGAACAGCATTCATACTGAGAGAAGAGCAAGTGCAAAGGCCCTGAGGCAGACTGTGTTCAGGATATACAAGGGGCAGCAAGGAGGTCAGGGTGCTGAGCTGAATGAGTGAGGGGAAGAAGGAGATGAGATCAGCCAGATAGGGCAGCATAGCATCTTAGAGACCTAGGGCTCCAGCTGTGACCTGAGTGAGAGGGAAGCCATCGGAGGGTTTTGAGTCATGGAGTGACCTCGTTGTGGCTTAGGTTTTATAAGGGTCACTCCCACTGATGCACGGAGAACAGATTGTAAAGGGGCCAAGGACGGAAGCAGGGCAACTAAAAGAAAAGGAGGAGAGAGCCCTGAAGTTCACCAAAGGGCTTGATCTGGTGATTTCCTTTAACCCATTAAACCCCCAGAGAAGAAAAATCAGCAGAGTGGCCCATCACCTGGGTTGTGTGTGTGCGAACCTCGCCTTAGGATGAGCCGAGTGGGAATGATGGAGAATCACAATGGCCTTTGATGCAAGTGACCTCCATCCCTGAGCACTGTGTGGTGTTGAGTTCTAGCCACAGGGAGTCCAGGGAAGAGGAGGACAGTCTCCCTAATCTCAAAGGACTTACAGAGAAGAAGGAAAGGTGCTCTGTGCAAACACAGTTCGCCACAGTGAGCTCTGGAAGAGAGGCATTTGTTCTAAAGAGCGCATCTGGGAAGTCTTCCCGGAGGAGGTGGCAGCTGAGCCGAGCCTTCTAAGGATGGGTAGGATTGGGGCAGAAAGTGTTGCAGTGTGGACCTGCCTGGTCTTGGAGGAGGAAGCTTGAGGAAGGATGTTGACCTTCAATTTGTCTCTTGGATGACTGAAGCAGAGGGTGTGCTGAGGGCAGGAGAAGTTAGCACTTTTCACTCCTCTCTTTCTCTCTTTTTTTTCCCTTGAGTGGCTACTGTGAGCCAGGAGCTGTGCTAGCCACCAGGTAAGCAACGATGAACAAGACAGTCCTGGTCCCTCCTGGGACCCACGGACTGCTGGGGTTTTAGTGCTCACGTGCAGCTATGTTACGGAGAAGGAGGGAAAAGTTAAATACCGCAACAGAGTCTGTGCTTGCCCCTCAGGCACTGGGGAGCCATGGCAGGTTTTAAGCAGGGGGATGACGTGACGTGAACTGGACAGGAGATCATCGTTTGGGCAGCACGCATAGGATAGGTTTGAGAGGCCAGAGGCAGGGAGGTGAGTGTGCGTCATAAGGAAGACCTGCGGTCGCCCTGCGCCAGTATCTGGGCTCTCTGGTCCACCCTGCCCCCGTGCAGCGGGAGGTGGGGGATGGAGCATCAGGGGAGGGAGGACAGGCTGCAGGTCTGGGAAGGGATGAAGGGTTTCTATGGCAACCTTTGCGTGCCTGTAGCCAAGGTAGCTCTGCAAATTCCCCAGGCAACATTCCCGTGGACCTTGAAGCCAGCATCCCTGGCAGCGGAAAGCCTGGCTTTAGAAAGACCGGGATGCGGCAGATTTGGGAGGGGAGAGGAAGAGAGAGTAGAGGCAAAGCCGTTCTGCTGGAACCAGGGTGCAGGCTCCCGGGCAGCCCTTGAAATGCCCCTGTACCCACCCTGCAGGCTCCTCCTCCTTCCTCCATGCAGGGGCTTTCCCAAGCTAGCCTGTGCCCCGTGGGTTGCACCCTATACCATGCGGGGCTCGGGCCATCTGGAAAATGGGATGACGGTGCCTCATTTCAAGATTCTTGGGATGACTTGCGATATCGTTTGCCAAGCTCCCTACACAGTGCCTGGCCCAGGGGAGGCAGGTCAAAGTGCCAGCGGGTATTGTTCTCTTTGGCACTGTTTTTGGAGAATGCTGGCCTGGGTGTCAGGATGCCAGGTCCTCCTCTCAGACCAGCCACGGGCTGGCACGTGACCTTGAGAGAGTCACTTCCCTCCTCCATCTCCCTGTCCTTACATGCCATATGGAGATGCTAGCCCCTTTCCTATGCACCACAAGCTCTTTAGCCTGGTTATTATTATTATTGTTGCTGCTGCTGCTAATATCACTATTATTGATGTTATTGCTATTATTTTAACCCCTATGCTGTTGATCCCCACTATAGGGCAAAGATAATTATTTCTGCAATTATTCCACTTAGTTGAGAATGTGAAATTATTAAATCAGAGCAGACAATGCAATACACTTTTATCTTCCCTGTTTGAGACATAGTTATATGAAAAGAATTAATGGAAATTAAATACTATATCATAAATTCATCAAGATAGGGTTGCTTGAGAGTGTCAAGACTTAGTAGGCAAGTTAATCCTTAAGTGTTCATTTGTCTTAGTCTTAATAATTGACCAAAATCTCCTGTCTCTGACTTCCTACACTAGGTCTGGATTGTGTGTCCACTTCTGCCCTAGAAGACCTTAAATTGATTGAGAATCCCAAGTTCAGATCCTTATAAGACACGGCCCCTCCTCCTGTAGAAAAAGCACATTCATAGACCAGGTTTAGTTCACCACTGGATTCCTAAGCCTAACCAGCCCGGGTCTGGCACGTAGTTGACACATTTGTTGGAAGAAAGAGAGGGAGAAAGCGGAAGGAGTGGGGCGTGTTGTCTTCTGAGCCCAACACCCTCCAGCCATTAATCTGGAGAAGAAAGTAGAAGCAGACCCTCTCCTTTCTCTCCCAGAGGAAAAGCCAATTTTCCCCCTCTGGCCCCAGTCTTTCTTTCTTCCCTTTCACTCACCAATGCCCAAAGGAAGAAAAACAAATATTTCTAAGATGAGAGAGCATCAGACAAAATTTCAAACCAGCTAGCGCTCCTCTCACAACAGACTCAATTAATCCCACAACATTTCTCCTGGGCCGTTGTCGTTAATTGGATTAGATGAGATGATATTTGTTGCGTACTTAGCATGGCGCCAGGAAACATTTATTGCACAGAATTGAATGCGGAACGGGCAGCGACTGTTAGCATTATTGTTACCGCTCTTAATTAGGGTTATTGATAACCCCTTCACGGGCACAGCACTTGGGAACTTCCAGCCCAATTTTCAGTGCGTTTCCTCATGACACCATCTGGGTCTTAGTTTTCCCATCGGACAAGTGGGGGTGACAACGCGAACCACGTGAAATTGGTGGGAGGCCATTCACATGGTGCCGCGTGCAAATGTGCTTCCCAGACTCCGGGGGGCCGGCAAGCAGGAGAGTGTGCTGTTTTATGTCGTCTGGGTGGAGAGGTAGAGACGTCACTGTCGTATCTGTAGGGAGACTCCAGATTCCCATCCCGTGGTGTGAAATGACAGCCCAACTGCGCTCTTCTTGCCTGGACCAGGCACGCACATGGCCCAAGTAAATAAGGGGCATTTGTAGCGTGCAGAGGTCCCAGTTATGTTATTAGTGGAAAAGTGAAAAGCACAGACTTGGGCTTCATAGAATCGGTCCAAGTCTGAGTTCTGCCATTTCCTCAGACAAGCCACTCTTCCTTTCTCCTGGGTTAATAATGCCACCTCCGCCCCAGATTCATGTCTACCCAGAACCTTGGAAAGTGACCTTATTTGGAAACAGGGCCTTTGCAGATGTAACTGGTTAAGATGAGGTCGTATTGGACTAGGGTGGGCCCTAGAGACTGGTGTCTTCATAAGGAGGCTGTGTGAAGATACAGAGGAGACACGCTGGGGGAAGAAGGTCCTTGTGAGGGTGGAGCAGAGACTGGAGCGATGCAGCTACAAGCCCGGGAACGCCAAGGATTGCTTGGAGCCACCAGAAGCTGGCAGAGGCAAGGGAGGGGCCTCTCCTAGAGCCTTCAGAGGGAGCATGGCCCTGCCCACACCTTGATTTTGGACTTCTGGCCTCCAGACCTGCAAGAGAATAAATTTCTGTTATTTTAAACCGTAATTTGCTACGGCAGAAACGGGAAGCTAATACACTCTCTCCAGGTCTTGGTTTCCTGTAAAATGGGGACAAGATAATGCGAATGTCACATAGGGCTAGGAGGATTCTGTGAGCCGATCCATGTGAAGCTCTTAGAACAGCACCGGGCACATAAATGGTCTCCAGTGTTCATGCCGGACACCAGACTCTGATCAAGGAGGCCAGCGCTCCGTCTCTGCCTCAACCACAGAGCGCCAGCCTGGACAAAGAGCTCACTATGCATTTCCGGGGTCACAGGGGAGGACAAGGTGACACTGCACTAGCTGGACACTGCACCAGCCAGAAATGGGACCTACTGTGCACCGGGCACTTTGTACACATTGTCACACCAAATACTCAAGCCCTCCTGGCTCAAAGCCACTATACTACCTCCCTAAGTCTCAGTGTCCTCATCTGGCAAATGCAAATGGTGACATTCCTACCTCACAGAGTCAGGATTAACTACGGAAACACAATGCCTTGCTCATACATACTCAGTAGGTGGGAATTACTATTAGTATTTAGATTGTTGCAATTACCTCCTTTTTCACAGTTGAGAAACTGAGGTTCAGAGAGGCAAAAGACCTCGCCCAACGTTGCACAGCCATCAGGCACTTGATCTAGGCCTGGGATGTGGGAGGTGGACTCTGACCTCAGGCATCTCAGTCCCTCTCTGGAGAAGTAATTTGCCTCTTGCTTCGAGCAAGGTTATGGGATGATTGAGGTTAGGGGCGGGGTTTTTAGAGTTGGAAACCAAAGGTTTGGTGGATGTTGCATAAAACACTGACCCCATTTACTTGGTGTTGGTGAGCAAGCGGAAGAGGAATCTGGTTTTGAGGATGAGAATCCCACGGGGTGGATCCTGCCGCAGATTTAGCCCGAACAGCCCAGAGGCAGAAGCTGCTAAGCAAGGCTGCCCCGCTAGCTGACACCCTCGCATTTCTTATTCAGCACTGCACCCCCCACAGGCTACCCCAGGGCCTGCAAAGACTGAGGGGAGTCAGACATCACGGTGTGAGTGTTTGGGGTCGGCAGTGCAGAGGGAGGCTTGGAGTCAGCCCCACGTTCAACTCCCGTCTCTGCCTCCCCTAACTTAGACTTTGGGTCCACACACTTTGCCTTCCTGAGCCTCAGTTTCCTCCACTGTAAAATGGGAATATTAACAGCTGCTGGCTTATCCCAAGGCTATGGGGTAGATCCTTGCCAAGGGAGGAAAGCGCCTGCACCTAGTCGGTGCCCCTGCAGAGGGGCTGTCATTACAGGCACCGCTCAGTAGTGTTCGCGGAGTTTAAAACCTTAACCAGGGCCCAGGAGACTCACAGCCCCTGAGCCGGGTGGGCATCATCTCCAAACACACATTCAGATCTTGCCTGTTGGAGCAAAGGGGTCGGCCTGCATGCAGCTACTCATCCCCTGGCAGCAATTGGGGACCTGCTCTCTCTCCCCCATTCATCTCTCGCATGACTTTCGAGTCCTGAGATCACCCACCCCCATCGAAACTCAAAGGGCAGCATAACTCCAAGGGTGGTCTGCAGACCCGCAGCAGTAGACCCTGGGAACTAGCTAGAAATGCAGAACTTTGGGCCCCATCCCAGACCTGCTGAATCAGAATCTGCATTTTCACATGATTCCCAGGTGATTCGCATGCACATTGAATTTCAGAAGCACTGAGCTAGAGAATAAGAAAAAGGAAAGTGTTGGGGAGAAAAGAGCCCAGGAAATAAGGTAATTGAGTTTTTTAGTGATTTAGGTACTTATATTTTGCTTCACATCTGAAGGTCACACTCTACCTGAGACCCTTGTACAACCTCTTGGCAGAACCATTCTTCTCCCCAGATGTCTGATGGCCTGCAGACAGTGTCCTCGAAATTAACAAAGAGTGATATTAACAATGATAGCACAGTTTTTGAGCCATAACTCTGGGCTGGGCACTGTAATAAGAGTTTGTGGATAACCCACCACCTGGAGGGGTGGGTCTTATTAGTCTCCCCTATTTTATAGATTTGGAATGCAAGGTCATGTGGCTGGCCAGGTCACGTGGCTGGCTGTAATGTACCCAAGTAAATTACAAGCTGGGCTTTGAAGCATGTCATCCTGCTCCTAGGCTCCTCTTTGGCCACCAGGCTGCCCGGCCTTATGTATCAGGAAGACGTCTCCAGCATAATCTTTGCTCCAGCTTCTGCTCCTGCGTGAAACACAGCTGCTCACAAACTCTCCCCCGCCTGTTGTTGTTGCTGCTGCTGTTGTGTTGTCTGCCTGTCTGTCTGTCTTCACTGTCCCCAGACCTCTCTTCGGGCTGTCCCTCCTACCCCCACTTACAATGCCCTGTCTCAACATCCTCATCTATTTGCATTAAAAATGGCAGAAGAGGGCCAGCCCCGGTGGCCTCGTGCTTGAGTTTGGTGAGCTCTGCTTTGGCACCCAGGTTCAGTTTCTGGGTGCAGACCTACACCACTCATCTGTCAGTGGCCATGCTGTGGTGGCGGCTCACATGCAAAAAAAAAGAGGAGGATTGGCAACAGATGTTAGCTTGGGGTGAATCTTCCTCAGGAAAAAAAATGGCAGAAGAAAAGATTTCAGAACACTTGACTCCCTTGTGTTTAAATCCACAATGACTACTTTATTGCTCCTACGTAACAGGTGCCCAGAAAATGCTTGTTGAATTTAGTTTATTTATTTAGTTGAATTATTATTTAGTTCACAATCATTAGTTCATTATTATTTAGTGGAACTATTTAGCTGAATTTAATTTATTGCGTACATTTTCAGTAAGGGCAATGTTGCCCCCAAAGGGACAAAAATTGGTTCTTGGGTTTCCATGTATATATAAAGTACAGATCTACATACAGTACCTAAAGACATATGTAGTCTATCTGCAGGATTAAATTTTCATGGGAAAATCATCTAAAAAGGCTGCTGGGATGGGTTATAACAAAAAACAAAAGATTCAATAAGCACGAGTCTGTAATGTAATTCATTCAAAGTTATAATTTTAAAAATCCAGACCACAAAACACAAATAGACTGAGTGCGTAATTTAAACAATTCACCAACATGAACCACTAGCAGAAAGTTCATGGGAAATGTCCATCCTTCGTAGAGGTCAAGTAGATGCACCTGAAAGTGCCCTTGAGGACCACATTACCCTGACTACGTTTGCTTAAAACATTTAAACCAATAACGCTGGGTGCTGGCAACGTTACTGTAACATTGGTGAACTTGGATGTTTTGTAATTTGAAAGACCCCTTAGGAAAGCAATAGGCAATTCCGTTCAGCTAGAGCCATAAAAATCTTCATGCCCTTTGACCAAAGAATTTCATTCCAGGGAATTTGTGCTTGGTAATGAATTCAATGGTAGCAAAAGTTGCATGCATAAAGATGCTCATTAGCTGTAGCTAACATTGAAAACAAAAAAGAAGGAAGAGAGGGAGGGAGGGAGAATAGAAGGAAGGAGATATGTCCAAGAAAATGAACACGTGTGAAGAAGCAGCTGAGAGAGTGCTGGGCACATGGTGGACACTCTAAAGACAGCAGCGTCCCATTAATCTCCCCTCCCAGCTAGCAGTAAGGTGGGAAGAATTAAGCATCTGTCCCCTCTGGGGAGCTTTGGGAGGGAGTGCCAGTGTCAGAGGTCATACTGCAGAAGGTCTAGAATACAACTCCAGCAAGCTAAGACAGTGGACAGCTCTTTGCCCGTGGGTGGGTGTCTGCAGGCATGAATTTGAGGGGTGTTTCCTGTCCTAGAATTCTATTACCTGGTCCTCCTAGCTCATTGCTGGTGAGACAGCCAGTGCTTCTGATTTCTACAGTTAACTCGCGTTGGCTTAGGAGCCAGCCTGGGTACACCGTGCAGACTAGTTGTAAAGAAAACTGCAGAATTCTCTCCCACTGCCTGTTCTCCTCTGGCCTAGGGATGTGAAGACACCATAAGGCATTATCCATCTAAGGCCCAGGTGTCTGCATTACAAACTTGCGCTTTGCTGCTCCCAGGAGCCCCTCTGATGTGTAAATGTCAGACAGCTTGGGATCTCAAAGTCGGAGAGATGCCCCTAACAAAGAAGATGACCAACACCAACCTCCCGTCCCCCTTACATGGAAGAGAAGGACTTTCTGTGGGCTCATAAGCATGAGCTGAAATGCAACACTTGAGGCCAGCCTGGGAAATCACTATTGACCACTGAGGATAACTTTTGCCAGCATTGTGGGGATTAGGGCTGTCTCTGTTGTTTCTAGGGAATCTCACAACCCGTCTGGGCCCACAGTTGCTGGGAAAAGAGCCCTGGGGCTGTCACTTCCATGTCACCAAGGACCTTGCCAGAGGCACACAAGGGAGGGTGACCTGCAGTAGGTGTCTGAGCATCCTGGCCGTGTTCATTCCACACAGGGGCAGCCACCGCGCTAGACACTGGAATCCAAAGAGAGCAAAGTAAGCGGGGCTTCTGCCTTCACGTGGGGAGCACACAGTCACATGAGGCAGACAAACGGTTCTCATATAATTTGAAGATCATTGTAAAATTAACCTGTGAGATCTGCCGTGTTGTGAGAGCCCAGGAGGCGGGGTTTGAGCCTCAAGGAGGATTGGGGGGGGGGGAGAGGGAGGCAGGAACAGGGGCAGGGGGGAGGGGAGAGAAAGTCCCATGTACAAGGGCCTATTGTCTTAGTCACCCTCTCCTGCCCTCCCTGCTCACAAAACGAGACAGGAAAATAAATGAGCAAAGATAAAAGTGGGCGGAGAATGAACAAATAGATAGAGAAAAGGGGAAATGCATAAGAGACTAGGAGAAGAGCGAGAGGCAGATAAGCGGGAGGGGTATTAAGGGATGAAAGGGAGGTGGGCATGAAAGGAGAAATTCACAAAGGCATGTAGGGAAAAGGAGATAAGCGGAGAAGTGGATAAGAGGCCAGCAAGTGAGGAGGAGACCAACACAGGAATGAAAAGCAGGTTTCCTCCATTCCAGCATTTTCCCATGGCCAAAATGGTCAAAGGGCTCTTTTTGAATGAGCAGAATGTAGAAAAGTAAAAGAGATGCTCCTGGCTCGCTCTGTCCCATAGGGTAGAAATTCCCAATCACCTGGGAGCCTTAAAAAGCACAAATGCCTCGTGACACGCCAAAGATGCTGATGTAGTGGGCTGGGGTGTGGTCTGGGCATAGGGGTTGATAAAAGCTCCCCAGGTGGCTCTCTTGTACTGCCAGGGTGGGAACCATGGCCACAGGACATTAGTTCTTGTAGTCTGGTCCCTGGACCAGCAGCAGCAGCACCTAAGACCTTGTTAGAAAGGCAAAATCTCAGCCACCAACCCAGACCTGCTGAATCAGAAACTCTGGGCCTGGGGCCCAGCAGTCTGTATCTTAACAAGTCCTCCCAGGGGATCCTGATGCCAGATCAAGTCTGAGATTCACTGACACGGAGGGAATGTGTCACCTGCTGAGAGCCCTTCAAGGGGAAACACTCTCCTGTTGAAGTAGGGAAGGTTCAGGCTGATGTGAAGAAGGACAGAGTCCAGATTCCTGAACATGATTATCACGGCTGCCACGGTCTAGGCCAGAGGTTCCCAATGGGATGGGGAGCAACTTTGCTCCCCAAGGGACATACAGCAATGTCTGGAGATATTTTAGGTTGTCACAGCTGGGGTCGGGGGCTGCTACTGGCAGCTAGTGGATAGAGGCCAGGGATGCCTTTCAACATCCTACAATGCACTGGACAGCCCCCCAAAACAAAGACTCATTTAGCCCAAATTTCAATAGTGCTGAGGTTGAGAAACCCCAATCTGGGTGAATGCACCTAGCAAGGCTCTAGTCTTAGAAGAGAAGCACCCAATATGAAATGCCTTCTTCCTGATCTTATTCTTGTAAGTTTGTAGACAATGGGCCTGGAAGGAACCCTACAAACCCCATTCAACTCTCTCACTTTACAGAAGAGGAGACAAGCCAGAGAACGGAATTGATTTCCAGGGTCTTGTGGCACTCCAAATTCCTACCCATTAATTCATTCCCTAAATATTTATTGAGGATTTACTATTGCAAGGTGCTGTGTTGGCACAAAGGACATAAAGGCAGGCCAGACAGAGATGATTCCTGCCCTCACGGAGCTAACAGTAAACAGGACATCAGTGAAATTATAAGGACTTCTATGTCAAGGTGGCTGGAGAAGGTCTTTCTGAGGAGGTGATGCTTATGCTGAGATCTGAAGACTGCCCTCCCTCAGGGAGAGGGAGCACGAGGTGCAGAGGATCCCCCATCTCAGTTACTCCAGCCCACAAGGAGAAGCTGGCTTTTCCCTGCAGTCAAGTGTCCGCAGCTCGCTGATCTGGAGGGAGTTGCTGGAACTGGGAGAAGAACAAGCATTTAACTCCAGCCAGCACTCAGAGTCTTACAGAAACCCTGGGGAGCTTATCCCATCTGAGACCCTGATAGCGTCTGTATTAGAAACGAGAATCGGGCCAGACTGCTTGTGAAAGATTAGCTTTGGCTCTTTCAGGAGAGTAAATGGCTTAGACCAACCCTGGCCCACTTTATTGGCGTGCCCCTGCCAGCCAGCCGCCCTCTCCCTCCATCGAGATGGCCCCGCGAGGACTCCTGGAGTGAGTCTGTCATTTTCAATTCAGTCAAGCTAAAAAGTCTTTTGTGAGCATCCACTCTGACCAGGTCTGGGTGGGGAGCTGTGGGAGGGAGATGGGGAGAGAAGGCGCAGCCTCTACTTTTCTTTTTTCCTACTACTCATAAGGAAGTAAGAATCTTACATATCCGTTCGTTGGACAGATGCTACCCGAGCGTGTCACCCTATGCCAGGCCCTGTGACAGGCACTGAGGATGGAGGAAAGGAAGACACAGGCCCTACTCAGCTGGCATGTGTCAGACGCATAAATGGTTACAGGACAGCCTGAGAAGTGAGCAGGGATCAGAGAGTCATTGACCCAGCCTGAGAATCCAAGAAGTCTTCCTGGAGGAGGTGCTGCCTGAATTGAGAGTTGAAGAGGAGGAGTTAGCAATTAACCAGGTGGAGAGGAGGGGGCCAAAGCATCAGTGTGAACCAAAGCACAGATAATGTGCACGTTTGGTGATAATAAAGAAGGTAATGTGTTACGACCTTTGTGTGAATGATCTTGTCTACACTATGACAGCCCTCTGAAGTAGGCACTACTATATATTTTTTTTCTATTTTGAAATGAGAAAATTTGGGTACAATGACATGATGTACAGCCAGCAAATTGCAGAACTGAATCCAAACCCAGGCAGTTTGACTCTTGGACCTGTATTCCTAACCACTATGCTTATACTACACGTATCTAGGAATTTATACATAATTCTGTATATTGGATAATGGAACTATCAAGGGCCCAGGGTAGGGAGCCAGGGGGAGTAGAGACTATAGGTGCAGGCCTGGACTGGAATTGAAGGGCCTTATACACAATGTTGGAAAAAGTCAAACCATGCCCTGAGAGTAAAGTCTGAAGGATTTTAAGCAGAGGAATAATATAGTTATATTTGAATTTTAGAAAAATCACCATGGAAGGAGGATCTTTTGGAGGGAGAGAGTGAAATGAGGGCAGGCAGTGAGGGGGCTGTCATAATCATCCAGGCAAGAGAGGATGGTAACCTGGGCCAGTGGGCATGGCCAGGTGGGGGTGGAGGAAGCAGCAAAGTTGAGAGAATAAACAATCACAAGACTTCCTGATTGACTGGTTATGGAGGGAGCAGAAAAGGAAGACTTCCAGATTTCTGGCTTGAGATAGGACTGTCACAATAGCTGAAGGAAGAAGAAAATTATGTTTTCATCCCAACAGAGAGAAAGAAAAGAGCTTTGGGTTAAGGTTAGGGTTAGAATGTGAGGATGAAATGGGCCGGCACCAAGAGAGGCAGGATATTGATTGTTGATATTTCTCCCAATCCTTGACAATCTTGGAAGGAATTGGGGGCAAATCTCCTATTCTACAATAAATATGTTCAAAATAGGGTTTTGCCTTGAAGGGCAACCTGAGGTCCAAGTAAAGATGAGGAACCCATGGGATCACAGCTACAAAACCACTCTAGTCTAACTAGCTTTCCTTTTTTTTTGTTTTTTTTTTTTTTGCTGAGGAAGACTCACCCTGAGCTAACATCTGTGCCAGTCTTCCTCTGTTTTGTATGTGGGTCACCGCCACAGCATGGCTGATGAGTGGTGTGGGTCCACACCCAGGATCCAAACCCGCGACCCCAGGTGGCTGAAGCAGAACAAGCCGAACTTAACCACTATGCCACAGGGCTGGCCCCACTAGCTTTCCTTCTTAACTCAGCTAAGCAAAGGTCCACAGGGGTCAGGGAAAGGAAAAAGCCAAGTACAAACAATGGGACGGCAGGAGAGAACATGGCAGAAAAAGAAGTCGGGGGGTAAAGAGGAGACTGGACTTGGAGAGCTACACTGTAGTGTCTTAACACAGATGGAGGAGCTCTTAAGGGCACATCCTTTAGGTCACTATCCATGACAGAAATAGCTCGCTGTTTAGAGGAGGTGCCTGTGTGAGCTGCTGTCCATTGTCCTGAAATAGCATGTGCTCCAGGGGGCTTACAGTGCTTCCTTCTAACCCTGGAACGCTGGTCACGCCTGCCATTTCTCTCCCAGTGCTCCTAGTTTCTCTTAATTTCTTGATGAAAAGTTTGTGTTTTTGGTACTATTCAAGAAAGAAAAAAGCTGAGCCATGACTTACACATGACCATGTAGATATCTAATTTTTGTGTGTGTGTGAGGAAGTCCAGCCCTGAGCTAACATCCGTTGCCAATCCTCCTCTTTTCGCCGAGGAAGATTGGCCCTGGGCTAACATCCGTGCCTGTCTTCCTCTGTCCTGTATGTGGGATGCCTCCGTGGGGTGGTTTGATGAATGGTGTGTAGGTCCATGCCTGGGATCCAAACTCACAAATCCCAGGCCACCAAAGCCGAGTGTGTGAACTTAACCACTACACCGCTGGGTCGGCCCCATGTGGATATCTAAGTTTATGAATGTTTATGTTTTGAACAATTACAAAATGATTTTCCCCCCTGGGAACGTGGGTGGGGAACTCATCCCCTTCCCCATATCCTGATTTGTCATCCTCAGAGATCTAATGGGGGGAATAAAATATATACACAGTGCAAAGAAAAACATCAGTTTGAGGCATGTATTTGGTGTATTCATCCAACAAACATTTATTGACACTTACTCTCCTGCAAGGGATCAGGAAGCAGGGGGTGTAGATGAATCCGGTGCCTGCCCTCATGAAATTTACAATCTAATGGGGAAGACAGACACTGACCAAGTAGTTACAGGGGAAATGGGTGTTACACACAGGAGGTAAGTAACACGTGCTTACCAAGCATACCACACTAGGTGCTGTAAGAATACAAAGTTGGCAAAAATAAGGCCTCTCCTTTCAAGTAATATAATTGGGATGGTGGGGTAGACCCAGATAAAGCAAGGATAAAATGACAAAAAAGAGTGGCTCAGACAAAATGGATACAGGCATTTCAGAGAAGTCAGTTTGGACTGGAGTGATTGGGGATGGCTTTGAGGAGGAGGTGGGATTGACACAGAGCAGCAGACGGTACTAAAGGACTTTAATCGGGTGAGTGTCTGGGGTGAGGAAGAGCAAGCCTAAATGATCTGGGGTCAGAGGGAGATAAGATTGGGGAGCTCTGTTTGGTCCAGCTCTGGAGGGTCTTGAAAGCCTAGTGAAGTCATTTGGATTTTCTCTTGTCTCTAGGGAGAGGGAGGTGGGTTGTACTAGGATGAAAGAGGAATTTCAGGAATAGTAATCTGGTGGCCAGGGCTAGAACAGGGGACATAAAAAGAAAAAAAGGAATCCACAACACTGCTGGGGGAGAAGAGGACCGTATTTGGTACATCTCTTCATGGCAATCTACCGAAATCCCCAGGGGAAGGAAGGGAAAGGTATTCGTCCAGATGTGGCAAAGGAGCCAGGATGCAGTATACAAACTCATTCATTTATTTGTTTATTCAAGTTCTTCTTTAGCCTCTAGTTTGTGCCTGTCTCAGAGCTGCTGGTACTAGATTTATAAAAACATATATCCTTCTCACTCTCAGGCTTCTTTCCCAGGGGGAAGGACACATCTTGAGCAAGTAATTAGAAGCACAGGGAGCCCAGGGAACATGTAATGGGGACTGACCTAGTCTAGAAAGCTGCAGAGGTGATATTTAAGAGCCTGAAATCTGAGTGAGAGAGGGGAGCTAACTGAGATGAGGAGGGCCAACACACACCCAGTTTGCTGGGAAGGCTGCCTGAAGCCCAAGACGTGAAGCCCAAATTATTTACCGTGAGGAAGCTCAGTCCCTAAAGAGAGACCAGCATGAGGTTGCTAGGATCACAAAGCAACCAAAATGAAGAGGAAATTGAGCATAAGACGGAGAACTCTGGTTCCTTTTCAATCCACAAAATGACTAATCTTATATTTTAGAGCTTCCACACCCATCTTCCCTTCTTCCCATAGTCTTCCTCTGCTAGATTGACTACCATTCAGTCTCAGATCTAATGTAGCCTCCTCCAGGAAGCATCCCTGAACACCCAGCCCTGGTTCCCCTAAACTCTTATGGGAAGGACTCAATACCATTCAGCCCTTCCATGCTGCGCGTGGTCTACTGGGTGACAGACACCACATTAACCCTCCCCTCGGTCTCATTCTCACAACCACCAGGAGGTGGACATCATTACCTGGGTACCATAATCACTGCAGAGCCCTCCAGCCTGGATTCCAAGTCCAGCTCCACTGCTTACAGCGTAACCTGGGGCAGGTGCATCCTCCTCTCTGAGCCTCATTGCCCTCATCTGTACCACAAGGCCGGTAATAGTAGCCCCTGCATGCCAGGGCACACAGCAGGGTCAGTGGAGACATTCATGTCCGTCACTTAGCACAGTGCCCGCCCATCCTTGTCTGCATGTCACCAGATGAGGAACCAAGACTCATGTAAGTGAAATAAGGCATCCAAGGTCTCTTGGTGAGGAAGTGGCAGACCCTGGATTTGAACCCAAGTTAAATCGACTCCAGAAGCCACATTCTCTCCACCATACCACATGCCTTTGTTGAGATCCTTTCACCTTCAGGAACACTGAATGTGTTCAGCCCTGCACAAACAGCATCTCACCGACTCTTCCCAACAACCGTGAGAGCCAGTTTCCCCTTTCTGCAGTGATCTACGTGGTAAGTCCGACCTTCCTCCCAAAACTAGTTCTTACTCGGCACTTCCCTTCTTAGGAAAGGCTCCGCTCTCCACCTGGGTGCTCAAGGAGAAGCCTGGGCATCATCCTTGGCATCTTCTGCCCTTTCACCCCATCCTCCCTCCATATCCAGTCCAACCCCAAGACCTCTCGACTCTAAGCAGATCTATCCTAAATCCTCTTCACCTTTGCATCTCCACTGTTGGCAACGCCTCGCGATCTCTCACCTGGATTGGTCTTTCTGCTCCCACCCCCGGCCCCTCTCCAAGCGCCAGCCAGAAAGTAGAGTGGTCTTTGCGAATCTAGTTGTGTCCCCCCACCCCCATGTTTAACCCCGCCCCCATTGCTCTTGAGATTACTCTCAACCCTTCAGTATGGACAGCTGAGATGACCTTCGGCCATCTCTCAGGTCAAGGATTCCAAACACAAAATTTACTGCTAGTAACACGAAGAGTAAACTCAGGGTCATTCCAATTCTGGATTCTTGGTGGACTCTGAGCCTACCTTTGCTAGGGCAAGCACTGCAGGGGAGGATGTTAATATTTGGTGACTGTGAGAGCACAGAAGTTGACAACAGAACACAGACTTTGTCAGGGCTCGCAGGGAGGAGCCACAGGGAGCTGGGCTCCTGACTGTGTATCCTGATCTTGTCACTTTCCAGCTGTGTGATGTTGGGCAAGTCACTTAACCTCTCTGAACTTTAGTTCTGTTTTCTGTACAAATGAGGAAGATGAGTGAAACAAGCTGTGCAATCTCGGGTGTAACACCAAAACGGGACGTTAAATTGATCCACATGGAATTGCTGATGTTTTATCTCTCCTTTTCACCACTAAAATGGTAATTTCATATAGGCATACTTCAAACCAGAGGTTGGCAAACTTTTTCTGTAAAGGACCAGATAGTAAATACTTTAGGGTTTGCTGGCCATTCAGTCTCTGAGACCATTATTCAACTCCGCCGTTGCAGCATAAAAGCAGCCACAGACAATACGTAGAAGAGAAAGCATGGCTGTATTCCAATAAAGCTTTATTTACAATAACAGATGGTGGGCCAGATTTAGCTCATGGGCTGTAGTTTGCCCACCTCTGCTTTGAACCCACGGATTTTCCTTTGTCGGTTATCATTTCTGCGTGGAATTTTCCTGGAGGAGCTGTGAGTACCTCGCAGCGTGTCTGGTGAGCAGCAAATGCAGATCATTCCCTTCCTTGTATCCTCTCCCAAGAAAAGCAACTTAGAGAAGGACCGACGTGTGGATTTCCTGCTGGGCATGGTGCATTCATACTGCACTAGACGTGTTGTCAGGGGTGGAGGGATCATACAGGATCATGCACCACCGATCCCTCCTTCTCTTCACCCCCACTCTTAATGACGTCATGGACAGTGCTGCAGGGCCACAAGTCCCCCCTCGCCCTGGAAGCTCCTCCCTGTGTCTGGGTCTCATGGAAACACGTTCAGAGGAGCTGAGGCTGGTGTAGCTGGGGCACATTTTCTTAAACTTGCACCCTAGTCACCTCTCTGGTTGACCTGAGACGCCTTTGTTTAGGCTCCTTCCCTTCTGGTCACCTGGAAAAGTCCTCCAAGCCCGACACAGATTCAGATCTGCCTGTGTGAACTGAGCTTCACTCATGCAAGTTCTGAGCTAGGAAAGAAATGAATGCTTCCACCAAATGAGGCCAAGTAATACCCATTTTCTCTAGGGGGAAATTATTTAAATAGCATCAAAATCAATTTCCGTGCCATTAAATATTCTGGTCTGTGTTTTAATTGAGACGATTACATATTCCCCAAAAAGAGAAGAGCTATTTGAAGGACCGTGTCTTTTCTCTCTCCCTCTCGTCGGAACTGACAAGGAAAGCACCTCGGAGAGCGGCAGACTGCCAGCGAGTCTGCCTCCGTTCCTATTCATCTTCTTTAGCACTAATCTGGTTTATTATTTTTCTTTAAGACATAAAAATGGAGCTCTGAGAGGCACCCAGGGCACTGCGGACTCTGAGTTCTTAAATAGAATAAACCAGGTCATTCTCTCTTCTCCTCCCTAAGGGACTGGGTTTATGGTTGATGCCAAGTGGTGGATGGCTCAGTAGCTGACAGGTGTGTTTGATCAAAGGGGACAGAGGGATGAGGGTCATTCCCAAACTTTGCGGCTCCCAGGCCCTCCCCCTGTTCAGTCAACATTTCAGGTGCATCTTCTATGCTCCAAGCACTCACTCTGGCTCCCTGAAGGAGCTCCCTGCCTGGTGGGGGCGATGTGCCTGAAACCAGTCATTAAAACGCAGCATAGTCAGAGCAAGAATAGAAGCCGGGGTCCCAGTAAGTGTCCCCATAGCTCTGCTCCCGGTTGCAGTTAATTTTCTATGTCTTTCTTGGTTTTCTATGTCTCTCTTTTCTTCTGGACTTTCAGCTCCAGGAGGTCAGAAACCAAGTCAGTCCTGTTTCCACTGTGCCGCCGAGGACTAGAAGAGTGGCAGGCACAGAATAGGGGCTCAATTCAATTAAATTAGTAAAGGAATGGAGGAGGAAGGAATGCAAGGTGCTGCTGGAACACAGGGGAAGGAGTGCCCATCTGTTCCAAAAGGATGTGAAGAAGACTCTACAGAGAGGTGATGTCAGAGCAGATACATTTAGGATGCATACAGGTTTACCAGATGGCCAAGAAGAGGGAGGGTATTGCCAACAGGGAGAATAGTGTATATGAAGTCATAATAACATAATTAAATCAAGATCTAACATTTACTGAGTGTCTACTATGTTCTAGGCTCTTCACACATATCTGCTCATTTAATTCTCACAATCCCCCTATGAGGTGGTGCTCTCGTACCCATTTCACAGGAAAGGAGACTGAGGTCATGGAGGTTAACTCTCTAAGCTCACACTGCTAGGAAGTGGCAAAAATGTGATTCAGCAGATTCAGTGACTCCAGGCTTGGTTGTTACCACCATGTTTTACTGCCCGCCCTTTCAAAACATGGGGTTTGGAAAATGTCAAGGAGTTTGAAATGGCTGTAAGATAGCACATGAGGCTAGCAATGTAGTCAAGAACCTTTCCATGGAAAGCCTTGAATGCCAGACTAAAGATTTTGTACTTCCGTATACAGGGCAGCATTTCCCAGACTGGAATTCTGTGGAATCCTGTTTTACAAGACATAAATGGCGAGATGTGGATGAAGGGAAGTGTGGGAGGAGAATTCATGTGCAAATGATTTGGGAAATGTGGTTTAAATCAAGCTGGACACATTTTCTTTTTGCTGCAGGACTTGTCAGAGCCTTTACTCTGAAGGTGGACATTGTAATTGTCCAAGAGAAGGAGAAAGCATCTCCAAACTTCCTTTTGTGGCACACCTCTGAACAGCCCCCAGAATAGTGAATTTGGGGATTTCTGGCATAAATGATGGAGATCCATGGAGGGGTTTTATGGCAGGGGTTGGTATGGTTAGAGGAGAGGGGGGTCACTAGGACTGCAGGGAGGGTGACTAGAGAAAATAAGAGGCAGGTGTTAGATTTAGAGGTTCTGCTGAATTCAAGACCTGCTCAGCCAGAATGTGCCTGAAGGCCACTGGAGGACTGGCCTGCATCTGGCGCGTTGGCATCAATGACAGGCTTCTACTGGGGAAGAAACTGAATTCACACACATGGCTTTATCCAAACAAAGCCACGTTGCTTCTGTACAGAACAATGAGCCGGCTTTTCAGGGTAATTTAGTGGCTGTGGCGTATCGCCCAGGCCATCAATTAAATTCCAATCCAATTTCCTTCCAAAGCATTCTCTGCCTTGGGAGTTCCTTTTTAACGTGGAGCAAATCTGGCTGATGAGGCGGGAAGATGGATTGGCCAAAATGCATAACGACTTTGCCTTTCACAGGGGCTGGCCTCTCAGATCTTGTCTTGCCTTCCAAAGGTGGTCACCCAGCATTAGCAGAAAATTAGACAGAATCAGATCAGGGAACAGTTTTAAAGCCATGGGAGGGGTCTCATTTAACCTAATCACTCCACCCCTGTTCTACCTAAGAGGAAACTGAGGCTTGGTGAGGAGGAGCATGGCCAAGGTCATGCATCTATTGAATTAGCCTCCTAAACTGGTCTCCCAACGTTTACTTTTTCTTCATTACCGTCCACTCCCCCTTCAGCAACCAGAGTGCTCCAGCACCTTAATCTGATGCTGAAGACTCTCCCAGTGAACTTAGAATAAAGTCTGAGAGGGATGGAGGAGGGCACACAGACCTGGGTTTCTCTGTCTCGGCACTCCTGACATTTAGACTGGATGGTTCTTCGCTGGGGAGCTGTCCTCTGCACTGTAGGATGTTGAGCAACCTCCCTGGCCTCCACCCACCAGATGCATCTCCCTCCCTCCCCCCTTGTGATAACCAAAAATGTCTCCAGACATTGCTAATTGTCCCCTGGGGGACAAACTCACTTTAGTTGTGAACCACCGGGCTAGGGAAAATCTAGAGAGCGAGATGTGTTCAAAGGAAGGATAGGGAATCGATGCTGGCTGCGTTGCCTACTGGCTGTGAGGGCCTTTACCTCTCTGAGCCTCAGTCTCCTTGTCTATAAAATGGGGAGATACTTTCTCTTCCACAAAGTTGTTTGTTCTAGGATCAAACAGGGCAATGGATGTGACTGTACAGTGTACGTGAAAAAGTGCTATAAAATATTACATGATTTACTGTAGTGCAGTTCAGTGCAACTTGACTACTGTGATGGCATGGTTGTGGGGATATTATGGGATGCAACTTCCTCCATGCCCAGCGCTGGTTCTCTAACATCAGTGGGCATGTGACTTATCTGGGGTACTTAGTAAAAGTGTGGACAGCTTGGTCCCACCCCCTAAGATTCTAATTTACTGAGTCTGGGATGAAGCCCAGGAATCCGCCTTTACAAAAATCAGTGAGAAGATTTTGCTGGAAGTGGTCTTACAAAAAACACTGGTCTAGGGGACAGTGCCCCAGACCATGCGCTAGCAATACCCGAAGCTTCCTGGCTGAGGGTCAGGAACTTAAATGGGTGCATAAACTTGGAGCATGGGGAGGGGTCACTGACAGTGTCCCAGGGTCAGCATTGGATCCCCGGCCTCGTGGTTTGGAGGTCTGAGCACTCACTGCATTTTCCGTGTCCCTTTGGAAAACTAGGTTAACTCCAGTCTCCGACCCATGAGCCCCCACCATTGACTTCATTTTTCATTTGCCACTTACACAACGTGACCGCTTCCCAGACATATTTTGAGGCTAACATCGCCCAGCCTCTGATCCAAAATTATGGTAAAACATTGTCTTGTCATGAGGCTAATAAAGCATGTTATCCTGCCTGCCACAGAAGCTGCCTTACAGATGCTGTTTGCTCTCCGCCGGGGCCCTGCATTAATCTCCCTCCCACACGGCTACAAGGCATAGAGTCCACTGTGGGAAGATCGATACTGTATTATCTTGCCCACCAGTGTCATTCCAGCTGTGGCCAATGAGTTGTCATTCCTGGGTTACAAGCCTAGCGCACAAAGGGACAGGACCAGGAGAGGAGGGAAGAGAAGGACCTGAGAGGGAGAAGAATACAGTCAGGATGAAGAGCGCTGGGGAGGATGTCAGAGAGCCAAGAACTCAAGAAGTAGATAAAGACACTTGACCCTGGAGTCGGACAGTGCTAATCCTGCTTTCAGAAGCTTCAGGATAATAATTTCATTTTTCTGAACCTCAGTTTCTTATCTATAAAATGGACAAAGACATAGAACTTGACACAGAAGGATTAAATAAGTTCTTGGCACATAGTAAAGGCTCAATTATTATTATTGAGATATTGGTATTATTGTTGTTGTTGTCATCATTTTCATTACTCCTGGGTACCACTGGACAAGTCTCTTTCCCTCCCTGGGGTCAATTTCCCCAGTGATAAAATACGGATTCCTTTGCATCTCTAAAACAACAACAACACAAGCAGGAGGCTTACGTTGTAATAAGAGAATTAGCAGGGATTTTGGAAACAGAGGTGTTGGTGCCGATGGATGTGATGTGTGGGTGTGCTTCTGTGTGTCAGGGAGTTAAGCAGTCCTGGTGGAAAAAAGAGCACCAGCAAAGACGTGATGGCAAAAAAGGGAAGAGGCAGGTTCACAGGATAGAAGCTGTGGTTGTCTCCCGTGCCCCGCAGAGGGGAATGTGGATTAGACTTCTGGGAGATCTAAATTCTGGACCACTGCCCAATTTCTTCTTTGTGCCCCTCCTTTCCTCTCTTCTTCATCCAAGAAGAGGTCAGGGTGGTACACAGGGGATGCATTGCCTCCAGCTTAAAGCCTGGTTGCCTAGGGCTGGCTCTCGTGGAAAAGCCCTCCTTGGTGTCTCCTGGATGCTTACAGCTCCTCCCCAGCCTGGACTCCCTGAGCTCCCAGCCCTTCTTGCCCCTCTCCATGGGCAGCCATACTGAAACCTCATTAGAGGCGAGCCCAGCCCCCTGGATTCATTTCACGCTTAGTTAAAGAAGGAGCTGCAAGAAGCAATCCCCATTCAAGAATGTAATGAGGTATCCACTAATGATCCAGACACCAAAACGAGGATGAAGCGTGGCCGGCTGACCCTTGGAAAATGGGAATTTGTACTGGAATAATGTCTAATTGGGCCCTTTGGATGTTTACTCATTCGAGTTTTTATCCAAACCATTCATCTGGTGCTTAGTATATGCCTTCATTCCCAAGTCCTTGAAGGATAGGAACAATAGAACAGCAATAAAACTAGTGGTTATTACTAGTATTTATATAAACAACATTAGGCTTCTGTCCGTCTGCTAGTTACTGCATAGTAGGAAAGCACCTGGATAGATTTTTTATCAAAATTGGAAGATTTATACTAAATCTTTGGCCATGTCTACTAAAGATGAACATGCCCTACTGGGCAACCAGCATTCTGTTGGGAATATACCCAACAGAAATGGGTACATGTGCACAAAAAAAACATGTAATACAATGTACACTGTTGCACTGTTCATAATAGCCAAAAAATGGAAGAAAATCAAATGCCTGTCAGCAGTAGAAGGGATAAATTGCGGGACAGTCATAAAATGGAATACTACACAGCAATAAAAAAGGAATGAACTATCGCTACAGGCAACAACATGGATAAACCTCACAAATATAATGAGTGAAAGAAACCAGATATAAAAGAGAACATGCTGCATAATTATTCAATGAGTTCATAAGCAGCCAAAACTAACCCTCAATGATAAAAGGCAAAATAAGAGTTGCCTGAGGCAAGCGTGGCCAGAAGACACAGTGTGTGCTGGCAATGTTCTGCTTCGTGACCTGGTTGCTAGCTATCCAGGTGTGTCCAGGTTGAGAAAGTTCATCAATCTGTACTCGTACTACTGAGCGGACTTTTCTATGCGTATGTTATACTTCAATAAAAGTTTGTGAAATGCATTAAAAGGTATGTTTGGGACCAAGAAACTCTAAATTTGGTCTACATGACATTCTCACTTTGGGTATTGGATACAAAGGGTCTGAGTTCTTACTGAATGCTCTCGTCACTCAGCCAGGCTGCATCTGGTTGTCTTATGCCAAGTGGAAAACTCAGACTGTCCAGGCAGGGTAGAGTACAAAGCTTAGGGTGCCCCTTGCTCCTGGTCCCACAGCCTCAGACAGGTGCAGCTGTCTTGGAGAGAAAAGCAGGAGTTCTGGAGTTAGGACCTCACCTCCATTTCATTCTCACTCCCCTCTCAGAACAAGGACTGTTTCCAACATATCTTATACCTCCTTCCACATTGCTGAGGGAGCACAGTGCCTGGCATCCAGTGGCTTCTCAGTGAGTGATTGTTGAATGACTGTATGAGGTTATGGATGAATGAATGAATTGCTATTGTGAAAATTAAATAAGATAATGTATCTAGAATGCTTTGAACAGCCACTGAAATGGAGTAGAGCTAGAAGTTAAGGGGTTCATATGTCAGACAGACCCGGATTTGAATCCCAGTTCCATCACCTTCTCCCAGTGTGTTCTTGGGTGAGTGAATGTCCCTCTCTGTGCCTCAGTTTTCCCATCTGCAAAATGGGGAAACTCACAGCCCCTGCATCACAGAGCAGTTCTGAGGATTCAATGAGATGGTGCATGTAAAACATTATGAGCAAATCATAAGACTCAAAAAGTGGCACCGTTATTGTCATTACATAAAAATATGAGTAGGATCGTGAATGAAGCTGCCGTCACTGCTCATGAGAAAGGGAGACTGCATCTCTCCTTTCTCATCTCTCTGCGTCTCTCTCTCCTTCTCTGAGTTGCAAGCTCCACGCGTGCTAAGCCACCCTTGGCAGAGTTGGCCACTGAGTGAATAAAAGGACATCCTTTCCTCACCCCGGGAGATGGCCCAGTGCCATTGTGAGCAGGCACAGTGCGTGTGAAGGGCCAGGTGGGCGCCAGGACACTGAGGCCCTCTGTGCAGTCTCTGCTGGGTTGGGGGCTGACAATGGCCACTCTGAGGAGCATCAAATCCGCCCCTTCCAGCACTTCCCCCAAGCCCCGCACCCACCACCTGCCCCCAGGCAGGCCTGGGAGTGAAGGGAGGCTCTGTGCACTGCCCCGGCCCCTGCCCACACACACCCGCAGCATTGTTCTTCTTGGCTGCAAGAGCTCATTAGGCTCTGAGCAGAGGCTGGCTGGACTCCAAGAGGCAGATATGCCCCAGGATTTAGAGAATGGAGGACCCTGGGGCTTGGCATTAGATGCTGCCAGCCTGCTGCCCAGGATGCACTGAGTGCATCTGCCTGGTGAGAACCTTGCTTGTGGGAGCTGAGGGTAGAGATGATGTGTTGTGCATCCCTGTATCCCTCCACACAGAGTGTGTGCTCAGTACATGATTATGGGGCAGGATGGGATGGGGTGGAGTAGAATGGAAGGGCTTCTCCTATTTGGGGCCCAAGTCCCCCTTGAAGTTGACCTAGAAGGTAGCAGGTGTGGATCTGGCATGGGCAAAGTCGCCTGAGAGAGCAGGGGCGGAAGTGGGGAAAAGCAGAAACCATCTCTTCCTCCAAGTCCTGGAGTTCTCAGTCGTGGCCCCAAAAGAAAAACAGTTCCCTAAAATCACTCATGCATGAGATATCATATCTGGAAGGATTACGAGAGACCAACCTGCCCAGTGCTTTACAAATTATGTTCAAATCCCAACCCCACCAGCTACTAGTTGTATTGCTTTGGGCAAGTGACCAAACTTCTGTGAGCCTCAAAATGAGGGTAATAATATTACCTGCCCCCTGAGGGTGCTGAGAAAAGTAAATGCAGTGATCCATGTAAAAGCATGTACTACAGGATCTGGCATGTAGATAAGTAAGCACTTATCATCATTACCTACCACCACCATCATCATCATCACCACCATCACCATCATCATCACCACCACCACCATCACCATCATCATCTTCATCACCATCATCATCACCACCATCATCCTCACCAGCAACACCATCATCATCATCAACACCATCATCATCATCACCACCAACACCATCATCATCATCACCATCACCACCATCATCATCTTCATCACCATCATCATCATCACCACCAACACCATCATCATCATCACCACCAACACCATCATCATCATCACCGTCATCATCACCATCACCCCCATCATCATCATCACCACCACCACCACCATAATCATCATCATCACCACCATCATCATCATCACCACCACCATCATCACCATCACATCATCACTACCACCACCACCATCATCATCATCATCACCACCACCATCATCACCATCATCATCTTCATCACCAACACCATCATCATCATCACCATCACCACCATCATCATCTTCATCACCATCATCATCATCACCACCAACACCATCATCATCATCACCACCAACACCATCATCATCATCACCGTCATCATCACCATCACCCCCATCATCATCATCACCACCACCACCACCATAATCATCATCATCACCACCATCATCATCATCACCACCACCATCATCACCATCACATCATCACTACCACCACCACCATCATCATCATCATCACCACCACCATCATCATCATCTTCTTCATCATCATCATCATCATCATCATCGAAGGTAGTTCAGGTAAGGGGAAACCTGAGGGGTTGCTCTCAGACTCCCACCTCCACTCCTGACTCAACCCATGTGGTCCCATTTGTGACTGATTATGGGGGGTTCAGTGGTCCCCAAGACCACCTCAGTTTCAACAATTTGCTGGAAGGACTCACAGAACTCAGAAAAGCCATCACGCCCAGGGTTCTGGTTTACTACAGTGAAAGGATACAGACGAAAATCAGCAAAGGGAAGAGGCACATAGAGCAGAGTCTGGGAGAGACCGGGCATGAACTTCCAGTTGTCCTCTCCCAGAGGAGTCACGCAGAGAGTGCCTGCTTCCACACGAGGTGTGTACAACACTCACAGAGTGTTGTCACCCGGGAAAGCTCCCCTGAGCCTTGGTGTCCAGAGTGTTTATTGAGGGTTGGTCACACAGGCATGACTGACCACCCATGTGGCTGATCTTAGTCCCCAGCACCTCCGGAGGTCAAACTGACACCGAGTGCAAGGCCCCCACCATAAATCACAGTTAGCACAGAGTACCGGTGGGGCCCAAGGCCCCCAGGTAAACAAGGACACTCTTACCAGACAGGACATTCCAAGGGCTTAGAGGTTCCCTCCTAGGAGCCGGGCAAGGGCCAAACTTTTCTTTGGAATGCACAGGGTGTGGACAATCCAGACCTGCCAAGTTAATCCTTTGCTGCACAATTATATATTGTGATTCCTCCTAAGGTTCTCTTTAAAGAAATTATTCCTACACAGGGGGTCAAATTGAGGCCCAGAGATGAGAATGGACTTACCAAAGGCCATAGGGTGAGTTAATGAGGCATCCTGACTGTCCTAATCTGGAGCTCTCCCCTTCACACCACAGGTCTTGGTTTGCCCATCTGTAAAATGGGGATGCTGGACCAGCTCCTCCATCTCTGAGGTGCCTTTGGTTCTGCCTTTGTAGAAGCTGTTCTCCCACTTTTCTCTGCATCCCAGTCCTCAGGAGGAGCACCTGGGTCTCCGGTACTTCTGGGGCACAATTAGTGTCCTCCTTCGTCTCTGGGGATATTTTAGCTGGAGCAGATCCTGTCCTAGTTTGTTTGTAGTAGGTAGCACTGGCCATTCACTCTGGAAGCAGCCAGGCCAGGGATCAGGGGTCAGCTGGAGGAGACACGTGGGACAAACATAGCCCATTTCCTACCTCACTGGGGCTTGGGTTTGGGGCTCAGACAGTCCTGGTTCAAGTCCTGGTTTTGCCACTCAACGGTGTTTCCTCATCATCGAAATGAAGACAACAGTAGCTACTTCTCAGGAAAAGGGGGATAAAAGCATTTCAATGCCGCAGGTAAAGCCAGGAGAATGTCTTATTTGTCCCCAGCAGACAAAGCCACTGCTGTCCTTGTTACGTCTGAAGAGAGGACTGCTCTTGTCTCCTAATGAAACAAATTAGCCTCAAAGTTGTAAACTGCTTTGAACATCTTAAAACTCAACTGTACATATAATTCCCCCATCGCCCCAATTTTTGTTTCTTTGAGATTGACCAGGCAAAGATCGCTCTCCCAGCTTTACAAAGCAGGAAACTGAGGCTCTGAGAGATGGAATTTGCTCAAAGTCACACAGCGACTTGGTGGCACAACCAGTGCCCCAGCTCGGGTTTCCTGATTTCCCACCTCCGAACACGTCCTTATAAGCATCCAGGGCTGCCGATCTGCTCTTTATTCTTGTCCGTGAATCTGACCAAACAGGTGAAGAGAAATTGTGAACTTGCTCATGATGTCTTTTAAACTCGCTCGCAGACCGTCTGGATTCATTCTCAAATATTACCTCTGTCTGTGCGCGTATATAGGTAATTGAATCTAGATAGGTCTCCCACCGTGGGTTTCCTCTTTGAGCTGTCTTGTGTGTCTGTCTCCCAGCCATCCCTCAATGACTCACTGATTTTCGTGCACACAAATAAATCACGCCATGTTCTTCTCCCCCTCGCTACCAGCAAGAAATCACAAAGGCGCACCATGAGACTGGAATGGAGTGGGGGTGGGCGGGGGGAGGTGGGGCTAGAGGTGGGAGGGGAGAGGAGTGTTGAAATGCTAATCCGCTGGCACTGATGTCAGCCCCAGTTAATCAGATTGTTAAGGATACAAAGGCAGGATCGCACCCCAGTGCCAACAGCTATCCGGGCTCATTCACGGGGAAGATGGATGCACTGCTGGCCACCACTCTGATGAGACGTAACTGGACATAAAAGAACGTGCCAGGCTTTCTGAATCCAGCATGAATCACAAAGGAGGCCCATTCGTGGGGGAGAAGCCAGCTCACAGAGGACAATTAAAGGATAATTACTCTTGTAGCAGAAAAACTGAAAGAATCTTTTCTTGCCTGTACAAGCTCGTCCTTTTAACACCTGCCACACGTCCCCTGTGCCCCTCTGGGTTTCTGCAGCAGATCAGGAGGGGTCAGGGTGTCAGCTCCCATGTGCAGTTTGGTACGGTGTTCTGGGGTGATGCATGCATCACGCCAAAATCTCCCTTCCACCCATACGACCACGGCACGATGGACGGTGCCAGAAAGATAGAGACCAACAAGCAAAGTCACCAGCTGGGCTTCTGTTTCCCCTCCCACTGTGGTTTACAGGGATGGGCTGCCTTCACGCTCTCTGCTTGTACCACGACACAACCGTGTTTGTGATTAGAACCAGTAGGTGTGTCCATTCACCTAGAACATCTCTCCACCCGTGACATCGTAAACCACTTCCATCGTAGACTTACTTCCAGTGGAGGAGACAAGAAAGAAGCCGGACAAGTCTGATAGTGTGATTGCTGTTCTGACTTATCTCTTTGGTGGTGGTGGGAGCTAAGGGAGGAGGAGTAAACGCAGGTAGAGATTAGCAGCATAATATCCAAGGTGATGGAGATATTAGAGGTGAGAGAAAGAGAGAGGCATTGATTGGACTCAGGAGAACTGAAAGGATTCTGTCGCCTTGTGGCAGGCAGTAAGAAATAGGATGGGGAAGCTTGCTGGGACAGACCACCAGGGACCTTCCAGGGAAAGGCTAGGAGTTGAAGTTTACCAGAGCGCACCGCTGGTCGCCAGAAGGAGGCGGTTTGGAAAGCATCCTCTGGCTGCTGCGGATGGAATGGGCTGGAGTTGTGGTGCGAGGTCCAGGAGAGAAGCGGGGTTTTTGTAACAATGGCTGTGGGGATAACTGGATATCTAAAAATGTCCTTTTAAGATACAACTTGCTCTCTTTCTTCTCTTGTGGTGAGACTCAGGGCCTTTGGTGCGTTGTAAAAATGAAAAGCTGAGCTCACCCAACTCCCCATCTGACTGTGTTGAATGGAACTCTGGTGCCTTTATTGCCCCTGGGGCCCACCTGCCTTGGACATTCCCCGCGCTGTCTGTGACTGCACCGCGCCCCCGTAAATAACCACCTTGGATGATTTTTTCAGCGTGATGAGTGTCTGAGCCTGGTGCAGATGATCGCTGGGTGATCTCCTGGTTTAGGCTGATCCCATATTGAAGGGGTTTCCCCGCCTCTCCTCCCACAGAGGGTGAGCTGCCTGGGGGAGAACGCCATGGGGCTTTGCTTCGGGGCCTCCCAGCCTTCCAGTCACCGTCTCTGAGAGTAAGAGGAAGGCTGGAAGGCTGGGAGTCTGGGCTTATGCTCTCGCAGTGGCGGTGTCGAATCACAGATGGCCAATCAATGATCCCAGCCTCCTCCCTCTTTCCTGCACTCATTTCCCTGCTAACTAACTCATATCCAGGTAGAGAGAGGATGTGGAATAGAAATCTGTCCAGTTTAGTCCTGAGAAGAAAATTGAGTGAAAAAGAAGGAAGTTAGTACAACTGACCCATGAGGAGGTTGAGGACTGGACCGTAGAAGCTTTCCACCAGGATAAGGCTGGGCTGTTGGTCTTGGGTTGGTAACGTCTACACCCTCCCTGCTCCCACCACCCATGCACAGCCACGTTCAGAATTCTAGAATTTCTGGATTTGAAGGAAACTTGATCAGCTCCTAAGCACTTGCTAAATGCCCCAAAGCTCCCTTTCTCTTCTTTCCCACAATATTCATTGGCTGTCTAGTGTGTACTGGGCCCCACAGGAAATACAAAGATGAATGACACATCGCTGCCCCAACTTCCCTCCTTCTCCTCGTCTCTCTCTTCTGCCTTCCTTCCTCGATGAATTCAACAGAAATTTATTGGATTTCTTCTACGTGGAAGACACTATGGTAGGTGATGGGGATATAATAGTAAACAAAATAAACAAATACACCTTTACTTTTCATTCAGCACTGCATTAACTTAGCTTGATGAGAAGATAGGGGGCAGACCAAAACTCAGCATGCAGGACATTTGCATAGGGCGGTCTTGTGGTTCCCAGACAGTTTCGGAATGTCCCGGTTATTCCACACTTGGGACACACGCTGTCAAAAGAGATGATGCTACATGGATCATCTTGTGGAGACAGACCATGAACAAGGAAACAAATCACCAAGGTTAAATTCAGATTGCAATAAGCACTCTGAAGAGAAAGAGATAGAAAGTGATGAGGGGGATCTTGGAGAAGGTCAGCTGAGACCTGAATGACCAGAGGGAGCCAGCTAAGCAAAGACATCAAAGAAGAGAGCTCCAGGCAGAGAGAAGAGCATGTGCAAAGGCCCTGAGGTGCAGAATGAATTTGGAGGGTTTAGGAAGCAGAAAAAAAGAAGTATGTGTGGTCATACTGTAGTTTGGGGGGAAATGGTAAAAGATGACATTAGAGAGGGAGGCTCAAGGCCAGAACCCAGTTGAAAGGAGCTTTGATCTTATTCTCAGCGTGACGAGCAGTCTCTGGTGGGTTTTAACCAAAGAGATCCTATGACCTGATTTACATCTTGAAAGTACTACCCACCCACCCCGGATGTCTTTTTTCCAACTTTAAACACAAAATATGATTATTTGATCATTTCCAAGGGCTCATCTGGTACAAACCTGATTGGGGATTGATTTTGGAGATGTGGTGGGAAATCTGCAGCGGCTGATGGCCTGCATCTATATGAAGATTCCCATCTGTCTTGCCACAGGTGGAGCACCACCAGGGGCCATTTGTTATAACTGCAAAGTCAATACTCCCTAGGAGAGCAAGACACCCTCGGTGAAGTCCAGGTTACTTGTGCTTAACCAAAGTATAATGTACAAGACAACAAGACCCATTAGAACGTTCTCCCAGGACTCTGTACTCTGTGAGTCAGCTCAGGGTGTGGGGACGGTCATCCCTCTCCTCACCAGTCCTCGCCTCTGATTTTTAACCACTGGAGAATAGACACAAGGAGCCTGATGGGATCGGCTTTATCACTGGTGAAGCTGGGCTGCAGACCACTGCTGTCTCCCCAAGTGACTTTGGTTGGGGTACCCGGGCACAAGTCGGGAAGTCTGGACAGAGAGAGAGAGAGGGCCACACAGCCAGATTTTCAGTCCAGTTGATTAGGGCTCTGCCCTGGAAATAGGATGCAGTGGCCGTCAATGACATCCCTAATCTCTCCTCTCCCAAGAGGAGCGAGGGAGGGATGGAGAGGTGCTGCACAGGCGTTGTTTCTTGAAGACTCGCTGATGGAGCAAAGCAGATTTTCCCACCCCCGATGGAAACATGGGAGCAGTTCAAAACACTAAGGAAGGCTGGGGTTTGTTCCCTGTCCCTCTCTGAAACTGGGGTGACGGTTCATTATTATTATTAACTGTTATTACTAATTATCATTGCTCTAAAAATAGCACGCACGTGGCAAGTGAATCAAACTGTATAAAATGATGCACAATAAAAAGCGATTCCCTCTCCCACCCCAAGCCTCAGCCCTGCTCTGCTGAGCCAGTCCCCATTGCCTTGTCCAAGTCTGCCCCTTTTACTGACATGGGAACGACTATACCCACTGTTCTGCCTGATTTTTTCATTTTGCACTGAATTGTGTTGGCACATGGCTCTGCCATTCTTTTTATTATTTTTAGTTAGTTACATAGTTTTGAATAGTTAGTATTTTATTTATGTAGACACACACACACATACACCTATATATGTGTATATACAGATGTATACATACATATACGTGTCTATGAAAAGATATACAGTGAAAATTCTCCATGCCACACTTACTCCCCATCCTCCTATTTCCAATGTCCCACCTGCCCTATAACCAGCACAATTAGTTTCTTGTGTCTCCCTTCAAAGTTTCTTTATGCACACATAAGCAGATGCAAACATACATAGCCTTATTTTCTCTCCCCACTTTTACACAAAAAGCAACAAACTCTGCACACCGTGCACCTTGCTTGCACCTTGCTTTTTAACGTAACGGAAACCTTGGCCATCCCTCTTCTTCAGCCAAAGACAGCTTCACTATCCTTTTCTCCCGGCTGCACGGCATCCTGTCTGGATGTTCCATGATTGATTTAACCTTATTGACGGACACTTGGTTTGTCTCCAAGTCTTTCGCTGCTACAAACGGTGCCGCATTGCTTAACCTCGTATGTACGTCATTTTGCGCGAAGGCGAACACCTCTCTGCAGGATGAATTCCCAGCAGTGGACGTGTTGAATCAAAGGGGAGACGCACTTGTAATTTTGAAAGTTCTTGCCGGGTTATTCTCCATGTTACTCACCAACGATTTCATCTCATTCCTTTGAAACCTGCGTGTGTTCCATTGTGTGTTTCTGCAGTCGTTTAACTAGCCCCTATAGATAGACAGGTAAGTCGTTTCCAGATTTTCGCTACTACAAACAATACTCTGTCGTAGTAGCAAACACTTCGTACCATCTTAGTGGGTGTCATGACCATAAGTGTCTTTCTGCTTTGGGATATGACCAAGCAGCCTATTTCTCTAGAAATCTACTAGATGGACCCTCTTTTGCTCTCAAGCCATTGCAACCACACTCTCTTCCGAGCCCTCATTTGCCACCGATTGCTGGCCTGATCTGTTACATAAACTCTGGTTATTGTGGGGCAGACCTGCAAAGCACCCTAGAGTGGGCTTCCTGGATGCTCTTGAGGAAAAGTGTGGTTAGGCAGGTGAGAGATCAGGACTGACTTTGAGCACCACTGCAGCAGCAACTAGAGAAAGCTGGAGAACACCTCGGAATCGTCTGGGAGGATTGTCAGAAGCACACTCTGCCTGAGTCCAGCTGCCCCAGCTTCCAACTTAGTGGATCTGGTTAAAAGTCACTGGAAGTGAAGTGTTGACAAAGCCGGAGGGCAGCAGGACTCTCGTGTAGAGTTGGCAGCAGGGTAAAGAGGTTCAGGTTAATCTAGAAGGTGCTTTTTCAATGTTAATCAAAAATTTTAATTTGTAAATCTTTTGGCTGAGCAATACAACTCCTAGGACCCTCTCCTGATGAATTACTTGGACGTGTTCACCAAAGATATATCTTTACTGCAGTGTTATTTGGGAGGAGGGGATGAAGATTAGCAACAACCTAAATATTAATCAATAGCAGCCTGGTTCAATAATGTATATATTTATATTTTAATGTAGTCATTAAAGAAGAATAAAGTGACTATGTACGTGCTAACATGAAAACATATCTGTGATGGATTTTAAGTGAAAACTAGTAGTGGAATACTAATGTGATGGAGTACTATACAGCAGAGAAAAGTGGATCAATCAAAACTACACTTATCCACATGGATGAATCCCACAAAGTGCTGGGCAAAAAGAAAAAAGAAAAAAGCAGGTTGCAGGTGGATTCATGTGGGATGACAGCATTTATATAAAGTTTTAAAACATACACCATATATTGTTCAGAGATGTTGATATGTGTGATAAATTTTTTGTTGTTAGTGCCATTGAGTCCTTCCAACTCCTAGTGACCCTGTGTGCAGCAGAGCAGAACCCTGCCCGGTCTTTTTGCACCATCCTCTCACCTTCCAGCACTGTATCAGACAGTGCTCTGCTGCTATTCATAAGGTTGTCATGGTCAATTGTTTTGGACGTGGGTGGACAGGTCCCTCTTCCTAGTTTGTCTAGTCTGGAAGCCCCACTGAAACCCATCCACATGGGTGACCCTGCTGGTATTTGAAATACCAGTGGCAGAGCTTTCAGCATCACAGCCACACACAGCCACAGTATGACAACCGACACACGGGTGGTGTGGCTCCTTGACTGGAAAATGAACTCAGGCCGTGGTGGTGAGAGCACCGAATCTTAACCACCAGACCACCAGGGCTGGCTCTGTAATAAATAAAAGCATACAATAAATAGTAATAACAATAATAAAATAATAAAAATGCACATAATAAATGAGAATGCTGAAGGCCAAATTCAGGATGGTAATTACTCCCGAGGATGGAGGGGGAGGATACTGCGGGGAGGAACATGCAGTATCGATGGCCCTGGCTGCATTCTGTATCTTGTGCTGAAGGTGTGCACACCTGGGTACTTATTGCCTTAGTCTTTAACTGTTTTTGAATGACTGAAATATTTCAAACTCCATTTCTCAGTAAGTGACAGAGCAATATCTACCATGCGATAACCGCGAATGTTCAGACAGACAGAAAGTGACACCAGCGCTCACGAGGGCTGGCAGGCTGCTACGTGAGCTCTGTGCTTTGCATTCTGACTTCATTTCACCTGCTAGCAACCCGAAGAGATAAAGCTGGGACAACCCCACCCCACAGATGAGAACAGCGAGGCCCAGAGAGGGGAAGTGACTGTCCAGGGTCTCACGTGCAGTTTGCAGCGGGCTGAGCCTGAACACAAGCAATTCGGACCCCAACCCCACCCTCCCATGTGCTATCACCCCTTACCATTTTTATATCAACACATTTTACTTGCAGATTAATCAAGATTCTACTGTCACTGATTCCCTTTAAAAGGCAGGATTGGTGGGCAGGGCGGGGGCTGAGCATATACTTTTGAATTCATACCTTTCAGGTATTCTGGCATTTTTCAAATGAACTATTTTACAGGGAAAAAAAAACTATTTGAGGGCGTGGGAAAGAGAGAAGAGCACAGGAAACCACATCAGAATGTGTCTAACTCTTCCCCGATTTGCTCCATGATCTTGGACAAGTCAGGTCCTCTCTCTGAGCTTGATCTTTTATTTATTTATTTTTTTTCATCTATAAAACGGGAAAACAAAATGCCAGTCTCACAGCATTGTTTGGAGGCTGGAATGAGATCACACCTGGGAAGGCACTTGATGGTGGGTAAATCGCCATCTGAATTTCAGTACTGTTGGCCCAGGCATACGGGTGAGGCAGCAGATGAGACCCCACTGCCCCCCAAGTCCACCTCCCATGTCTGCCCTTCTCAAAGTCCAGATGGGATGGGCACCAGGATCCACCCGAGGGTTCTCAGTGAGCCAGGTCTTCTCAGGCTGAAAGCATTACCGAGCAGGGGCTTGCCACCCAATGCACATAGAAGCCAACACTATGACGCTAGCTTTTGAGAAAAGAAAGGGCTTTATTGTGAGGTTGACCAGCAAGGAGATGGGAGGCCAGGATCTCAAATCTGTCTCCCCAATCCAAGGTTCAGGCAAAATGTAAGGAGTCAGGGGCCACTGAGCTGCGTGTGGGCCCATGGAAGCTGATTGGCTGATCTCGAGTCAGCCCATATATGGTAATCAAGCTACTTGGGCTGCTGGAAGCCGGATTTTCCTTAGTGAAGGACTTCTCGCTTCGTACAGGGCTCTGGTGGCAACATTTCTGAAGGTTCCTGGTTCCGGGGTCATCCTGGGGCTATGGGTTCCCACCCAGCACATGCACAGTGCCCTCTCTGTTGTTGAGCAAGGTTTGATTAAAGTAATCTGTTTTAAAGAAGCAAAACTAGTTTAAGGTGGTCAATGTTTCACGTGCTCTTTCAAAAGGAGTGGGTTGTGTTCATCAGCTCTGGCTGTTCACTATCCGAGGTAGACCTCTGGATGCCAGCTCCTGTTGCCTGGCCCAGGGACTGGCACATAGTAGGTGCTCACTGAATGAATGCATGAATGAAGTGATGATGAGACGTGAGTGGGAGAAGAAAACTCAGCCCTCACTCAATTCAATTTCCTTAATTATAAAATGGGGAACATGCCAAGACCTTCTCCAATCCTAAAATTCACTGATTGGAGCAAAACAAAGCTGATGTGCTCCATGGGAGGGAAGGTGTACCTGGCTCTGTGTGCAGAGTGACAGCTCATCTGGTTTGTTCACCATAGTTAACCCGGTGGTCATCAACAGAGGTGATTCTGCCCCCCGCACAGGGGACATGTCCAGAATCATTTTTGATTGTCACATCTGGGGGTAGAGGGACGGTTGCTACTGGTACCGAGTGGGTAGAGGCCAGGGATTCTGCCCAGAATCCTACAGTGCACAGGATGGCCCCTTGCCCCCCAGCAAAGAATCACCCAGCTCAGATGTAGAAGGCATAGAATAACCAACATTCTTCAGGGAGGTTCAGATGTTCTTGGGTTTGTTTTTGGTTTTGTTTGATGTGTTTTGGAGTGGTTTTTCAAGCCTCAAATAGCCTTGTTTTGTTACTGCTACTAGCGTGCTGTGTGACCCCGGGTAGCCACTTCCCCGCTCTGGACCTCATTTTCTTCTCTGGGCAGTTTGTTACCATGAACTCCAGGAGGCTTTGGCTCTTTAAGATGTGATATTTAGTTTTGGGGTTTGTCCCTGTTGGGACCAGCAAACCAACCAGGGCAGGCTGGGAAAGTCCCTCTTGTGGAGTATGAAGGTACAAGGAACCACCACTGGATCAGGTATTAATAATGATGGTTAGAATAGTGACCAACATTTTTGTAGAACCCTTACCAAAAATATATCAATCCATGCACCTGCCAGTCCTGCCTCCTAAAGGTACCCACTGCCAACAGTCCGATGAGGGAGGAATTATCATTGTCCCCACCAGGAGTCTGCATTCCAAAGGGGTTCATGACTCAGCTGGTGATGAAGCACCCCTGGGATTACAAACGTGTGCCTGCCTTCCCTCAGCCTCTCCATCACTTAGGCGCTAACGGCAGCATCTAAACCCAGCTCTTTTGGTAAACTTTTTTTTTCACTTAAGATAGTATTAAATACTTATTATCCACATTTTGGAAAATACCAAAAAGTTGAAGGAAGAAGACACATCCCCAAAAGTCCCCCTGCTCAGAGGCGATCAGGACCACCGCTCTGGTGCTCTTCCTCCAAGACAGGACATGACTCTCTGCTTTGCAATTTGTTCTGGTCGGTTGTTCCTAGTTGTTTTCATACACACCATAGAACTTTACATCTTGCTCTTTTCACTGAACATTACAGCAGAAGCATCCCCAGCTTTCGTTTCCTCCACTTCTCGTTCCATCATTTTGCGCCTGCACGATGCAGTGCTATTGCTTGGAATCCACGCCGTTCCTCGCCATTCCACTCTGCCAGACATTCAAGATACAAGCTTCAGCTTCGGAGCCTCGGAACTTGTGCTTTGTTGACTTTGATGGGATGATTCCCAGTCTAATCTCCCATCTCCTCATTCAAGTTAGAAAAGAGATAGAGAGAGAGAGATGTGCTCCCTCCTCAATGTGGGATCCTCCGTTGCCTTCCATGTGCTCCACTTTGTCTCGAGAGAGAAGAGAGCAGCCGTGTGTATATAATTAAAGCTCCGTTGGATACTCATATTTGGTTATCAGTGGGTGTCTGTCTTCCTAACTCCCCCAGTGGAGGGACCGCATCCTAGAGTGTTGACTCTCTCCTGCGGAGTTTCAACAGCACAGAAAGTCGGCACCCACCGCTATCACCCATTCATTGATTGACAGCATTGGAGCAGGGCACTGCGCACACATGATAAAGGAAGAATCAGCCGAATGTGACTAGGATGATTGGAAATTTTAAGTGCTCTGAGAAAGAGGAGTTAATTTAACCCAGTGGTCAATGGGGCCCCATGAAAAACCAGCCTATCTGAGCAAGTTATTAAGTTGCAGGATCTCAGAGGCCCTGGAATCCAATTTTGACTAATTCCCAGGGACTTGGTTTTGCGTGGGGCTCGTCTGGCCAGCATCCTGGCTGAAAGCATGGCAGGCCTTGCAGCTGCGCACATTTACAGACCTCACAGACACACTCATCTGACTTGAACATGGCCTTAAGTTTGGAGCCAGCCAGCAAGACCCCAGCGTGTGTGAGCTCTGAAGAGTTGGGGACATTGGGGACAGGGAAGTGAATTTCCCTGCTGGATATGCAACTCTCCTTGGCAGTCACATTTTCAGGGAAAAGGGCTGGCTCAGTCCCACTGGGTTTACTTCCTAAAATGCTTTATAGCCACTGTGTGCCACCAGTTTTACCCCGGGGACCCCCAGGGTGGGCACAGTGGCTGTGGGAGGAAGCTGATTATAGAACCCTTTCTCTTGCATTTCTTTCTGCCCTTGATGGCTGTGTGGGATCGTGACAGGCCGGGATGGCCAGGGGAGGTCACAGGCCTTGCAAAGAGTCACCACCTGCTGCCCAAATTGCTGCCTGCAACTTCAGGCACCTGGAAGACAAAAGTAACGAGGGACACCTAGAAAGTCAGGCGAGATCGCAATTTCTGGAATGAACTTTTCTGATAACCCTGATAATAAGAGTCACTAAAGGGGCTTTTCAATCTTCAGCTTTCCAAGCCTCACCCCTGGAGACGCAGACGTGATGGGTCTGGCGGGGGGAGACTAATAATTCGTGTTTTAACAAGGAACGTGGTGGGGGATGGGGAGTATCATCTCGGAGGTTTGAAAACCACGGTAGCCCACCCAGCATCAACACAAACAAAATGAGGGTCTAGAGGGAGAAGGGATGAGGGGGAAGAGGCTGCTTCAAGCCAAGGAGGAGGAGGACGCCAGCGATGACAAGACCTCACGGTTCTTAAGAGAGCTAGTGGCGTGGCCCTTGGCACCAGGGAAACCGAGGTTGGAAACCCAGCTTTGCTGTTCTTGGAAAGTTCCTTAATATCCCAAAGACTCAGTTTGCTCATCCATAAAATCGGAAGAATAATTTCTGCCTAATAAGGTTGAAAAAGAATTAAATGAGGTAACAAATGAGGAATGAAGAATTAAATGAGGACGCAAAGCATTTTCCTTGGCACATATTCAGGAGTCAATAAAACAATCAAAAATAAAATGCTGTAAATATTACTATTATTATGGCCAAAGCACACTCACATGCTTTATGTCATCTGTAATCCTTTTATCATCTTCGTTGACACAACTTGATTTTCCCAATCTCGCTCTCTCTCTCCCTCCCTCTCTCTCTTCCTCTCTGTCACCTCCCCCACTTGGGATCAAGGGGACATTTTTGTGAAAGGACTGGCTGACACTAATGTAGTCACAGGAGCCAACAAAACTCACAAGCCAGTGTCGGAATAGAGGCTGTCACTCTACCCTTTTTGGTAAGATTAACAAAAGAATCTAGGAATAATTACCAATTACCTGATCATTTCAAAAACTGACAGTGTCAGAGCTGGAAGGGCCCTTAGACCTCATCCAGCCTGGCTGCCCATTTGACACAGAGCGAGAAGACGGAGAGAAGAGGAAACCACGCGAGATTATGCTAGGGAGGACTGGCCAAGATGGGACCACCATCGGGTCCCCCGACCCCTGGTTGCACCCAAGCTCTTTGCATCAAACCGCAGCTGGGTCTCGGGAGCTAGGTGTCCAGACCCTCGCTGAGGAAGATGGAGTATCTTTAGTACACAACACAGGCTTAATGGGCTTGCCCAGGCCCTCACAGCTAGTAACTGTCACAGGCAGAATTTGAACCCAGGTCTAACTCAGAAGCCTCGGCGCTTCCCTCCTTGGACCAGGAAACAACCTTGATCTGCTCAGGCCATCCACACACCCTCTCCTCCCCGTGGCCACGCTGCCCCAGTGCCTCCGACAGCCTGGAATGCACACGAGCTGGGGACCCATGTTGCTGTGCGCACTGGCACAGGAACGTTGCTGATGCTGGCCACAAACTGTTACGGTCCCTACAGAGTAAGCCGCTGCCGCCGACTCCATGAAAGCAAATGAGCCTTTCCGACGGCTAAGAGATAAATTGAAATGACAGTGCTGAAGGGCCTGGAGACCGTGGCTGAGCCAGCGTCTCTCTGCAGAAAATCGACAAGGATAGCTATCAGTCCAAGCACCTTTGTCCCCAGATGTAACTCCTATCTATCTCAAGATAGACCGCGCCCACTTCCTCCTGAAGGGCACGATTACAATGACGATAGTAAAAACGATGGCAGCAGCTGGCACATCCCAGGCACTCACTGTGGGTGAGCCACCCATCTGTACATATGTGTATGGACGCTTTACATACATCAGCCTATTGAACGATGACAACCCCAGGACATAGGGAATGATAGCCCCATTTCCAGCCGAGGAAACTGAGACTCGGAGAGGTAGAGTCATTGTCCAGCTTGCATTTGGCGGAACTGGGTTTCCAATAAGTAAATGAAGCTGTTTTCAGGCATGAGTGTGTCAAACAGCTGCCTGGGTCAGCCCTTATTTAAAATGACTAGTTTAGGGGCTGGCCCGGTGGTGCAGTGTTTTAGTTCGCACTTTGGCAGCCCAGGGTTCACAGGTTCGGATCCCGGGCGCCCACCGACGCACTGCTTGCCAGCCATGCCGTGGCGGCGTCCCATACAAAGTAGAGGAGGATGGGCACGGATGTTAGCTCAGGGCTGGTCTTCCTCACACACACAAAATAAAATGACTAGTTTTACTTTCAAGACCAAAATAAATCATAAGGAGTTAGCAGAGTATACAAGGTCCCCCAGGGCCTGGCCCTGACCTGCCTACCTCACCAGCTTTCCCTCTAATCATGCTCCACCGCTGCTCCCTGCCCTCTTGCCTTTTGCACTCACGTCAGCCAGGCCTCCACAGCCTTCCCACATCCCTGTGTTCTCAGCCTGCCTCATGATTCCAAATCCTCAATCTTTGTGTGTCTCCCACAAGGTCACTTTTATATTATTTAGTAAAACACATGCTCCTCCGATCCCAGGACAACATAGCCCTGAGCCGGGGCACACGGCTTGGAGAAGAGAGTGTAGGCTGGTTACAGCCCCCATCAACTTTTCAGTGGGATGTCCTTGTGTAGTGAGCAACCTGCCCAACTGTACATGGTGGTCCTGCCCCACAGACTGGATTAGGGACCTGTCTTCCCTGTCTTGTTAGCATGCAAATCTTCTCTCTTTCTAAGCATTTATCACATTGAATATGATTATTTCTACATTCCTATTCCTTCTCCCAGTACATGTATAACTAGACTGTGAGATTCTCAGTTCCTGTATGTAGCCCTAATGCCTAGCTCAGTCCTGGCACTAGCAACTCTAAGTCTCTGTGGTCAGCAAAAGGAAGGAAGGAAGGGAGTCAGGGGGGGAGGGAAGGAAGAAGAGAAGGAGGAAGGGAGAGAAAGAAGGAAAGAAGGAAGAAGGAAGGGAGAGAAGGAAGGATGGAAGGAAGAAGGGAGAGAGGAAGGGAGGGAGGCAGCCCCGGCATCTGTTGATGGGGCTGTACCCGGGTCCTGGTAAGCCTCGGGTGCCACCTTAGGAAGGTCACCCTCCGAGTGTGACAGAGGGTGGGAGACCTAACTGCCCCAGCCCTGAGCTAACTGATGTCTTTTCTCCTCTTCCCAAGATGCGCCGCCCGAGGGAGACGCTAGCCCTTCAGGAACTGACCTGCTGCCCTCAGGAGCGCTGGGGAGCAGCAGTCCGAGCAAAGGGGGCCCAGAGGAGACAGTGACAGCGGCCCCTCCGAGTCCAGCACAGGCGGGAGAGGAGCTCCGGGAGCCGGAGCTGGAGGCGACAGCGCCCTCCGCGCGTCAAGACCCCGCGGCCCGGTCCACGCTGCTCCCCGAGGAGGCGGCCCCCAAGCGGGCCGTCCCCCCCAGGAAGAAGCTGCCGTCGCTCAAGCAGGTGAACTCGGCCAGGAAACAGCTGAGGCCGAAGGCCACCTCCGCAGCTGCCCTCCCGAGGGCGGGGTCCCAGCCAGCATCCCCGGGCCTGGGGGTCCCCTCCTCCGCCACGGAGAAGCCCCGCCCCCCAGGGGACCCGGACCCCGTGTCCTCGGAGGAGGAGCCCCTGTGGCCGGACGGGAAGGACGGCGCAGACCCCACGACGCCCGCGCCCCTGCAGATCTCCCCCTTTACCTCGCAGCCCTACGTGGCCCACACCCTCCCGCAGGGGCCCGACCCCGGGGAGCCGGCCGCGCCCCAGGAGGCCCAAGAGGCTCCCCCTGAGGACGCCAGTCCCATGACCTTGACGGACAAAGGTGAGAACGAGCTGACCGGGTCAGCCTCAGAGGAGAGCCAGGAGACCGCGACGTCCACCATTATCACCACCACTGTCATCACGACTGAGCAGGCCCCAGGTAGGAGCCCCAGCTCCCCCAGGCCGCCTGCGGCGACCAGGAGGCCCCCCGCTGTGCGCAGCGCGTGGGGGAGGGGAACTAGGGAGTCCAGGCCCCGCCACCAGTCACCGTCTATCCAGCACTGGCCGTGAGCTTGACCCCGTGGTTCAGAATTGACATCCCCATTTTAAAGCAACTGAGACCATGAGACACCAAGCAACCTGCCCAAGGCCACACAGCTCAAGAGCGGTTTCAAAACCTTTTCCTCTTGGACCAGAATTCTTTGGCCTGCCTCGGTGGCCCCAGTCTTTCCACAGTGCTTTCCCCTTGACCATGCCATGAATTTCTCCAGGCTTGATAACACGTGCTTGGAGTTCCAGTCTTTCTTTTAAATTCTTTTCCATCTTCAAACGGGGAAGAGAGACACCAACTGTCAATCATCCATCCATTTGGGACAAAGGCAACATGGCCACTCATTAGGCATGAGCTGTGGGTTTGAATCCTGCTTGCTGTGTGAGCTTGGCCCAGATGCTGCCCCTCTCTGAGCTTTGGTTTACTTATCTCTAAAATGGGGCTGAAATACCAGTCCCTGCAAAGACGAACGGGGTCACCCCATAGGCTGGTTGGAACCGTGCGTAGTGGCCTGTGGTGAGGGATCATTCCATGTCAGCTCTTGCTGTTTTGATTATCATGTTGATTCTGGAGCTGAAGGAGAGTTAATAGCAGAGGGAGAGGTGGGGACAGGAGAAGGTAGGTGTCCCCAGAGGCCCTGTTCCACCCTGTAGCCCACTGAGAGATTGCATCTGAGCTGTCCTCATGTCCTAATGAAAGGCTTTCCTCCAGCTCTCTGCAGTGTGCGCTTCTCCGATCCCGAGGGGTACATCGACTCCGGTGACTACCCACCACTGCCCCTCAACAGCTTCCTGGAGTGTGTGTACAACGTGACGGTCTACACTGGCTACGGGGTGGAGCTCCAGGTAACCGCAGACAGGGGCCCTGCAGTGGCTGCCTCTTCCAGAAGGAAATCTGATGGGTTGTCTGAGTCAGGCTTACTGTTATCATCTCAGCCAGTTTGATTCTCTCTTTGCCCTAACCAGGGCGATTTGAACTGGATATTGGCGAATGAATAGGAGTTCCCAGCTCAGTGCATGGATGAAATATGTTGGCACACATGAAGGGGAAGGGACTTGTTGATAAATTGTGAGGCATTATAGCCAGAAGGAAAGTCCTCTGATACCCTGCTTATCACAAACACACCCCCCCCCAGGGAAGCCCCACCTGGTTCATTTCATTTGCAAACTTTGGCCTGTAAACTAAGAATGGAAAAGCAGAGTGGCATAGTGCTCAAATATCTGGATTTGAAGTCCCAGCTCTACCAGTTAAAGCTGTGTGACTTTGGGCAAGGAACTTAACCTCTCTGAGCATCAGTTTCCCCATTCATAAAATGACAATGTTACTACTTTACAGAGATGTGGGGAGGAGTAAATATGACAACACACGGAGAGCATTCAGCCAGAACCTGGCAGACAGCAAGCGCTCAGCGCCTGTTACGAATTGTCCCCACCCTAGTTCCAGGCCTTCCCCAACTGGCCATCATCTTTAGAAGTCATTTTTAGGGTGGACCAAGGAGACAGCCCAGGAGTGGCGAACTGTCGGTTTCACTGTCCCACAGAGGGACAGATGGAAGTGAAACTGGAAAAGGAGGCCAGTACCACGTGGTGGCAGACCCTTCCCGGCCAAGGTTAGAGGTCGGGATAGGCACCTTACTCTACTGGGCAATGAAGAGCATCACAGGTTTCTGGGCAGGGTCAGTGGTGTGACGTAACCAGAACTTTACCTTGGGAAGGTTTTTCTGACTTGTACTGGAAGAATACAGGGTAAGCCTCTCAGCAGCAGAACCTGTGGTCTTTGCAGCCCCCAGAGCTGTGTGGGGCACATAGTAGGTACTTAGTAAATATTCATGGAATTAAAGTTAACTGGAGAAAAGTTATAGTCCATCTGATTGTGGCACTTAATGAACCCTTTCCTCCACTCCATGAAGACACCCACTCTGTGTCTACTACTGGATGGAGCTCTTTATCAGGCCCCGTAGAATTCCTTCATTGAGCACCTACTATGTACCCAGTCACAAATGTTGACACTGGGGGATAGTGATGTGCAAAACTAATGCCTGCCCTGTGATTGACATGCTTAGAAGACATTAGAATGTCATTTGAAAAGGTTTCTACTAGATGTTTAGAATGTTGTAGAATCACAGTGGAGGGACAGGCAAGCTCCTTGGCAGTCAGGGAAGGTCTCACAGAGGAGGGCAATTTTAGTGGGGCTTTAGCAAATAAGTAGGAGTTCATCAAAGAGAAAAGAGAGCAAGGTGTATGGCCTAAAAGAGGAAGGGCTCGTGGGTGAGGCCTGCCCTGCTTAGACAAGGGGCAGAGGGACTAGGATCCCAGGCCCCACTAGGAGGGGCATCAATACCCACAGTGGACACTGGGAACTGATTGAAGTCCCCGCCCCACCCCCACCCCACTTGTTCAGTGTCCTCGTGTCTAGTTAAAGTGTCTCCCTTCTTTCTCCTCCAAGCCTGGAAAGTGGACCTGGTACCAAGTGCTGGTTCTCTGAGGACGCTCTAGAGCTGGAGGCACCGTCTGGGAAAATAAGAGTGGGCGTTCCCCACTCCCTCACTCACCACTTCATGCAGGAGGGGAGGAATGTATTCAATCATTCTGTGAATATTTATTGAGCACCTACTGTGTGCCAGGCACTATTCTAGGCACTGGGGACACTGAGCGACATGGAAAAATCTCCCCCTCCATGGAGCTTGCCTTCTTCTGCCTCCCTGGAGACTGGACTTCAAGCACAAGCTGATCAAACCCCAGCCCCCACCTACCAGCTCCAGGAGAATCTGTCTCGGCCACCAGCATCCAGAAGCGTCTCTCAGGGGCCCCAGCTCTGGGGGCCCACAGATCCTTGCAGTGCTTCTTCTCTGCAGCCGGGTTTCACTCTGTCCCCTCAGCCCTTGGGGAGATGAGAGGGACCTAGATGTCCCCCAGCTCCAGGTGTTTCCGGGACTGAGGCATGGGGTCCGTCTGTCCCATCGACTAGGGGCCAGTCCAGGGGTGCCGTGCTGGCAGCGCCTGGGGCTGATTAGGATGCTGCATCAGCAGCCTTGCAGCCTGGGGGGCCCTGGCTCAAACATGACTCAGAGCTTCTCTCTGTCTCCCCAGGTGAAGAGCGTGAACCTGTCAGAGGGAGAGCTGCTCTCCATCCGCGGGGTGGACGGCCCCACCCTGACCGTCCTGGCCAACCAGACTCTCCTAGTGGAGGGGCAGGTAATCCGAAGCCCCACCAACACCATCTCCGTCTACTTCCGGACCTTCCAGGACGACGGCCTGGGGACCTTCCAGCTGCACTACCAGGGTAGGATCGGGCCGGGGCTGAGGAGATGTAGCTGTTTGCCTCAGTTTCCCTCAGGAGCCAAGGATTCGCAAAGCTTTGTGCCAAGGATCCCTCTGGCAGTGTGGTAAAACCTATGGACCCCTTCTCAGAATCACTTTCTTAAAAACATAAAATAAAATATATACAATTAAAAAGGAAGCCAGTCATACTGAATTACAGTTGTCAAAATATTGTTTTACTCTATGATATCATAATCCGTGTGCTTCTTTATTAACATGTTAAATCATAATATCCCCTGGCAGTTCTGATAATTACTGTAATTTCAAAGTACTGAGGAGCATAAGAAATATGTCAAGATATCCGTTATGATGTGAAAGTATCTGTGATTTCTCTTGGTGACAAAGTCACAGGTTCTACTACTATGTTACACTTTGTTGCCTACATTCGTGATTGGAGGAAACACCGCAGTTCAGTTAAAGGTTAATGAAAATAAGCAAGCCACCTTTTCCCATTCAGGTTGACAGCTCCCGAACCCAATCCTTGAATCCCAGGGAAGTCTGTGGACTTCTGGTAAAGAGCCCCTGGCCCCCTCTGTCTCTTTTTACTTCTACAATGTTTCTTTCTTTCCTTTTTGTCTATTTCTAGATCTCTTTTTTGCTTTCTGTTTACTTTTCTCTCTTCTCTTGTCTTCCTTCCTCTCTCCTTCCTCTTTTCTTCCCTCTTTTCTTGCTTCCTTTATTTCTTCCCCTCCTCCTCTCCCTCTCTTCATCCCCACCTTCCATTCTCTCTTCCTTCTCTCTCTCTCCCTCATCATCCCATTTACCAACCTCCCGGGCAGTTCCCATGACCTCAGGTTACTTCCCTCAACATGAGTTTCCCCCTGGATACTTGCTAAATAGCCGACTGGAAAGTGGAGTCGTTAGCCGCCCATGAGGATATTGAAAGCCATCCACTTTTACATCGAATTGACCAAACATCTGGAAAAACAGTTCATTTTAAACTTTCCCCTTGGATGTTTCTGCAACAGGTGGATGACAGCAGATGGGAGTGTCTATTTCATCACATCTTTTCAATATTGAGAAAAGACTCACGATCCTCTGTTGTCTTTGTTAATTAGAAAATGGGGGGGAAGTTTGTTGAGCCGTGACGTTGGATTTATTCCTCCTAATGGGCATTGGGAATATAGATAGCCCGTTCTTCAGGAGAGATCAGACCATAGCCTGGGGGTGGGACTAGGATGGGTTTCACATCCTTTTATGAAAATTGAGGCGCTCAACACGGCCCCATACACCCCTCTGCCATCCCCACCTAGTGAGCACCGTGTGCCAGACTTTGGGCTAAGGAGACTCTTCCTCTAAGTGATGGAGTAAGAACATAAACCAACTGCTTACCTCCCAGGACAGTTGTTTTTAAGCTTTCATATCCTTTGGCGTTTCCTGAAGAGCTGGTTATTCTAATTCTGGTGCAAGAGTCTGCATATTTATCAAACACCTAAGATGTTCGTGCAGGTGGGACTAACCTACCTGGGCGATGCTGTCCCTCCTCTGCTCACGGAGAAGGCCATTCTCTGTCCACGTGGAAAGAGGCTCACATGAGGTAGGGGAACTCATTTTTCTCCCTAAACCTGCTCTCTCTGGTTAAGCAGGGTGGGAAGCTTTGAGCCTAGAAAAAGTGCTAATCTGGCAGTCTCAGCACCGTGTGATCACCGAGAGTCACAAAAATACCCTCCTCCAGCGCTCCGGAGTCCCCAGGGGCCTCATCTTTCTCCTCAGCACAAATTGGTTCCCAGGATGTGGGTCACGGTCTCTGCCTCCCCCTCCAAGGGATGATTGTCTGCCTCTGCATTTCTTCCCAGCCTTCATGCTGAGCTGCAACTTTCCCCGCCGGCCCGACTACGGGGATGTCACGGTGATGGACCTGCACTCAGGTGGGGTGGCCCACTTCCACTGCCACCTGGGCTATGAGCTCCAGGGTGCCAAGACGCTGACGTGCATCAATGCCTCCAAGCCCCACTGGAGCAGCCAGGAGCCCGTCTGCTCAGGTACGCTCCAGCCTCAGTCGGACACACAAGGATGCTAAGAGGGGAGAGGCCAACTCCTAGGGCATTAAGACTGACCTTAGGGGAGGCTCTTAGCCCAGAGGAAGAGACTCCTCCAAATACAGATGCCTCCTGCCATTTAAATTCTCACTGTGTGATAAAATACACATAACATAAAACTTACCGTTAGTGACATTTAGTTCATTCACAATATTGTGCAACCGTCACCACTGTCTAGTTGCAGAACGTCTTCATCACCCCCAAAAGGAAACCCTGTACCAATTAGCACTCACTCCCACTCTTCTCTCCCCAGCCCCAACCCTTGGCAACCACCAAGTTGCTTTCTGTCTCTGTGGATTTGCTTAGTCTGGACATTTCATATAAATACGATCATACAGTATGAGGTCTTTTGTGGCTGGTTTCTTTCACTGAGCATAGTGTTTTCAAGGTTCCTCTATGTTGTAGCGTGTATCAGAACTGCATTCCTTTTTATGGTTGAATAATATTCCGTTGTGTGGATAGACCACTGTTCATACATTGGTGGACATGTGAGTTGTTTCTGCTTTTTGGCCATTATGAGTAATGCTGCTAGGAACATTTGCATATAAGTTTTTGTGTGGACGTATGTTTTCATTTCTCTTGGGCATATACCCAGAAGTGGAATTGCTGGATCATATGGTAGTTCTATGTTTAACTTTTTAAGAAACCATTAAACTATTTTCCATGGTGCTGCACTCTTTTACTTCCCCGCCAGCCACGTACTAGACGACCAATTTCTCCACATCCTCACCAGCGCTTGTTATTTTCCATGTTTTTTTAAATTTTTTATTATTTTTTTATTGATGTCTTAATAGTTTATAACACTGTGGGGTTTTAGTTGTACATTTTTGTTTGTCCGTCACCATGTGGATATAACCCTTCACCCCTTGTGCCCACCCCCCACCCCCCTTTCCCTTGGTAACCACCAATCAGTTCTCTCTGTCCGTGTGTTCATTTATTTTCCATGTTTTCTTTTCATTATTACAGCATCCTAGTAGGTGTGAAGGTGTGATGGTGTGAACCACCATCACTGTGGTTTTGATTTGCATTTCCCTGGCGGCTAGTGATATTGAGCATCTTTTCATGTGCTTGTTGGCCATTTGTATACCTTCTGGGAGAAATGCCTATTCAAGTCCTTTGCCTATTTTATAATTTGATTTTGTCTTGTTATTGCTGAGTTGCAAGAGTTCTTTATATATTTTGGATACTAGACCCTTATCAGATATATGATTTGCAAATATTTCCCCCCATTCTGTGGGTTGTCTTTTCACTTCTTGATAGTGTCGTTTGATGCAAAAAAGTTTTTAATTTTGATGAAGTCTAATTTATCTATTTTTTTCTTTTGTTGTTTGTGCTTGTGGTGTGACTGCTGCCATATTTTGAGCCCAGTCATGGTACTGAGCACCATGCCAGGGCTGCATAAATCCTCACTGCAATCCTGCATGGTGGGCACCGTTATCCCCACTTTACAGATGAGGTAACTGAGGCTCATGGAGGTGAAGTCATTTGCCCAAAGTCACCAGACAGAAATTGAACTGAGTCCAGAACCCTTCTCTCCTGAGCTCTTTCTCTTACACCTTCACTACTCAAAGTGGGGTCTGCGGACCAGCAAGATTATTAGAAATGCACAGTCCTGGGCCCCATAAAAGACCAACTGTGATCAAAATCTACGTGTTAACATGCCCCTTGTGTGATTCATGTGCACGATAGATTGAGAAGTACTGGGCTATCCCACACTGTTCCTGCCCCAGTTGGCATAGCCTTGACCATCCTCAGCTATCAAGAGAGCAAACCCTATTAGATTCTCAAAAGTCCTGACTGTGGCCAGGAGAGTATAGGCAGCTCATATTAACTGAGCACCTACTGTGTGCCAGGTCATGAGCCATGTACAAGGAGAATACTGGGGATAATAAAACATAATTCCTGTCCTCCAGGCATTTATGGTCACTGGCATCCAAAAAACAAATGAGAGTTGATGATGGATTCTGAGATTTAATTGTTGCAGTATTGTTCCCCCAAGGCCCTTCAGAATTTGCCCTTTTTTTTCTTTTTAATGAAGAAAAAAATCCAAACCATGGGGCAATTGGTCTCTGCGCCTCTCTCATGTTAATTTTTATCTATGTGTGAAATCAGAGAAGAATTAAGCCTCAATCTGTGCTAAGAAAGATGGATGGGGAGCCACGACTGGAAACTGAAGCCAAACTGAGCCATCAGTCGGCTTAATAAGGCAAGGAAGGGGAGCAGAGAGGCAGCAAATGAGCGGCAGCTGGGGGAGGACAGATGGCCGGCGCCCCCCACCAGGGACAGTGTCCTCCCTCTCCTCAGCTCCTGAACCGTAGAGCGATAATGCTGGCTATGTTTCGAGCACCTACTCTGTGCCACGGTCTGCACCAAGGCCTCTGCATGCATCGTTTCTTTGATTTCTCACCACAGTCTTATAAGGAGCTTGGAATTATTATCATCTTACAGTGAACTGGAGGCTCAGAGGGCTTCAGTGACTTGTCATGTATCCACAGCAGAGTCGTGGCACGGGCCAGGTTTGAACCCCCACTTTACGACAGGAAGGCACCGTGGAGAGAGACAGCGACCCGGTGCTCTGTCCGTGGTCCTGAAAGAAGTGTAGGGCTTCTTGACAATATCCCCGCTGTAGGTCACAGCAGAGTCCAGAGCAGAGAGAGCTATCTGCCTTTCTCTCCTACTGCAGGTCCTGATTAGTCGTGCAGTCATTCAACTAACATTTAATGAGAACCAAATGTCTCCTAAGAATAAGACTACTTTCTCACATTTGTATATCTCTTCCCAGTTCACTGATCACTTTTTAATATTTCCTTATTAGATTTTTATAATAAAAGTAATATATAGTTCTGGTAAAAGAAATTTCAAGAAATACAAGAGTTCAGAAGATAGGAGCAAATCCTTTTTATATTTATGGTCTCAATTGATCCTTGCATACAGCTCATTTGAAAGAGGTATGGTAGACCATTTTCTAAGTTGGTTTTTTTTCCACTTAAAATATAGTGGCCATTTTTCTGTATTCTTTGAGAACATAGTTTTTAACAACTATATGAATGGAATATACTTATTTCGCCAAACACCTGTGAGTGGACATACATGTTGTTTCCCATTTTTCACTCTTAGAAACAATTTAGCAGGGAATATCCTCATTCATAAATCTTTGTGAAAAATCTTTAAGTCTTTTTAGCATGAATTCCCAGAACTTTAATGACTGAGTCAAAGTTTTGGAACATACTTTCTAGATTTTTCACCAAATTGTCCTCCTGAAAGATCATAGCAATTTGCATTCTAACCAGTCGTGAATGAGAGTGACCATTTTCCATCACTTTTACCATCTCTGGTTTATTGCTGCTTTTTATCTTGATGAATTAGGTGGATAAAAATAGAATATAACTTCGATTTGCATCTCTTTTATTGTTAGTGAGGTTGAATTTTTTAGTGCTAGGTACTACAAGTATATTTCTTCTTTCGTGAACTGCCTATTTATGTCTTTCTTGATTATCATTTTATAATTAAGAATCAGGGCACAGCCAGCACCATGGAAAAAATCCTTAAATCATAGCCATTCATTCCCTACCATGGAACACACATGGCCATGGTTCCAATCATGGAATGAGATCCCCTATCAAACAGGATGAACCCTGCCCAGGAGAACAGGCCTTTTCCTTGGTCTCCCTCTTCCCATTCTGTTTCCTCCCACGAAAGGGTGGAGGCGAGGATCAGGGGAGAATGAAACACTACCTCTCTCTCTCTGCTCTCCTCTCATTGCCCACCCACCTCTACTTTCTGCCTCCAGCCCCGTGTGGAGGAGCTGTGCACAACGCCACCATCGGCCGCATTCTCTCCCCAAGTTACCCTGGGAACACTAATGGTAGCCAGTTCTGTGTGTGGACAATTGAAGCTCCAGAGGGCCAGAAGCTGCATCTGCACTTTGAGAGGCTGTTGCTGCATGAGAAGGACAGGTAAACCTCTGAGGGTCCCCAGCCAGCCTCATTCCTTCCCAGAGTGTTAGAATGTGGCTTGTGATTTGGAGTCAAGAAATGGCTGAAATTTTGTCTCAAGGAAGTCAAGAAAGAGCTGGGGAGGATGGCAGGGGTGTTAGAGACCATCAGCTTCAATCTCTTCCTCTTATAGATAAAGAAACTGGTGCATACAGGGAAAAGGGACTTGCCCCAGCTCACACAGCAGGAGAGGGGAAGAGGCAAGGAGGGAATCCAGATCCCCCACATTGCACTGCCTCATTCTTTCTCTTCCACATCCCTTTGTTCAGTTGAACAAGGAGGGAGTGTTTATTGAGTGCCTGCTCTGTGTCCAGTCATGTATTAGGCTCCATGGAGAACAGGAGAGAAGTAGAGAGCACTGGTTCCCCATAAGACAGGAAGTCGACATGAAAAGCTTGACTTATGCTCATGAAAAAGCTAGGGAGAAGTTACAAGACAATATCTAAGCAAAAGCATGTCTGTAGACTCTAAGTAATATGCAAAGAATCTAGAATTGTAAAACTTTAATATCCTAGGACCTTATGCTAGAAAATTCTAGAATGTTCTAGAAAACTAGGACCTCAGCTGCTTAGACTTACTGTCTTAGATTAGGTTCTGGTGGAAACAGACATGGTAATGAGGATGTGAGCGACAATAGTTTATTTGGGAGCTGATCCTAGAAAGCACTGGCAGAGGCATGGGAAAGTGAACAGGGAAGTGAAGGGAGTCCATGCAGGATGTGTTAATAATCAGGTGACTGTGGGGGCAACTAGAACTCTATCCACCGGGGGCTTCTGGGAAACTGTGTTGAACATACCTCAGCGTGGTCCTATTGGTGAGTGAGGGAGCTGGGGTATTTGTCCACCACTGCCCATCCTCCATCAGATGAGGGATGCTCCTAGGCATGCTAACTGCCCACACTGCCTGGCACCCTATGAGCTGGTTGGGCTGGCTGATTCTCAGAGACTTTGGGTAGGAATCCAGCAGAAAATATGTGAGCAATGAGTGCTGAAGGGATATGGTTAGGGCACTGACAGCACCTTGGAATTGTGGGATCTATCAGACTTTGATCTTAGAATTATAGTGTCCTGGCTTCTTTGAAGTTTCAAACCTAGACCATTAACTTCTTTAGGTAGGAAAGGATTCTTAGAGAAATCACCGGGCGACTGAATAATTTACCCAACTCTTGAGTCCACTTCCTTCCAAGTAGTCCAGCTTTATCGTGAACAATTCCATATCAATAAATCACTGCTTTAAATGATAAGGGGTAGAACATGGGCTCCAAAAACATGGCTTCTTAGTAGCGTCAGAAAGATCTGGGGAACTCCTTAAAAAACAGATTCCCAGTCTTTTTTCCTGAAGACTGATGAGAAGCTGTACCTAGGAATCTTCGGTGAAAGACACTTTCTAAAACTTACACTCTGAGTCTGCCTCTTCTGAATGGCTCTGGGGATAAATCAAGTGTAAGTTCGTACCAGATGACAAGAATGAGCAGAGAGAAAAAAAAATGTTAACCAAAATGAGTATTTTCTGAAAGTTATTTAAATCATGATAAATGAGCCAGACACACTGACACTGCAGTTTCACCAGTAGTTTCTATGGGGCTCTGCAAAGGTCTGTGAAAGGTATGAGTTGACAACCATCAGGGAAAACTAGTTCTCAAGTGTGTCCATAAGGAGAGAAGTTTGTAGTAGTTCATTGAGGATCAACACACACACACACACACACAATGAAGACACTGTGCTAATAAGAAAAGAGAAATTAACTTTACCTGTCCCACACAGTGTTGAGGAAAATAGCTAAAATACTACCATATATCAGTTGTAAGAGCTCAGAGCTAGATAAGTCGCCACATAAAGAAATGGGACCTTGATCTAAACCTTGGAAAGAGATTGAATAAGGGAACCCAAAAATACAGCATGAAGAGTTTCCCAATCAGGGAGAATGGGAGTCTGGGGAGGGGGAAAAGATGTAGAGGTAAGTTGGGGTCATAATCTGAAGGGCTTTGAATGCCAGGCTGCTTCTATAAGCTCTAGAGATCCATGGAAGGATTTTGAGTAGAGGAGGTACATGAAGAAAGACTTTAAGATGATTTTCCCCTTTCTAAACTTTCTAAACTCCAGTCCCATAATATGCAGCATAAAAGGGGGGTTCTCTGAAAACATGTTTGAGAGACACGATATACCCTATCCCTGTCTTGGAAGGTACTAATGTACATTAGCCAGTAAAGGCACTGACAAGTACTGCAGAAAAAAATGTTTAATTTTTATTTAACCCAGCATTTCCCAAACCCATTTGATCACAGACTATATATGGAATTGAGATAAAACTTTTTACTCAGACATTCTAGAGAACATAGCTAGAAAATTCCTACTTTGGAAGGTTAATTGACTATGGAGATTTTGAGGTCTTGGGACTTTCCTCTAAAGCAGCCCTCTTTGCCAAAGGCTTCAGTTTTTTGAAAGAAGAGTCCTGGGCATGGCCCCCAAGATACAACAGTCAGCAGGGTCAGGAGACTGTGAAAAGGCCCCTCCTCACTCCTGGGGTGGCCCCTGGCCTCTGCCCCAGCCCCCTCATCATCCCAGCCACAGTGGACACATGGCAAAATGAATAAACCATGGCTCCAACGTTTATGCATTTTGGTGACATTAGAAATTCATCCGGGCAACATAAAATAAACCCTTTTTATGAGTCATGGTAAAAAAACTCAAAGGATTAAAAGTGCCTGTTTATGACTCCATAAAAGAAACTTATCTAATTTGTATACTGTTTTCTTCCCCAGTTTTGGATCATTTCCTTAAAAATACCAAGACTAGCAAAGAGTCAAGTATCAAACGGTTTTAATAACAGCAAAAATGAGCACCCAGCATTTTGTCTAACACATTTTATTTTTCACGGCACTTTATGCTGTCTTATTCTTAAAGCCCACCTGGAGGATAGGAAGGAAAAATGTCATGATCCCTCCTTTCGTGGTTGTGGAAACTGAGGCCCAAGATGTGTTAGGACTTATGTCAACTCAGTCGGGGGGGAGTTGGGAACTGGAAATCAGGACTCCTGACTCCCACACAGTGCTCCTAGGAAATGAGAATCAGACACAGAGCCTGTGAGGGGTCAAATGCTTCATAAATTTGACTTGCATGCCTACCCTGTGCTGGACACTTTTTTACTCATGGTCTCTAATCCCCACACTCTGATGTAGGTGTGATTGCACCCATTGTACAGATGAGGAAACAGAGGCTCAGTGAGGTGAAGTGTCCTTGTCCAAAGTCACACAGCTCAGAAGTTAGAGTCAGGACTCTGACTGTTTGACTATATATACCACTGTTTCAGGAATGACAATGATATTAGCCCATTAATCCCAGCTTCTCAGTAATGTTAATCAGTATCAATTATTTAGTCTTAATATTTAGATTACATATCAGTTTCCCTAGAGCTTCACAGTCAATCCACGAGGAGTCTAGGACAAGCGATCTACAGAACAGGAAACAGGTTCAATAAGGTGAAGCAGCTTGTCCAGGCAAATAAGGGGCAAAGTCTGGGTTTGAGTCTGGGAATGGGGCTCCCGATGTGGCGCTCTTCGCACACCCCTCCCGCTGCTGTGTGTCCGTGACCCGAGGAGACCGCTCAGTGGCCCTCCTCTCCTTTCCCACTGCCAGGATGATGGTCTACAGTGGGCTGACCAACAAGTCCGCCCTTCTCTATGACTCCCTCCAAACCGAGAGCGTCCCCTTCGAGGGCCTGCTGAGCGAACGCAACAGCATCCGCATCGAGTTCTCGTCAGACCAACCGCAGGTGGCCTCGGCCTTCAACATCCGGTTCGAGGGTGAGGGTCCCCAGGGGCATCCCTGTCTCCTGGAGTGGTGGCACGGAGCAGGGGAAGTGTGGCAGGGCTGTGGCTGGGTCCTGGGAGGTAGAAACCTGGCCTGCTAAGGATGGGGGGGGACCCAGTGGCTAGACTGACCTTGGACTTCCAAAGGCAGACTCTGTGGGGTTGGGACGGCAGAGCCTCTTATTCCCATTTTAAATATGAAAACAATGAGGCCCCAAGAAGCCAAGTGAACGGCCCGAGAGCCCTCAGCTCTTGGTCAGTTGGAACTGGACCACAGGATCTGGTGCCCGTTTTCCTTGGAGCTTCCCCGAACAGCAAGAGGGGAGCCGTCTTCTGAGATCCAGCGCTGAGGGGCCCCCACTCATTTGAGCTGCCGCCCCTCTTGTATCCCCACCCCAGCCTTTGAGAAAGGCCACTGCTACGAGCCCTACATTCAGAATGGGAACTTCACCACATCCGACCCCGCCTATAACATCGGAACCGTAGTGGAGTTCACCTGCGACCCCGGCCACTCTCTGGAGCAGGGCCCGGCCATCATCGAGTGCATCAACGTGCGGGACCCATACTGGAATGACACAGAGCCACTGTGCAGAGGTGAGTGTGCCCACTGCCCTTCTCCCGGTACTCCAGGGGCTTCCACCCCTCAGATGAAATGGCCAAGGCCCCAGTTTAGAAGCATGGCACCAGTTTTCATACCTATTTTAGCATTAACCCTTTCCAGGAATCGCTGTCCTTTGGATCAGGTTTGCTGCTGGTCCTTGGGAAAATTACAAAGTGGATAAATTCTAAAAGATGTCCTTTCCTTCAGGCACAGGCCCCATAGTGCGCATCTTGGTAAAAAGATTTCTGCATGGATTTCAGCTCCTAGGTACCCACCCCCTGCTATGCTCTCTTGTGCAGTGCACAACCCACCCAACAACACATGGCAGCCCTGAACCTAATTAACAATAATGATGATAATAGGAATGCAAAAACTGTCACAGGCACTCTGCCAAGGGCTGTCTGCACATTATCTGATTTAATCCTTACTACAACCCTGTGAGGTACATATTATTATCGACCCCATTTACAGAGGAAACTGAAGCTCTGAAGGGACATGCCTAAGGACAGGCTGAGGGTAATTGGCAGAGGTGGGAATAGAACTCAAGTCTCTCTGTTCTCAGGGACCTGTGCTCTGAGCCCCTCTGGACAGTGCTGGCTGTGGAGGACCCTCCTCTACAGGGGCTCCCCGTGCCCCGCCCTCCCCATCTCCCCATCTTCAAGGCCACTGAGCCACCCCGACCTGGGTCCATGTGGAGCATGTGGAGTCACGCAGGGAGCCCTCGCTCCTGGCAGCTGCCGCCCGGACGGCGGTTGGCGTGAAATCACAGCCTCGTCCTGGTGAGGGATGGATCCCTCTATTAAATGTGCTGGTTTAACAGAGCGGAATTTATTGGTGCTTTGGCCTCTGCCACACTGAGAACTTTCCAAAGCAGTAAACACAGAGTGGAATTTAAAGGTCAAGGCGCCAGGCGCAGCCACATCTCTGCTTCCAGTTCAGAGCGGGGGCCTTTCCCAGAGACGTGAACTAAGACTTATTGAGCACTTACTGTGTGCCAGGTTGTGCTGTGCTGGACTCCCGTGAGCTCAGTTAAGCTTCAGAATAACCCAGTGAAGTAGCAGGGGTGTTACTCCAGCTTTACAGAGGAAGGGCACTGAGGCTCCAAGGAGTTACATGCCTTGTCACAGAGCCTGTTGGTGGCAGAGGCAAGACTCGAACCCAGGTCCACCTGACTCCAACGTACCACCTGTTAGCCACTACTCACCCTGCACAAAGCAGAGACGTTGAGGGGTCATTCGGACCTTTGAGCTCTGTCCTTGGTCCTGAAAGAGCTATGACGCCCTTAGCCCGATGTTCGCCAACTCTGAGCTAAAGGGGGCTGGTGGCCGGTCCTAATCTGATCATTCCACAAACGCGTATGGACTGCCTGAGGCGGAGGCAGCTGTCCATGGCACACAGCGAGCCACGGCTGTCGGACTTCATAGCCCTCACTCTTAACCACTATGCCACATTTATTCCTCATGAGTAAAGTGTGTCTGTCTGTCTGTGTCCTTTACAGCCATGTGTGGTGGGGAGCTCTCTGCCGTGGCCGGGGTGGTGCTGTCCCCCAACTGGCCAGAGCCCTACGTGGAAGGTGAAGATTGTGTCTGGAAGATCCACGTAGGGGAGGAGAAACGGATCTTCTTAGATATCCAGTTGTGAGTGTTTATGACTGGGTGGACCCCCAGTCCAGCAAGACTGGGGGAGGAATTGCTCCTGCTTTATTGTTTCAAACAATGTTAATTAAGCATCTACTATGTGTCAGGGACTGTGCAAAGAACTGGGGTCCCAGTGATAAGGGAAGCAACAACATCACACACACACACACAGAGTCCCTGTCCTCAGGAGTTCAGTCTACTAAGGAAGCAGGCATTAAATGAGGAAATGCACCAATAATTGCACCCTGTAACTTTGATAAGCGATATAAGGAAAGGTGCATGGTGCTATGAGATTCCATAATGGGGATGTGATATAAAGAAGAAGGTCAGAAAAGCCTTCCCTGAGGATCTGATACCAAAGCCCAGAACTAAAGGATGTATTGGAGCGAACATCCAAAAGGAACAGAATATGCAAAGGCCCTGTGGCCAGAGCAAGCTCAGCATTTTTAAGGGACTGAATGGCCAGTGTGGCCAGGAGGAGGGCACTATAACACATACTCTCTGTACTACACTAGTTTATTTCCTATCTGTCTCTCTCAACTAGGCCAGAAGGTCTTTGCTGTCAGGGCCTGGTCTGGTTCATCTCTGTTCCAGGGTCTAACATCCTGACACATAGTAGGTGCTCAGGAAATGAGTGCTGAATGAAGAAATGCTATAATGAGGGGACTCATCTGGTTGCGTGGCTGTGTCCTGTACTCAGTGGGGGTGCCTATTAGATGCTCCATCCAGAATTTTCCCCCTAACTCCCTAGGGATCAGGAGAAGGGGACAGAGATAGATGTGGTGGCTGGAGAAGCAGAAGAAAGGGCTTCCCGGCAGACCATGGCTGGGACAGTGGGCGGAGGGTGGGGGGGTGCCAAGTTCTGAAGAGCCTCCCTGGATGCAGCCGGGGCCTCGGGGGGTCAGCTCTCCCCTCAGGCCTGAAATAGAAACCCACTTGGCTGGGAAGCAGGATTCAGGGGCTGCCTGGCTCTGCAGAGGAGCCTGGCAAGAGAAGAGGAAAATTATTTGCAAAATTCTGAGTGACTATCTTTTGAAGCCACCCTGAGAGGCAGTGGAAGTGTCCTAGAGGCTGTCCCAGGACCTCCTGCTCCAGTTGAGGCAAAGATTTAAGGACCATGCACAGTGGCCTCTGGTGGAGTTGGGGCCAGGCCAACCTGGATCAGAATCCCATCTCCTCCACTTCCCGGCTGTGCTACCTTGGGCTTCTCTCTGGGCCTTGGCTTTTCTCGTCTGTAATGAGGGTCTTGGGACATCAGTGTTTCGTGGCTGGAGGAGGCAGGTTTTAAGCATCCCTTGCCCGTTGCCTCCCTCACTCACTCCTCGGTGAGAATTTACCCCTCTCTCCCATCTCATCTCTCTGACTTCTAGTGTCTGGAATAAAGTGCTTATCATTCAACACATGATTTTGTTGAGTGTCTACTATGAACCAAGCACAGTTTTAGGCCCTGGAAAGGCTCAGACAGTTGTCCCTTCTGCAGTAAAGTTTATATTGGAAAAGAGCAGATCTGATGGTCTCTATTAACTCTGAAAAATAATATCTATGCACCCACTGTGTACGAGCACCAGGCTAGGTGCTGGAGGTAGAGTTGTGAGAAAAGTGGAACAGTCTCTGCCCTTGCTAGTGGGTGAGGCAGACAAGAAACTATATGCAGTGTGATAAGAGCAATGATGGGGAGGACAGACAGCTGAGAGACACTGAATGAAATCAAGGAGGGCTTCCAGGAGGAAGTGACTTCTAAGCTGGGATGAAAGAGGAGGTCAGCAAGTGATGAGAGGAAAGGAAGAGTGTCCCAGACAGTGAGAACAGCATGTGGAAAGCCTGGAAATGAGAGAGAAGGTGGCCCACTTGGTGACTCAAAGGAAGTTTAACATGGCTGGAGCAGGGAGGTTGGGTAAGGGTTACAGAAGGAAGGGGTCCAAGGGAGACCCTGGGGTCTTCTTGGCTGCAGCTTCAAATAGAAAACTCTGTTCTAAAGCTGCTTCATCCCGGAAGCCTTCTGTGGCTCCCCATTGCCCTCATGGTGGTCCTGGTTTATGAGCACCCTGCTGGACAAAGCACCTCAGTCTTCAGCCAGGAGAAGGAGAAACCAGCTCCTGATGTCCTGCCTTCTCTTGCAGAAAGTCCACCAGCCCCACGTCCCAAGAAATTGTCTGCAGTCCCCTCCCTTCTGCTGGGCTCAGCCACCCTCTCCTTGAAGCATGCCTCCCTGATGGGCAGTCTCGCTTCACCAAGACGGGCCCACGTCTCCCCTTGGTGTCAGAGGCCTGGATGAGGGAACAGGAAAATGGGAACCCTGCTTTCATCCCCTCTAGGCTTCAAATATTCAATTAACCTTCAGCTTGACGCCGGATGGGATTTTATTTCCACTGCAAAGTGTGCAGCAGCCGATCCGGGAATCTGGAGCAATGAAAGCAGAAATCTTCCCCAAAGCCAGGCCACCACCGCATTAGCCTCAGGAGGGGAACCCTGGCAGGGAGAAGACTTTCTCTCTTCTCATCACCTCGGCAACCCTAGATGTGAGTGCCAGCTGGGAGAGAGGGCCCCTGGCTTCCCTCCTCCTCCTCTGTGCCCTGACGATGATTCCTGAGCAACTCTGGGCCCGTTGCCCAGCCTCTCTGGGCTTCACATTCCTTCTCTGCAAAGTGATGGGTTGCCTTGAACCGAGAGGATGCATTTAAACCCCTGCAGGGCCAAGCAAGTAACACACAATGGGAGTTGGGCCGGTGTGAGATAATATGGAGGGGAGAGAACTGTGATGAAATGGGAAGTACATCTCCACCTAAAATCATTTAAATTCAGTTTTTTTAAACATTGCCCCCTGCCCCAAGAGTGTCTGCTGGCTGGATTCAGACTGGAGGGGCCACCAATTTGCAAGACTTGGCCTAGATAGTGATTAAGGTCTTCTCTCTTTGTGGTGATGAAGAAAGCGATTTTCATCATTGAGCACTTACTGTTTGCAAGGTTCTTCACAAACGTTAATTTCTTTTCTCCTCAGAGTAATCCTGTGAGGATGGTACAGCTATTATATTCAACTCGTATCCACCTGCTTTCTCAGCCCTTCACTTGGATGTCTTAAAGGCATCTGGAACGAAGTGTACCCAGAGTTCAACTCTTGATTCTCCTTCTCCAAACCTGTTTCACCCGATCGTCCCCATCTCAGTGAGGAGTCATCCATTCTACCAGCTGCCCAGGCAGAAAAGACTTGGGGTTATTCTAGACCAGGGGATGCTGTAAATGTTCGACAACTGGCTTTCTTGGCAAGTGGGTGGGGAGCAACACCCTGGTTGGTAGCATTTGCCAATTTCCATGTTCTAAATATCCCCACTATGGCCGACTTCAAGCTACCGACACGATGCCAACAGGCTCGCCAAATGCCCAGACATTTAACAGTCAGCTGATATGAGCCAGTATGAGCCGCCGGCTCCAGCACACTCTCTGTGCACTGGCTTCTTCTCTTTCTCTCACACTCTGTACGCATGTCTTCAGTACATCCTGCTAATTCTACTCAAGAGCCAAAATATGCCCAGAGCCCAAGCACCTCTGACACCTGAGTCCAAGCCATCGTGGCCTCGTCCCGGGATTATTGCAGCAGCCTCCTCACTGGTCCCCCTGCTCTTGCTTTTGTCCCCTTTGGGGCTATTTTTAACCGGCACCCTGAGTGGTCCTGTTAAAACCTAAGGCAGATCACATCAAGCTCTGCTTGAGACTCCACAATAGCTCCTCATTTTATCCAGAGTAAAAGCCAAAGTTCTTACAAAGACCCTCTGTGATCTGGCCCTGATGATGTCTCCTCCTTCACCTCTTTCCACTCTCCTCCTTGCTGTCTCCATTTGGCCACACTGACTTCCTTACTGTTCCCAAACGTACCTCAGGGCCTTTGCACTGGCTGTCTCTTTTCCCCACGGGATGCTCTGCCCTGAGTATCTGCAGAGTTCACTCCCTAGCCTCTTGCAGGTCTCTGCTCACAGATCCCCTCCTCTGAGATGTCCCTCAACGTGCTTCTCTAAATTAGCATCCCGACACTCTCAGTGCTCTTACTTTGCTTCACTTTCCCCATAACCCTCACTTATCATCCAACATACCACACGCTGTCGTATTTGTTGAAGTATTTCAACCCCCACCCCCTCCACCTAGCATGTCACCTCCATGAGTACAGAAGGTTTTTTTCTCTTTGCTTCGCTGCCATGACACCAGTATGTCGATCACTGCCTGGGCCATGGTAGGTGCGCAGTGAATAAGAGTCAATGAAATAAAGGCAATTTGTCGTGGTCACACAGCCGTGAAGTTCCAAAGCCAGAATGTGAACCCAGATTCATGTCCAGCTGCCTATGATGCACAAGGAGGGGGGAAAAGTGTCAGGAAAATATGGGAAGACCTCCTCGGGGTATGGCCTCCATTTATCAATAAACCCACATTTATTACATAACAAGCAAACTTGATAAGAAATAACATTTGGCTTAAAAATTATGAAGTAAAGTAACAGTAGCGAGAAGACCCCCAAGAGAAGGTTTTATAGTGTTATAGTCTCAAAGGATTTGCCATCACAGACTTAGAAACAGAATCTAGAGTGGGAGGACCTCAAAGGTCCACCAACCCAATGATGGTCCAGTCCATTGGTAGAGTTTGGGGACCAGGCAGGGTGGGGTGTGGGGTGGCCATATTATTCTCCTGGATAATCTGGGCACCAGATGATGCTCAGCCAAGGGCGAAGGTGGTGGCGGGACCACAGGCAGGCTCTGAGGTGGGGCCAGTGAGGAGGGTACCGCCCTCCCCAGGGCGGCTTCCACTCCCTCCGTGGGGCACCCAGCCAGCATCATCCCGGGGCCTCGGGACTTGACATGATGTCAGATTCGATTCAGCACAGTTTCAATCATCATGGACGTGTTGCGAAGACTGTGGTTTTTGTCATTGAGCAAGTTCAGTTCGATTGCACGCGTATTTATTGAGCTCCCACTGTGACTGGGGCATCGTGGCTCGGCTCTGGCGGTGGGCAAGACAAACGCAGCCGTGCCCTCGGGGACGCCACGTCATACCTGACACAGCACAAGTGAGAGGAAATACAGGGCCCTCGGGGCCGGGGTGAGGAAGGGGAGCTTGGTGGAGGACATGGAGAAGCTTTTCTGAGCAAGCAGCATCTAAGTGAGTGGTGCTCAACCGGGAGGATTTGGCCCCTGGGACACTTCCCAGTATCTGGAGGCATTTCTGGGTGTCACAGCTGGTGGGAGGAGGGGGTGCTGCTGGCATCTGGTGGGGAGAGTCCCGGGAGGCAGCTCAACATCCTGCAGTGCTCAGGACGGCCCCCCACAAAGAATGGACTGACCCCAAATGCCATTAGCGCCGACGTGGAGAAACCCTGATCTATGCTGAGACCTGAAAGGAGAGATGGAAGATGGGCAAAGATGGAGGGAACAGTGTCCAGCCAAAAGGAACAGCATGTGCTAAGGTCCAGAAGCAGGAGTGCACGACCCTTCTTCTTCGTCCATAATATCGCGTATGTGCTGAGTGCTCAGCGCATCCGGGCATCCACATCCCAGGCACCTTCCCAAGAAGCAGGCGCAGCGGGCTCTAGTGTTACCTCCATTTTACAGATGAGCAAACTGAGGCCCAGAGAGGTAGAGGAGTGACAATGATCACACAGCCGGGAACTGGCAGAGCTGGGATTTGAACCCTGCTGGCCTGGGATCCTCGCCAGCACTTGAAAGGAGCTGGAGGAAGCCCCGGCTGTCTGCAGCTCAGGGATGCAGGAGAGGCGACATCAAGGAGGAAGGACCGGAATCAGGCAGGGCCTTGAAGGCCGCATTAGGGAGTCTGGACCTGCCCAAACTGGGGAAGGGTTTTCAGCAGTTCACAGGATTAAAGCTTTGCAGAAGGGAGCGGAGGCCTCCGGGCACCTCGGGCTGACTCTGGCACACGCGCGGCGGAGCGGCATCTGGCCTTGGCACCGCCTTCCTCCCCCAGAGGGAGTGGAAACAGCGTGTCGCCAGCGAGGGCTTCGTGAGGCCCAGGATCTGCTGGGTGTCATTTATCTTGCTTGGTTTCCGCTGACGGTTTTAGTAATCCAATTGGAGTTTGATAGTAAAAATAATTCCATCCTCGGGGCCCCTCGCACCGCCTGAGTGTTTGCATCTGTTATTTATCACATCGGCGAGGGGGAGGAGTTTGCGCGGCCGACCCAGCTGCGTAGGTGGCCCATAGTAGGCGCTGAGTCACGAGGACATAAGCCACACGTGCAGGGCAAGAGGAGACGCGTCCCCGTCTCCACTGGGCGAGTCTGTTGATGCCGTGGGCGTGAGGACCACGGTTCTAATTACTCGCCATTTATGAAGGACCTACTGTGTGGTAGGCCTCGAGCTGCGTAGTTTATACCCATGAGCAATAATGACTGTGAACACTAGTACGTAGAGCTAATAATTACATAAATTAGAGCTAATGTGAGTAGAGATAATTACAGAGGGGTAATTACCCAAATTAGAGAGAATGTATGCAGAGCGCATCGCGTGGGATCTGGCACGTAGTTGGCGCTTCATGAGGGAGACTCCGATTATCAGGAATCCTTATAAGGGAGATATTATCATCATCACGTTATGGATTTGGAAATGACAGCACAGAGAGGTTAAGCGGCTTCTTCAGGTCACACAGCCAATAAAGGACAGAGCCAGGGTTTGCGAGCACGCTGTAGCCTTCACTCTCATTGACTTGCATGGCCTTTTGGGGGACCAGCTACGTGTCTCAGTGACGAAGCAGGGAGGCTCCCAAAGTTCAGGAAGGGAAGTGGGGCAGTAAACAGACAGCCTGATGAGATACACGCCAAGTGCTGTGGCTGGAGGGCTGGGCAGGGGAGGTAGGCGGGAGCTGGATTTATCTCTGCGAGTTGCGGCAATGTCACACAGAGGGTGACATCCAAGCAGAATCTTGAAGCGTGTCAGTTGGCCAAGCTGTAATGGGAGAAGGGGATTACAGGAGGGGCCCATGTGCACAAAGGCCCCAAGCAGTGAAAATGTAGCCCTTAGGCACCCGAAGGACGCCCTGAACTGCAGCATTAATTAGAACCGTCGCTTTGCATTGTGGTGTTGGGGGGGTGGTGCCTGATCTTAAGATGGGTCAGGAGCCCTCTGGGTAAACCTCCTTCACACCCCAAACGCCTAGTCCCTGTTCCAGCTCCATCAGGAATCAGGCACTCACCCTAAAACACAACTGAGCATGAAGCTTTTAAATCCTTTAGGATTTCTTAAATCTCTCTCTCTCTCAATATAACACAGAAAGGAGAATAAAAGAACTAAGGAATTATTGGAGAAGGCGTCATAGATTGGAAGAGCTGGGAGAGGCCCAGAGAGGGGAAATAACTTGCCTAGCATCACACAGCAGGTCAGAGTTAGGACCCGAAAGGCACCCTGAGTGTGTTTGCCAGAACCGGACACAGGGGCCACAACCTTGAAAATGCCCCATGGCGGAAGAGACACAAAAGCTTCTAGAGTCAAAAAGAGCCGCGTGTAAATCCTGACTCTGCTGCTCACCTGCCCTGTGGCCTCGGGTGGGTCAGTAAAGGTGGTGATCCCTGCCTGACAATAGGATACAGCAGTCCCCGCTTATCCACGTTTTCACCTTCCACGGTTTCAATTACCTGTGGACAACCATGGTCCAAAAATATCAAGTAGAAAATTCCAGAAATAAACAATTCATGAGTTTTAAATTGCATGCCGTGCTGAGTAGCGTGTCCCACTCCGTCCCACCCAGTATGTGAATCATCCCTTTGTCCAGCGGATCCGCCCCATATAGGCTCTGGCCCGTCAATCACTTAGTAGCCGTCTCGGTTATCAGATTGACTGTCGCGGTATCCCAGGGCTTGGGTTCGAGTAACCCTTATTTTACTTCATAATGGCCCCAAAGCGCAAGAGTAGTGATGCTGGCAATTTGCATACACCAAAGAGAAGTTACTGTTGTGGTCGTTTACTGTGCCTAATTTATAAATTAAACTTTATATAGGTTTCTATGTATAGGAAAAAACATAGTGTATACAAGGTTTGATACTATCTGTGGTTTCAGGCCTCCGCTGGGGGTCCTGCAATGTATCCCCCGCAGATAAGAGGGGGACTGCTGTATTTTGTTCCCTTTATCCCCAGTACCTGGCATACCGTAAGTGCTCAATAAATGCCAGTTGAATCAAAGAGAGAGATGGTGAGTGTGAAAGTTAATTAAATAACATGTGAAGATCTTAGTAAGGTTTCTGGCATAAAATAGGAAAATAACCCTGGCTAACACTAGTTTCCCCCTTACTATATGCCAGATTTTAAGCTAAACACTTGGCCTGTGTTATTTCATTGATGACGACCATCATAAATGTCTAACATGCACTGCGTGCTTTCTATTGGCCATATTCAGTCATTCAACACTTACCAAGAAACCTGATACCACTATCTCCTTTTTACAGATGAGGAAACTGAGACCCAGAGAGGTAAAGTCGCTTGCCCAAGGTCACACAGCTAGGAAGAGGCCAAGTGAGGACTCGAACTCAGGTCTCTGGGACCAAAGTCAGTGTTATAACCACACCATGAATGGTAGTGGGGTGCTCCACCAGGGAGGAATCCCTGGCCTCATCTTACAGAAGGAGAAATTGAGGCTCAGAGAGGTGCCCCCCATTGCCTGGGCACCTATTGCAAATATACACAAATCTCTGGAAGAAGGAAGTTTCAACAAGCCCCAGCTTGGCCTCCTTGGCTCCACTGTGGAGCCCAGCACCAAATCTTCCCCTGTGGGTGGGCCCCAGCACAGTTCTCTAACCAGGAAATAAAAGGGCCTAATAACAACCCCCAGTAACCATGTGATTGATAGCTGCAGAATATTCCTCTTCGGCCGCTGCCGACCTGTTCTGTGCTAAGTTAATTCCAAGCCCTAAAAATTAAGTGTCTCACCCAGCAGTACCTCAGTCCCTCAAACAGCTATAAAGCTGCTTTGGCCTGCAAGAATTCAGCTTGAGGGCCAGGCAAGAAAGGAGAGCAAGAGTCGAGGGCGGCACTGGACCCAGGGGCAGAGATTTCCAGACACCAGCAGAAGTCCTGGGAGAAATGGACACAATAGACAAAAAAAACCTCCAATCCATTAGCAAAGCAATGGGATTTCCCCAGAGCCAAATTCCTAAGGAATCTGAGAAGGAACAGCAAAGTTCATAGAGCTCAAATTCCATCATGTTGCAGATGAGGAAACTGAGGGCCAGGGATGGGAAGACCACTCTTTCAGTCAGCTATTGCTGTGTAACAAATTACCCCAAACTCAGCAGCATGAAACAGCAAGCTTGTAGCATTGCACACGTGTCTACAGGTCAGCGAGGCAGTTCTTCTGGTCTCAGCTGGCTCGCTCACATGTCTGTGGGCAGCCATGGGGTTGGTAGGTGGCTCTGGTGGTCATGATGGCCTTTCTCACGTATTGAGGGTGGGTTGGCTGTCAGACGCTCTAGGCAGGCCTAGACTGGGATGGTTTATCTCCACTGCACATGTCTCTCATCCTCCAGCAGCTAGCTCGAGCCTGTTCCCATGGTGACTGGCCAGGATCCCAAGACAATGAACAGACGCATTCAAGGCCGCCCGAGCCTTGACCAAGAATTGGCACAGCATCCTGTCTGCCGTATCCTATGGCAGGTCACAAAGCGAGGGCCAGCCCCGATTCGAGGGGTGGGGAAACACACTCCACCTCTTGAGGGGAGATGTTCCAAAGCCTGGCTGCAAAGGATGTGGACACAGAGAGGGGCAGAGGTTTGAAACCATTTTTGCACTCAAGTGACCACAGCCAAAGTAGTGTGGGCGTTAGAACCCATGTCTCCTGGTTTCCGTCCAAGGCTCCAAATGACATCACTGTGCACAATGACCCGATGTGGTGGCCATAATTATCCCCATTTTACAGATGAGGAAATTGAGGCTGAGAGAGGTGAAGCCATTTGCCTACGATCCCACAGCCAGGAAGTGAAAGAAACAAGATTGGCACTAGGGCTTGGTGCCCGGCATTTAGAAGGCTCAGAAGATGTTTCCTTCTCTCCGCGATGCTTCCAACATGTGGGAGGCACTCTGGAAAGACCCTGAGTTTTCTCAGGGAGGGAAAGCCTTTGCCTGGGGTGGGAAGTCTTGAATTCAGGTCCCAACTCTTCCACTTATTGGCTGTGTGACCTTGGTTAAGTCACTTCACTTTTTTGAGCCTCGGTTCCCTGTGTTTAAAATAAGGAAAGTAATGGAACCCACCTCTTAGAGTTCCTGAGAGGATGACATTGTAGGCAAGGGCCTGATACACTGCACACACTCAATAATTTAACTGGCAGCTATGATGATGATGACAATTAATTCCTTCCATGGCATGCACACAAACTGAGCTGCATTGTACAACCACACACACACATACACACACACACAAAGGCTGATTGCCCCTGACCTTGGGGTTTGGGTGTGACAGTGAGGAATTGGGAGGGTTCACCCAGTAGTACATCCCAGCTGATTAGTTACTCCCGCTCCCCCAGTTTGCAAGGGATTGTCATGGTCCGTGGTAACTTGGAAACACAAGCTCTAGGATAGTTCATCCCCTCAACACCTGCCCATTTTCTGCTCCTCGACCACGCCACGCTCTGCCCAACCTTGGTGACTGAAAGAGCAGCTGTGGGAGGGGACCCGCTCCCTGTCTCGAGCTGGTGCACACCTCCCAGCTCAAGGCATTCGAATGCAATTAGATCTGACATCCTAGGGCGCCGCAACTGCTTGTTTCACAAATCCCTGACATGCAGCGGCCTCGTGCACTTACCATTCGGCAAGTGTTTGTTGAGGGCCCACCGTGTGGCTGGAGTTGCATCAGGTTTTCCGAGGCCTGGAGATAACGATGACTCCCAGGGACTGAGCCCTCACTGTGCACCGAGCTCTGTTCTGAGCACATTACCTCCATCGGCTTATTTAATTCTCCAGACAACCCAGGAGTCACACGGTGATGTCCCCTGTGTCACGGACGAGGACACGGATGCTCAGAGGGTTTCAGTGGCTTCCTGCCAGGCGTAGGGGTGCCAGGGTTCGGACCTGGCTGTGTGACGCTGAGCCCACGCCCTGCGTCTCCTCTCAGCCCTGCCTGGTGAAGTGGAACCGACGTTATTCTGATGGTGGCAGCCGGCCTCCCTTGAGAGATCTGAACAGGCGAGCTCAGACCTGCGGTTTAGACAGCGCCCTGGCGAGAGCCGGAGGGTGGAGGGAGGAGGCAGGAAGCGAGGCAGGAGGCAGAGGCCCTGACCGTGGTCCTGAGATGGCCGTGGCCAGGGGGAAGCCCTGGCTGCCCGTCTGGTGCCTCGGGGCGAGCCCTCCAGGGTTCAAACAGTTCGTTTGTTTCCTGGAGAACAGCTGCCACTCAGAGCCCGCCCTCCCCGACCCTGGGTTTACGAGGAGTGTTTGGCAGCTCCCAGCAGCCACACCGAGGCTTTACAAGGTGATGCCTTCAAGAGGATGTGTCGTGATGGGGATTCGGAGTGACAGGAAACACATCCAGCAGCTGTCGGCTCCCGCTGGGGGTACCTCCAACTTCCTCCAGCGATGCAGAGCCCTGGGCCACCACCCTCTGCACATGCATGTATGTGCACACACCACACACATCACACACATATACACCACACACACCACACAGACATCACACACATCACACAATACGATGTACATACCCATCACACACACACACCACACATCCCAATCCTTTAATTATGCCCTAATATAGTTTTGCTTCAATTATGATCTCCCAAGGTCAGTTCTTGCACCCGAGTTAGAGGTCCTAAAATGAAAAAAGCCTCAACTCCCACCCACTAATCTTATAAATTTGGGGAAACACATCCAGAAAGAGGAAGCGATGTGGGCATCTCCACATAGGAAAGTCACAGAAGGGCCACAGACCCTGCCTGTGGTCACCCCCGGGTCTGGGAGACCCAAAATTCACCAACCTATATCTGGATCTCTGTACGGTAGTCCCTCCCTGATCCATGGTTTCCCTTTCTGCAGCTTCAGTTACCTGCAGTCAATCGTGGTCTGAAAATATCACATGGAAAATTCCAGAAATAAACAATTCATAAGTTTTAAATTGCATGCTGTTCTGAGTAGCGTGATGAAATCTTGTGCCATCCTTCTCTGTCCTGCCCAAACTTAATCATCCCTTTGTCCAGCATGTCCACGCTGTGTATGCCATCCGCCCGTTAGTCACTTAGTAGCCGTCTTGGTCATCAGACCTGCTATCGTGGTATTCCAGTGCTTGTGTTCCAGGAACCCTTATTTTACTTCATAATGGCCCCAAAGCGCAAGAGTAGTGATGCTGGCGATTCGGATGTGCCAAAGAAAAGCCGTAAAGTGCTTCCTTTAAATGAAAAGGTGAACGTTCTCAACTTAATGAGGAAAGAAAAAAAATCGTATGCTGAGGTTGCTAAGATCTATGGTGAGAACACACCTTCTATCTGTGAAATTGTGAAAAAGGAAAAAGAAATTTGTGCTCCCTTTGCTGTCGCACCTCAGATATGTGTGTACAAGACAAAACGTAGTATATATGGGGTTTGGTACTCTCCACGGTTTCAGGCATCCACTGGGGGCCTTGGAATGTATCCCGCGGATAAGGGGGTCTACTGTATCCCCAAATCCATCCTTGAATCGCTATGGCACGAGGGAGTGGGGAAAATACAGGTCCAACTTTCTGAATAGAGGGAAAGCAGGAAGTGGTCTGGCCAAGGTCATTGTTAAGTAATTTTTTCATAGTTTGTGGATTCTGAGATTTTCATCTGGAGAAACTGAAGCCCAGACTGGGCAAGTGACTTGTCCACTGTCACGGAGCAGAGAAGCAGCACAGTGGGTGCCTCTCCCTGACATCTTCTGACAACTGGTTTTATTTCCACACCTTCCTCACCACTTAGCAGGCTGTGTAGTCTGTGATAAATATTTTTTAAGACGAAAGATGCTCTTTTAATTGAATCCCTGGCACTAATTATGTCATTTACATCTCTCAACAATATGGTCCCCATTTTACAGGTGAGGACACTGAGGCTCAGAGAGGTTAGGCCACTTTCTCCAGGTCACCCAGCTAGAAACCAGCCCCTCTAGGATTTGAACCAGAGCCCATTCTCTCAGCACTGCCTCTCAAGATGGAGCGAACACACCGGGGTGGTTGGGGACTGCTTTCCTCGTAGGCGAAGCAGTGGGAGCTGCTGGATTTTCCCCTGGTCCCCAGTGCTGGGTGTGAAATGCCTGCTCGCTGACCTTGATAAAGCTTTGCCCTCTGTGTTACGCGATGGCTCAGTCCAGCGAGGTAGAAATGAAAAGCAGCTCAGCCCGTGGGGTGGTCCCAGAGGAAAGGCATGTCCAGCGCAAGAGTCTCTTTCTTCTTCTCTTTCTCTTTGGGGATAAGAGGGGAATTGATACAAAAGGGGGAAGGTGGAGGAAAAGGAGAAAAGAAGAAAGGGGGCAGGGGACAGAGATGGGTCTCATCCATGTTGAAACCTTCAGGGTAGTGGCTTTTGCTCCTGGCTGCCTGTGCAACCTCTTGCAGAGCTTTAAGTGACCCTGACGCCTGGACCCCACCCCCAGAGATGCTGAGGGTCTAACCGGCCTGGGCATCATGAGGAGTTTTTAAATCTCCCCGGGGACTGTCGTGTGCAGCCAGGACTGAGAAGCACTGGGCGAGGGCTGGCTTCTGAGCCTGACGTGGACAAGCACTTGGTGAATCTGAGGGAGAGAGGAGGGAAGGAAGGGAAGGAGAAAGGAAATAAGAAAACTCTTCCTTTTTTATGCTTTATGATGTCCTTTTAGGGAGCCAAAGAGATTGGCTTTCTGTGTCCTCCCCGGAGCTGACATGGTTTCTTGTCCTGCCTGCCATTTTATCAAATTAAATTGAAACCAAATTAGCACTGGGCCAAGCGGACCCTCAGCAAGTCACGGCTCTGGGAAGCACCCAGCGCTGGCTCCTCAGCATCATGAAGGAGCCGAGCGCTGAGAATCTGGGCCCAGTTTACTCCTCTGTAAAATGCAATTAACAGCATTTTCTCTGACCACCTCGCTGTGAGGTTGAGGGGATCCGATGTGATAATGGACACCAAAGAACTGTGAACAGGTCTTTTTAAGGCCTTCAAGAAAAATATAATGTTTTATAAAAGTGTTACTGCAGCTACAACTGCGTTTATGGGTTTCATCTCTCTTTTTCCCTGGTTTAAACCCTCCGGTGTATTTAATCACCATCTCTTCCGTCCCATGGAGGTCCTGCTTAATTGCAAGATGGTGTTTCCCAGGAAAGTCATTTAATCCCTCTGAGCTTCAGTTTGCTCATCTGGAAAATGGAGATAAATTCACCGTAATTCATCCTTGTACATGACATCGGCTTCACTGGCGCCAAGCCCTGTGCTGGGCTCCAGGGATACGGGTTGAGGAGCGTGTGGGCTCAGGCAGTCTGCAGCCCCATGTGGGAGCTGACACGGCAGGTGGAGTCTGACAGTTCAGTGCTGAGGGCCTGCCTCCCAACCACGTAGGTCTGGATTCCGGCTCTTCTATACGACCCGCTGTTCGAGCTTCAGTGCGTTTCTCCCCTCTGGGTGCCTCGGTTTGCTTATCTGGGAAATGGGTGAGAATAGTAGCTTTGATAGGGTTTGTCTGAGGAGAAGATGAAATGGTGCGTGTGAAGTGCTTACAACAGCCCCTGGCACATCGGAAGCCTTATGAAAACCTTGGCTAGTTACTATATAGCTGTAAATCAGAGCGGTGTCGGGAGCACAGAGGGCCCTTGAAGAATTCGCAAAGTATTGTCAAGCAGAGAGATGAGGAGAGGCCTTCCAGACAGGAGACCAGCACGGGCTGGGGCAGGTCTAGGGCTGCATCAGGTCTGGCGTACAAAGATGTTTCAGACAGAGGTGGGCTGGAGCCTGACCGTGGACCTGCTGGAAGTCCCGGAAGGCTGAGGGTCTGGACTTTATTCTTTGGGCTAATTTTTGCTGTTTTTAGAGTCCAATTCTGTTACCAGCTACTTATCTTCTTTTTCCCCTTAAACTGCGTGTAAATTGGCTTGTCTTTTTCACTCGGCTTACTCCACAAAATAATGTCCATGAAATGAGAAGTTTGATGTGCAAACCACATAGTTATATATTTTTCTAATTCACATTTAAGTAAATACATCACCATTAGACATTCTCAAATGTTTGTCTACCTAAAATCATCTCGTGAACACCATTGGAAAAGCCTTTTAAAGGCAAGGTTTCTAAGAGTCAGTCATTTGTTTAAAAAGGAATGAAAAAAAAAAAAGGTGGCTCGCTCCTCACTTCTTTCTACGCCCTCTGTGGGAAATTAACTCCAGCTCAACAGATGCAAAGCTCACCTGCCATCTTCCCCCCACATCCAGGCCCCTGATTGGTTGGGGTAAGGATGGGGGGCGCCCACAACAGGGGGCTAGCAGCCTATACCATGCTTCGGCATACAGTGCCCTCTGCTGGTCAAGGGAAGAATTACTTCGACAGAGAAGGGTGTAAATATTATGTCAGATTCGAATTTGCATTCCATCCTTACTTTACCTCTTTGGCTCTCTAGACCCTAGGAAAAGCAATAATGAGGGTCTCTTGGGCTGTTTTCGTCCTTTTTGAAGAGGTAATACATTCACATGATTCAAAATCCAAAAGTACAAAAGAGTCTACTATGAAAATTATTTCCCACCTTTTCCCAGCAAACAGCCCCCTCCTCAGTCCTCTTCCCTAGAGGCAACCTCTATAAACTAGTTTCTTATGCATCTTTCCCAGACTCTTTTTAAATATTTCAAAAACCATAACAGAAATCTCATATCTACCAAAATAATGCCAGCCCGGACTAAGTAACCAGTTTAATGCTGATTTTATTACATACTCTGTGGTACACGATCAATAACAGCAACAAAACAAAACAAATTTGTTACCAAGAGATATAGAATGTTTAGGAGACAAAAATCTTTTTAAAACAGGGAATCTGTAGAGAAGACATATTACCTTGGTAGGAAAAAAAGTTGGAAGTCGTGGGTCTAATCAAATGAACTTTAGCGATGACGTCATAAGAACAAAAGGCGTGCCGGGATGCGGGGGCAGTCACATGGGGCTTCCTCATCCTGCAGACTTTATTTGTAATTCTTTACCCACATTTTCTCATACAACACTGAAGCCGGGTACACTTTTTGGACACGTGTATACGTGGCTTTCACGGGATATCATATAAAATAGTGGTTCATAGCTCAGGCATTGGCATCTGACAGACCTAGGTTTGAGTCATAGGTCTGATTCTTATGTGACTTTGGGCAAGTGGCTTCTCCTGGTTGAGCATCGGCTTCCTGATCTGTAAAATGGGAACATCGTAAGTCTTAGCTTGTGTGGTTGCTGTTGTTTGGGTTCTTAATACTCAGTAGGCAGCAAGTTGTTATTCAAAAGCTAAATGAGGGTCTTGGGAGATCTTTTCTCAGATGTCCGGTGGGGCTGGTGTTTTTACTGTGGAAGCAGGGAGGAGTTGAAAGAGGATGCCAGAAGTGGAAGCACTGGATGGCACGCCCACAAATGGCTGCTCAGGCGCTGGAAGGGCTGCGGGATGCACCTGGAGCGGGGACAAGGTGGGGAAGGAGAGAAGCTGGGTTGGCATTGCAGCGGCCTGTCAGGCTTGATGCTGGTGACCTGCATACCTGAGAATGGAGCAGGTAGGCAATAGGGACTGAGGAGGTGGGTGGGGCAGAAATCATTTGGGGCAGCTCCAATCATTTAGGGCTTTCATTGACCCCTGGGAGCAAGTGCTGAAAGCAGCCAGAATGAGAAGTCCCTCTCCCAAGGTTGCCACAGGTAAGAGTCCATTTGGGGTCAGGGCTCCAGGCAGAGATGGAGTCAGAGCCACGGTCCACCCTGTGCTGGAGCTGAAGCCGAGACCCAGACGTATTCCCTGGGCTGGTGCCCATTCACCCAACACACACTCAGCACCGTGCTGAGAGCCAGAGATACAGCAGTGAGCAGGACTGACGTGCTCCCTGGCCTCGGGGAGCCTCTGTTCTGGTGGAGACGTGCCCCAGACCATTGGAGCTCCGAGTACGGAGCTTTACCTGAGGGGTGAGCACAGAAGGGGCTCCCAGCCCAGACCCAGAGCGGGCGGTGGGGACCGTACGCATGAGCGAATCACAGAAGACTGAGACTACAGGATGGGAGTGGGGTTTACCCAGGCCCAGAGAGGAAAGGCTAAAGGAGGATTCGGGGTAGAGGGGAGGCATGTGGGAAGCCCCAGAGGTGCTCCCACATTCTTTGGAGAGACTGACAAGTAATTCAGTCTGGCTGGAGTGTAAAATACCTGAGTTGGAAGGGATAGTGAGAAATGAGGCTGCGGGGAGATGGTGGGTGCAAAAAATAGATAAATGGAGCCTTGAAGCCAGGATCAAAAGTTTGCACTTTACCCTGAGATAGGGTATGTTTTTTTTAATTGAGGAGAAATTCATGTGACATAACATTAACCATTTTAATGTATGCAATTCAGTGGTGTTTAGTGCCTTCACGATGTTGTGCAACCAACACCTCAATCTAGCCCCAAAACATTTTCATCATCCCCAAAACAAACCCCATATCTATTAAACTCTCCATTCATCCCCCACCCCGCTCCCCAGCCCTTGGCAACTATCCCATTGCTTTCTGTCTCTATGGATCTACCTAGTCCAAATATTTCTTATAAATGAAATCATATAAAATGTGGCCTTTGCAACTGGCTTCTTTCACTTAGCATAAGGTTTTTAAGGTTCATGTATGTTGTAGCACGTATCAGTGCTTCATTCCTTTTTATGGCTGAGTAATATTCCACTGTGTGGATACACCACATTTTGCTTATTCATTCGTCTGTTCAGTAAAGGGGCCAGGTCTGTGTTTTAGAAAGATTCCTCTGGCTGCTGATGGGAGACGGACTGGGGCTGGGCAAGGATGGAGTCGGTAGGCAATGAAGTGCTGTCCCACAGCCCAACTGAAAGATGACGGAGAAAAGCAGATGGTGGTGGTGGAGGAGAAAGGGGTGGACTGTAGCAGGAGACATGAGGGTGAGGTCTTCTGGCAGGACATGGAGACCCTGTGCCCAGGGAAAGCCTTTCCCTCTGGTAGCTGAGAGGGGCTGGAGCAGGCAGGGGCTGGCCTCGGGCAGCTCTATTTCCCTATGGAATTCTCCCTCTGGGGGACCTGCTGCACCCAGTTCCAGTCAGATCAAACCCACCCGCCTGTCAGCACCTCTCCGTCTCCCATTTGTTCTGGAGTCAAACTGACATCCTGATTCCTCCGTGCTTCCTCGGCTTGTATCTGGCTGACATCTTACTTGAGTCCCCAGCAGAGGGCCCCGCTCTGCCCTGTGGCCAATCTCTCTGCTGTCACATCTCTGCATTTTCGTCTCGGTTGCTGAGGACGACCCAGTGGTAGCGACCTTGGATGAACTCCATGTATCAAATACAGCTGGATGGGCAGGTGAAAACGCAGGCTTGACTTCAGACTGGGGGGGAAGGGAACAAATTGTCAGCATTTGTATTTATCATTGGATCCAGTCTATCAAAAAGGTGGATCCAGAAGGATGTAGCAGGGAGTGACTTTATTCTCTCTCCCTCTGCCCTTTCATGCATGATCTCTCTCTCTTTTTTTTTTTTTTTTTTTGCTTCTCGGGGTGAAAACTTAATTTTCATAGGTCTTCTGGTCATAACAAGTGCAGTTCAGTCTAATAGTCATATAGGTGTAAACAGTATTCATTTTAAAACTCCACCCCCTCCCTCGGCCTGGTGGGGTGGCTCCTCTCTCATAGGAAAGTCTAACCTGACAGCACTGTTATGCTACAGAAGATATAGAATGCTTGATGTGGGCAAAAAAAAAAAAAAAAATGTGTACTTGATGTGGGCAAAGCTTGCTGAGCCAGGCTGTTCTTGACTTTCCCCTCTGCTGGATCCCATCACCCTATCGGGATGGGAACACCTTTAAGGAGACCCACAGTGGCTGCCTTCTTCAGGGTTCACATTAGACCCAGGAAGCATTAACCTTATCCACACTCTCATCAGTGGTGGACAGCTCACTTCCAACTCCCCATTTCCTCTCTGGGCTCTGCCCCCAGGCAGGCAGGCCGCTCCAGTCTGACTGTCATCATTCCTCTTATCTTGGTGAGCATCAATGCAGTCACCGCTCCCCAAACCCCAGAAGACACCTGCCAAGTCACCACGAGTTTCCTCGATGCCCTCCTCACCAAGGTTAAGGTGAAGGTGATACACCTTGTCCCTCTCCATGGTCCCCTCCCATAGTGACATTCTCTCTGAGTCAGTCCCCCTGGATGGCCTGGTGAATTCTTTGCCTTCTGTAAGCTAGAAGAAGATGTGCATAGATGGTGGCAGCAGATGCCATTGGTGCCCTATCTGAGCCCTGTGGAACTTGCCACCATGTACCCACGATGGCTTCCTACTGCAAGTCCCTCACCTGAGGCTTTCTCTGGTGCCACGTGGGCAGGTCAGAAGTGCTGGAGATTCGGTCCACCTAGGAGCAGCCCTCAGCCAATGAGGGATGGGAGTTGGAGGAGAAATACCCCAGTTCCCTCTCCCCCAAGGCGTGTTCTACACCATCTCTCACAGTCCCTGCAGTGGAACTTGCCCATCAATGCGCCATGCGCTGGCTCCTTCCCTTCCCCCGTCTCTCTTCCCCGCTGGGGCTGCCTGGGGTGGCCTCCCAGATAAGTCAGACTCTAAGAGACACTCACATCTCTGCTCAGGCTCTGCTTCTGGAGAACCCAATCTCAGTCAACCGCCAAGTATATCCCTTTAGAAAGTAGGAGTGCTCAGTACCTATCAGCTTGTTCTTAGCTCAGGGGATCTCTGCTGAAATTCTGGGACAACAGGAGAAGGTGCATTTAATAGTCTGTTTCACTCTATTTACAACATGCATTTGCAAAAGTCAGGATTTCTCAGCCTTAGCAATATTCTCATTTTGGATATTTCTTTGTGGTGGGAGGCTATATTGTGCATTGTAGGATGTTGAACAGTATTCCGGACATCAACTCACCAGCGGCAACCGCCAGCTGAGACAAGCATGTCTCTAAACATTGCCAAATGTCTCCTGGGGGGCAAAACCACCCCTGGCTGAGAACTACTGACATCAGTCATCTGATGTCACTTAATGTAAACAGCAATCCAGAGAGAGGATGATGATGATGATGATGATGATGGTGATGATGATGATGATGATGATGATGGTGATGATGGTGATGGTGATGGTGATGATGGTGATGGTGATGGTGATGATGGTGGTGATGGTGATGGTGATGATGACGATGGTGATGGTTATGATGATAATGATATGATGATGATGGTGGTGATGATGATGGTGATGATGATGATGATGATGGTGATAGTGATGGTGATGATGGTGATGATGATGGTGATGATGATGATGGTGGTGATGGTGATGATGATGGTGATAGTGATGGTGATGATGGTGATGATGATGGTGATGGTGATGATGGTGGTGATGGTGATGATGGTGATGATGGTGATGCTGATGGTGATGATGATGATGGTGATGGTGATGATGATTATGGTGATAGTGATGGTGATGATGGTGATGATGATGGTGATGGTGATGATGGTGATGGTGATGGTGATGATGGTGGTGATGGTGATGATGGTGATGATGGTGATGCTGATGGTGATGATGATGATGGTGATGGTGATGATGACGATGGTGATGGTTATGATGATAATGATATGATGATGATGGTGGTGATGATGATGATGATGGTGATGGTGATGATGATGATGGTGATGGTGATGGTGATGATGGTGATGATGGTGATGCTGATGGTGATGATGATGATGGTGATGGTGATGATGATTATGGTGATGATGATGATGGTGATGGTGATGGTGTCCATAATGACATTGCAACATGACATAACATTCAAATGACTTGACCAAACTTGCTCAGGTGCTGTCAATGAACATGCAATTTGATCCCAAATCTTCTGCATGTCTTACCTCACTCCAAAAGCCGGTGACATGGACTGGAAATATTAAGCCCAATTCACAGACAAAGAACTCCAGAAAACCACATGCCCTCCATGAGTGTCAGAGCCAAGAATCAAACCAAAGCTTTCTGATTTCCAAGGCAGTGACGTCTTTCCAGCACACTGCTCCTTCCCATTTTACAATGAACAAAGAGTTGTGCTACGGTTTTAAAATGAAAGCTATTTGCACCCCTGAGATGCTTCGACTGCATTTATACCATTGAAATGGATGATAGAATAGAGCCAAGTTGCCCACTGTCTGGAATCCACTGTTAACCAGGGAGTCGGCTGTGAAGTCAGCTTAAGGAATAAATGTCATCCATCTACCGCCACCATGTTTCACACTAGCCTAATCCAGCACTTCATGAGCAATTGATGTTTTCACGGTAATTAGAATTAAGAGGCACTTCCCTCCCAGAGGTCAAGAGCTGACATCAACCTCATACTTCTGCTGTCAAATAGACTCTCTGGTAGGCTTCTTCATACTGTAGCCTTTATTGAGCACCTATTGTGTGCAAAAGAAGGTGGCAACTCCAGAAGTTCAATACCATAGGGGTTTACAGGTTGTAGCCCAGTTGAAAACTGGCAGAGTAGGAGCCTAGGGGCTTTGTCTTGAAGCCATTTGTGCAAAGCAAACAGACAGCTTTTATTAGGAGAGGATGTGTTTGGGATGGTGCAGGGGAAGCCGGTGGAAATTTGGGGTCAGTTAGAATCTCCCTAAACCGACCCCATGGGGCAACTCTACATGAGGAATTGTGAAGAGGTGCTGTGGAAGATACTGTGGTGAATAAAATACATCCTCTGCCCTCTGGAAGCAAATCTTCAGCAATGCACCTGTTTCTGTTGTTTTGTTCTTACTACTTGAAGCACCAGCATGGGCGGTTTCCACCCCTTCTCTGGCTCCCAGACCAGCAGCCGACACCGTGCCTGGGCCTTGGATGAAGCTGTGGGGGGTGGGGGACTGTTGTCAGTCTGCATCAGTTCCAGGAACTTCGCTCAGAGCCATTTCCTGGAATGCCTCTCCTCTGGCAGTGAATTACCAGTCGGGATGCTCCTGCTGAAAACCCTTCAGTGTCTCCCATCCTCAGCAAGATGACACCCAAATGCCTAAATGTGGCTCACTAAGCCCTTCCTGGTCTGGCTTCTGCAGAGTTCTCCAGGCTCCCGTGTCTATGCCCAATCCCAGGCACACTGACCACCAAGCAGATTCCTTCTGGAACCATGCCTTCTCCCCAGACCCGATGTACCTGCCTTAGGGTCCCCTACTCTTTCTTGATGATGCTGAGCAAGGATCACCTCCTCCAGGGAGGCCTCCATGATGCCCCCCTCTGAGTTAGATGCCCTCCTCTGCACTTACCTTGATCACAACTCCTACCACAATCCCTTAAAATATTAAGGAGAGGGACACAAGAAAAAGGAGAAAGACATAAGAGAGGAAGGGAAGAAAGAGAGGGGAAGAAGGCGAAAGGAAGGAAAGAGGTGTGAGTTAATACCTGTCCGTGATTGATGCGGCCAAAGCTGAATTATCTGGCATTCTTTCCATCAGAGATCAACTTTATCCAGCATGCCTAACATGGCACATGTTTCTGTGGCATATTGAAGTGCCTTCTGGATTATTAACTGTACATTACTGTTCAAATATTTAGTGTCAAGGCTCTCTCTTGCATTCGAGTCTTTTAAAATGTGCTGTCCTTTAACGCTGTGAATAGTGGTCGTGGGTTTGAGCATATTTCACGGATAAGGTGCCTCCATCCCACCCTCCACCCCACCCCCTAAACATAAGAGATAACCTGGTTGATTTTGAGGAATTTGCCATATGATCTAGGGTAGGACCATTTCACCTTACACGAAAATGCAAGTTATAATTAGCAAGCAGTCAGCTTGTTCTGCATCAAAGAAGAACGAAAGACCCATGTCACTCACCCAGCATGTAGCCCAGTGCCCAACACTGAGTTTCACCCGTGACACGGTGGTTGATGATGGGTGTATTGAAGGCAGTTCCACTTACAATGCAGCATTTGACTCTGCCATGAGCCCCATGCAGGGAAGACCATTTCACGAATGAGTCTTCAGAAGCCCAACCCATCCACGCATCTACGTGCTATGCTTGCAGGAAGGTCAGCACGTCCTGGTCACATTTGCAGTCTGTGCCTACCTCACCCCAGTTCCAGGCCTGGGCCTGACACATAGCATGACTCAAGAAAGTGTGTGTTGCCTGAAAACATAAATCAAAGGTTTATTGAACGTCCACACCTTTGCTTCACAAGACTCTTCCTCTCCTCTCTGCCCCCCAAGCCTGAACCTGAGCAACAGCGACATCCTGACCATCTACGACGGCGATGAGGTCATGCCCCATATCCTGGGGCAGTACCTTGGGAACAGTGGCCCCCAGAAGCTGTACTCGTCCACGCCTGATCTAACCATCCAGTTCCACTCGGACCCCGCCGGCCTCATCTTTGGGAAGGGCCAGGGATTTATCATGAACTACATAGGTAGGTGTTTCATCTGGTCAATTTTTTTGTTTGTGTTTAGATGCAGGCTAAGATAATTTCCTCCAGATATGTCTGTTTGGGTTTTGTGCTACATGGGCCTTTTAATGTATTGGCACAGTAAGTATGTGTAGTTTTTAAGAGCTTGGGCTCTCTAGTCGGAGGAACTAGGATTTGAATTCTAGTACTGTCACCAATGGCTGTGTGACCTTGGGTAAGTCGGTGAACCTCTCTGAGCCTCCTTTTTGTAGTCTGTAAAATGGGAATAGTGATACTTACTCCACAAGGTTGATATCAGGACTTGGTAGATAATGCCTCATAACTTTAAGATTCATCTTGTTTTATTTGTAGTCAGCTGGGATTTTATATCATCAACACACTCTCTTATATTTGCAACTTCTCAAAGCATTGTCTTCACCGTCTACCCTGAACTGAAGCTCGGCTCTCCCCTAAAGACTCTTTTTCCCCTGCAGCCCTATCCAGTGGAGACAGCCCTCTCTCTCCCACCTCCTGTAGATGCAAGAGATGTCTTCCTTGATCCTCAGTCCTCAATCCTTCCTTCCAAACCATTTCTCTCCTCCTCATCTTAAAAAAACTCTGCTATTACGTTCAAGCTAAGTTCACATGACCATATAAAAACCCCTTCTTGCTGTTCCGTCCACCCACACCCTTCCCTCCCCTCTCCCCACCCTGTAACTCGCCTTATTTGTTACTGGCTCCATCACCCTCCTCGGCTCAACCTCTAGACACTGGAGAGTCCCAAGCTCCACCCTGAACCCTGCCCTCTTCTCTACTAGACTCACCTCTCATGTGCTCCCATCCAGTCCCATGGTTTTAAACAATATCTGTGTTCCATCGGCCTCCAATTTGTACCTCCACCTTTGACCTCTCCCATGAACTCCAGATTCATCTATCCAACTCCCCACTAACTACCTTCTTGCATGTGTTTGGCATCTCCAATCTAACGTGGGCAAAACAGAACTGGTTAGTTCTCTACCCGCCACTACCCTCACCCAACTGTTCACCTGCTGTCTGCCTACCCCAGGAGACGGAGCCACCACTCTCCTGGTTTCTCAGGCTGCTTCCTCTTTCCTTGCCCCACATCCAATCCGTCCTCTGAACTCTACTTCTACGACATGCCTCAGATCCCAGCACTGCTCTCCATCTTTGCACAACCACCACCCTAGTCCAAGCTGCCATCATCCCCAGCAGCCAGGGGACTGGAACACCGCGAAGTCCCACTGACCCCAGCCCCAAAGGGACTTGAACCGACAGAGCATCTGGCTCAACCCTGCTGTGTCACAGCAGAAGAAGCCCTGGACCACCGAGGACAAGGGACTTGCACATTAGGGGCAGACCTGAGGCTCACATCCAGGCTTCCTGGCTCCCAGCATTAAGAGTTTCTCCACCTCCACCATTCTTGGCATCAGCAGAGAACCTGGGAGACACAGGGGGTAGTTAACACCTAACTTCTTTTGGCATCCAGGATGGTGGGTGGCTGCACCCTGAGGGTTTCACTGGCCAGGATTCAGCCAGTGATTAGGGGATGTGTTTGCACCTCCCAGGAACGAGGTTGACATCTTGATTTCCAGGATGGAACAGGGAAAAGGAAGATTCCCTGCCAAGTCTCCCACTTCCACCCCACCACCACCACCACCACAGACCCTTTGGCTGGAGCAAGACCCATGCCTTTGGTTCTCTCTTCCCCTTGGCTTGAAGGTTGGCCCATCTCTGCCTAACATAGAGCATTCTCTCTGTACCACCTCCTGCCTCTGAAATACAAGCCACCCCCTGGACCACTGGTTGTCTCAAGGAGGCTCATGCATGCACAAATAAGGCCTTTGTGTTTTCATTTCCAGCTGGTGGACATTTCTAATCCCTGCCTGCTCTGCGTGCACCTCTCAGAGAGGCAAACACAAGTGTTGATCTTTTTTATGTCTCCCGGGGGCCTTTTGACCCTTAATTGTGCTGCTAAGTATTTTCAGATGGTTATTGATGCCACTCTTCATGGGTTCCCCACTCTTTACTGGGAGGTGCCCTGGGCATAGGGGGATGGCTCATGCTAGCTGTCCAGGCCAGGTTCCCTCCGCAGTCAGCCGCCTTTGGAGGGAGAGTTTCTGATGACTTGGCTTCAATCTGTCTCCTTAGACTTCTCCTCCCTCCCCGCTGGAAGATGAGGTCATAGTTTTGCTCACTGGTCTCCTCTGGTGCCGAGTCAGTCTTCCAAAACTGCGTTCAGCTTGCTGACGGAAATCTGACTCTGTCCAAGGCTGCCCAAGGTTAACCAGTAAGTCTGGCCAACGTTCAGTTTGGCAACATCTTGAAGAGGAAGTGCTCCTGCTCATTGAACCTGAGACTTAGATTTATGTGACAATGTGAAGCTGGCAAGCACTCTTACATATATTATTTCATTTCGTCTTCAAATGCATTATGTCCATTTTCCAGAGAGTTTGGTTCACAAAGGTCTCTGGACACCTCCTGTGTTCTTGGCGCTGTGCTGGACGCCAGGATGTAGGAATGAACAGAATGCTCTCTCCCTACCCTTGAGCCAGCCAGTGAAGATAAGAGAGGCAGTGCCACTAACAGACAACGTCAGGATCGTGCGCTGACGTGTGGGAGAGGCAAGCACAGGATTTCAGGGAGCGCTTCCCAGGGATGCACAGCCTGGCTAACGTGGGTGACACAAAAGGGAGACGAGGTCCACTTGTTCTATTTCTGTTAAAGAAACACACAGTTAATTTCACGGGGAAGGCACGTGGGCCTCTGTATTTAATTCTGCTGCCAATCAATTGCTTGTGACTATCTGCATTGAGGACCGCGTTGAATTCAGAGGAGCTCACGCCTGAAGTCAGTGGGAAAGAATGCCCCGATTGATTGGTGATGTCTGCCATGGGCATGGGACACGTATTTGCTATCCTGGGTCCCGATTTAACCAGACCTAGAGGCAATTCCCATTTACTAGAAGGATCAGATGGAAGGGTCAGGGGGTTCTGTGGTCAACTAGAGAATCTTGAAGCTCTTACATTGAACCCCACGCCTACACCCAGCTCTGGAAGGTGGCCAAGGCTTGTCAGCTATGGCTTCTGTCAGAACCTTCCATAGGAACACTCTGGGCCACGTGGTTCTGACCTCCCATGACTCTCCTTTGCAGACAGAGGCAAAAACTCCCTCCCTTCACTGCTTCTTGTGCTTTGCCAGTGTCTGTGGCCACATGCATGGGAAGGAAGGGAATAAAAAAGCAGAGATGAGTAAGCAGTGTTTTTCAAAGAGTTGGTCACTTGTGTGTTTATTCCTCTAATCCTGGGATAATAAATAAGCTCCATATCGTAGGTCAACTCCAATCAGATGACAGTGGCTCCCTGGAGTGCTCTGTTCAGAAGGATTTCGAGATTTCAGCTTGATTCAAAGAAAGAGATTGCTGTGATTGATTAGTGATGTCTGCCATGAGCACGATACTGGTAAATAGTGGCATCTCTTCGGTGCATTTGGGTATTTCTTTTGCCCAGAAGTTGGACCATGGTGCTGATCTTGACCATGAGCCCAGAGCCATGACTTCAGATTCCCGTATTCCTCGTGCCTGGCCTATAGTGGGTGCTCACAAAACCTCAGTCAAACAAATCAGTGAATCCATATAACTTATCTTCATGTTACTGTCATATCTTGCACATTAATTACCTTTCACATTGGGCTTTGTAACAGACAAGGTCCTGACTCTCGTTTCCGCTCTAGGATTTGAGGACAAAGGGGCTCAGTGGCGTTAACTGACATGACTGGAGTCACACAGCTTCTAAAAGGAAGAAAAAGGACTAGAGTGGAAGTCCTCCAACTCCTAAGCCCATTTTCTCACTCTTAGCAAAGTTAAGCGCCCACAGGGACAGATGATTCCAGAGCCTCCACCGAGGGTGTTTGGTGAACATACAGATTCCTGAATCAGGGAGTGGAGTCTGGAAACTGAAGAACAGGGAGGCTAAGTGTCTGGGCCAAGGCCACTGAATTAGTAAACAGTGGGGCCAAGGTTTGAGTCAAGGGTCTGCTACATGGTGGCAGCAAGTGACGAGCCCCAAGTATGATGAACGCCACCGAGGCGAGAGGTCCCGTGGGATGTGTGGCCGTGCAGGCTCAGACTAAAAAGTCAGACAAACAAAGCTTTCTCAGTCCCAAAGCACTGGACACATGGCAGACCACACAGCTAGCATTTGCCCCCATTTCTCCCCTTTCATCCAGAGTTTGAGCATCTGCAGCTGTGTCCCAAATCCAGGGCTTGGCTGATTTTTCAAAGACCTAAAAATAGAGGCTCCTTCTCCCCACCAAGCAATTCTAGAAGCCATTTCCCTCTCCTCTTCTTCTTGCAGACACCCATGAGGTCTCCTTTCCCCAAATAAAATCGTGATGAAATCCCGGGAAAAGCCGTTGCTTGTTTCTGAGAATGACTTTCCTGCAGACAATGGAGGTGCTTTGCTTTCCCCAGAAGCGCATCAGCGCTGCAAATTAATTACATGGCATAATTAGCTCTCTTCTCAAAATCTGTGCAGTGGGCACTTGGAAACAGGAATAGTAATAGTGGGCTTTGGATTGCTACCTTAGTAACAAAGGTTTGTAGGAGGAAAACAGAATTATTCCAGAGGAAGGCTCTGTGATGATCAGCTGCGTGTGGCATTTTCAGGAGCGTGGTTAACATGCGCTGATGAGATGCAACATGATTTGAAGAATGCACCAACGATTATCTTTGTTTTAACAGTTAAGTATTTATCTTAAGCTGTATTACAAAAATATGTATTAGTGGGGCCGGCCCGGTGGCACAGCAGTTTAGTTCACACACTCTGCTTCCATGGCCTGGGGCTCACAGGTTCGGATCCCGGGCGCAGACCGACGCACTGCTTGTCAGCCATGCTGTGGTGGCGTCCCATATAAAGTAGAGGAAGATGGACACGGATATTAGCCCAGGGCCAGTCTTCCTCAGCAAAAAGAGGAGGATTGGCAATGGATGTTAGCTCAGGGCTGATCTTCCTCACACACACACAAAAATACATATATATATAACTAATCCATCAAACCCATGGATTTATGGATATTCTTAGGATGAGGCTGGGTGCACTAGCTACCCATTGCTGTGTAACAGATTATCCCCCCAACAATCTGTGGGTCAGGAATTCATGCTGGATGGTTCTGACTTGGGCTCTCTCATGAGGTCAAGATGTCAGCCAGGGCTGCCATCATCTGAAGGTTTGACTGGGGCTGGAGGCTCCACTTCCAAAACAGCTCACTCGTGTGGCTGGCAAGCCCTGGATTTGGGACACAGCTACAGATGCTCAAACTCTGGATGAAAGGGGAGAAATGGGGGCAAATGCTAGCTGTGTGGTCTGCCATGTGCCCAGTCATCAGCAGGAGGCCTCGGCATCTCTCCACGTGGATCTCTTTAGGGGCCGCTTGAGCATCCTCACAAGATGGCCACTGCCTCCTCCAGAGAAGGTGATACGAGAGAAAGCAGGGAGAGAGCCTCAACGCCTTTTATGACCCAGCCTCAGGAGTCACACATCGTCACTTCTGCACTAGCCTATTGGTTATGCACGACAGCCCTATTTAGTGCTGGTGGGGACTACGTGAGAATGTGGATTCCAGGAGGTGAGGATGACTGGGGGACATCTTGGAAGGTGGCTCCACAGGGAGGCAGATATGGTCATGATTGTGCTCTTGTGAAAGGCGAGGAACCTGAGAGGCAGGGAGGGGAGGTGACTGCACCCCAGTGACATGGCCAGTAAGTGGCAGATCTAGGATGCAGTCTGACTCTAAATCCTAAACCGACTTTATCAAACCAACACAATGTTTGATGAGTCCAATGGCCCACGGGAAGAGGACATTGTAAAATCTTGCCACAGAAGAGTTCCTGCAGTTTAAGGGATGTCAGAAGTTGTGTCACTTATTTTTGGAGGCTTTTTCTTCTATGTTCTCTTTCCTCTGACATTCCTGAAGAGAACTCCAAATAAAAAGGCAACCTCCCCATCTAAGGATGATGCTTTTGTTTTAAAGAGGTGTCGAGGAACGACTCCTGCTCAGATTTGCCCGAGATCCAGAACGGCTGGAAGACCACGTCCCACACGGAGCTCGTGAGAGGAGCCAGAATCACCTACCAGTGTGACCCCGGCTACGACATCGTGGGGAGCGACACCCTCACCTGCCAGTGGGACCTCAGCTGGAGCAACGACCCCCCATTTTGCGAGAAAAGTAAGAGCATTCTTGTTTTCTTCCTCTAGGTCAGTGGGGGGTAAATCCCTCCCAGGGAGCATTTTTAGCTTGGATGCAATGAAGTTATTTAATGTAGAATCTGGCCTCCCTTCTACCCCACCAACTCATTGGCACGGGTCACAAATGTCATTCTGTAGCCCCAGGGCAGGGATCTCAGATCAGGTGCCTTCAGAAGCCTGGCAGATAATGTAAATGAGCGAAATAGACTGGGTGTGAGACAATAGGGAGTAGTGTGGACTGCGGTGAATGGGAATGTATGTAGCCTGTGTAAAAACATCATTCAAATTCAGGTCTTTAAAATACCTGTAGCAGCCAAGCAAAACAAGCCTAAGTTGACCCTTGCAGCCCCAGTTTGAAACCCCTATAGGAGGTAGCTGACTTCATCCAAACAGCATCCATCCAACTCCTGGTTCCTTCTGCCTGCACTCTGCTCCTGCTCCCCCAAGGAGTGTGCACTGGGCATGACTGGCATTAGCTGAGTCCAGTGTCCTCAAAAGGGGTAGGAAAAGGAAGTGCTTCTGATTTCTACACTGATGCCTTAGGAGCAGGGGAAGCTAAATTTGGAGGTGACCTCTGCCCCCAGCCATTTGCTTTCCACCCCCCACATAAAGCTCTGGTCTGCAGCCCTCTTTCTGGGAATGCTTGGTGACACTTTGGTAGATTTATTCAGCGTGGCTCGGGTCACCAATTGCACAATAAGAAATATTAAGTGTGAGCAGACAAAGAGGCTGTTGGGGAAGGAGTGTGGGGGTTACATATAATTCCTATCATAAACATTCCAACATCAAAGAAAATTAGTTATAATAGTGGGACACAGGAAAGAACTTGCTAAAGATCCACAAAATTAGCTATATAAATGCATCTATTTGTTCCCTAATGGAATGTGGTGTGTGTGTGTGTGTGTGTGTGTGTGTGTGTGTGTGTGTGTGATGATAGAAAATAAGAGTGGTCAGTGAGAAGCACCATAGGGTGGCAATTAGAGAGACCCATCACGAGCTCATTAATGTGATCTACATCATCGCTATTTATGAAACATCTTAAAGGCTTGGAGGGACATAAACTAGCTCTTATGGGGAAGTCGTTTCACCTGCCTCAATTCTTGCCAAGAGGCCAAATTAGAGCAAACAAATTTGTCTTGGGCCCCATCTGTGTGTGGGTCTCTGCCCATCAAACTGCCTTGCTTTCTCTTCTAGTGAAATGAGGGTGGCAGAACCTCCTTAGAACAATGGGGTCTCCCTCCAGAAGTCCCCGGATGTTGTTACCACCTTTCATTCTTAACATTAAAAGATGTATATAACTGGGGGTGGCCCAGTCGCGTAGCAGTTAAATTCATGCACTCTGCTTCAGCGCCCTGGGGTTCGCAGGTTTGGATGCCGGGCACGGACAGACACACTACTTGTCAATCATGCTGTGACAGCGTCCCATGTAAAGTGGAGGAAGATGGGCACGGATGTTAGCCCAGGGCCAGTCTTCCTCAGCAAAAAGAGGAGGGTTGCCAACGGATGTTAGCTCAGGGCTGGTCTTCCTCACACACACACACACACACACACACACAAATGATGTATATAACCATATCTTAAAATTACATGGGTAACATGCTTACGTATAGTACTGACGCAGAAGTAAAATCATGAGATAGAAAGTGAAAATCCTTTCTGACCTTACTCTCGAGAAATGATGCCACTCTTAAAATTTATTCTACGTTGTTCCAATTGCAAGTGCATATATGTGTGTATGCATTGTGTATGTAGACATATATCGATGTACATATACAAATAGCTGCAGACAGAGATATTTTGCCATAACAAGGATCAGTTTATACAAACTGCCTCGCAACTGGCTTTTTTTCGACTCAGAAATATGGGTGTCTTTTCATATCACACATGTTGTCTACTTCATTCTTTTTTAATTGGCTTATTGTTTTCCTTTATCTATGTTGATTTTTTAATTTAAAAAGCAACGAATGCTTGTTCGACTATATTCAAGCACCACAAAGAAAGCAGTGAAGGCCCCTCCTCACTTTGTTCTCTTTAGTGGTTGCCCAGGATTTCACGAATGGCTGTTCCGCGATATTTAACTCTTCCTCTGTTAAAGAATTTGCATTATTTTTTTTTTTACCATTACAAATAATGGTGCAATGCATAACTTGTGCATAGGTCTTCGGACCCTGACACAAATATTTCTTTGGGCAAATTCCTAAAAGTAGAATTGAATTCAAGTCTCTTTCGTCCTGGCCTACTCTCCAGCCACCTTTGATGGGCACAAGATGCATTATCTCCCAAAAGAGAAAAGAACGAAGTTAGGAAACTTTCTAGATCGTTCTTTGATGCTCAGCACACCTGCGACCATCAAGAGCCCTAACGCCCACTCGGTCTGATTCCGTCTCGCGCAGTTATGTACTGTACCGACCCCGGGGAGGTGGACCACTCGACCCGCTTCATTTCGGACCCCGTGCTGCTGGTGGGCACCACCATCCAGTACACCTGCAACCCGGGCTTTGTGCTTGAAGGGAGCTCGCTGCTGACCTGCTACAGCCGCGAAACCGGCACTCCCATCTGGACGTCCCGCCTGCCCCGCTGTGTCTGTGAGTCCTGTGCGCCACGGCGCAGGCGCGGTTCGCCTGCTACTCGCGGGGGGAGGGGCGCTGCGGGGGGGCGGGCCACCCGTCGGGAGCTTTATTATATTCCCATCACACGACCATAGCTGACTCGGGGTGACAGCCTGGGTGCCACAGCATTTACAGCACATTTATCAGGACGGTCCCAAATGTCCCTCTCTTCTTCCTCAAGTAGCCTGTGAGCGTGGCGTTACTGTCTCCAGTATTAGAAGAGGACACTGAGGTTCAGAGGGGTGGAATCATTGCCCCAGGTCACACAGCTAGTTAACAGTGGAGGCCAGAGGCGAACCCAGACCTGCCTGACTCTTTACTGCCTAAAGTTGCACAGTCCACATGGCGCTAAATAGGGTGGATTTAAACTCTCTCTGGCCTCATCTATGTGGAGCCACCAAAGCAAATGTTTAGTTGGAAAGAAACACTTTTGGGGGCTGGCCCAGTGGCATAGTGGTTAAGTTCATGCATTCTGCTTTGGTGGCCTGGGGTTCGTGGGTTCAGATCCTGGGCACAGACCCACACACTGCATGTCAAGCCATGCTGGGGCGGCATCCCACATACAAAATAGAGGAAGATGGGCACAGATGTTAGCTTAGTGACAATCTTTGTCCCCCCCCTCCAAAAAGCACTTTTTGGGTTTCTTTACCATAAAACTCAAAAAAGGCTTCCAAGGTCACCCTGAAAATGGAGGAGTTGCTATTTGTACCAGGCAGAGGGGGTGGAGAGCGGTGGTCCAGGGTCTTAGCCTTGAGTGCACTTGGGAATCACCTGGGAAGTTTGAAGACTCCCTGGAAATTCTGATGCAAGTGGTCTGGGGTGTAGCCTGCACAGTGGGGTTTTTAAAATCTCCCCATGGATTCTGATGTGCGGCCACGGTTCAAAACCATTGCTTAAAGAAAGCAGGAGGCCGTGCAGAAGGAAGGAAGCCTCATACAATATCTGGGGTTTAGAAACTGCCAGCAGCACTAATATCTCAGATGAGTGACATCTGAACAGCTCCATTAGGGGGCCAGCCAGCTCGAGCTCCAGGAGAGGCACTGAGGTCTTGACAATGTTGGGGAACCAAGAGTTGAACTTTACACCAAAAACTATCTGGAAAGAATCCTAGTAAGTTTATTGTAAATTCATCTGCATCTGATGTGAGTAACACAGAGTGCCATTGAAGGACTTGGCCGTCTCCTGCGGTGGCTGTGTGTTAGGACTTGTCCCAAGTATCCTAACAGGCTGCACACTCTTTGATGGCCACACGAACAGGCAGCCCTGCCATTTAGGTGGGCAAACGCAGTCGCTGCTGGAAGACAGCTGGAAAGCGAGAAAGTCCTTATCCTTTTCCATTGGATAAGCGGATACTTACTGAGCACTTACTGTGTGCCAGCCATCATTCGTTGCATGCAGTAATTCTTCTATTCCTGGCAGGAAGATAAAATGGAGAAGTTTGTTGCTTCTGGTGGAGAATGAGCATGGTCAAATTTAAACTCACAGGAGCCCTTCCTCTCCATTCCACTCATGAGCCAGCCAAGGCCAGGGTCCCGTTTGCTAGTTCATAAATTCAGCTTCCTCGGACCCAAATAAATGAAGAATTTTAGGTCCGCATCGTTTGCTCCATAGATTTCCCTTAATTAACATCCGATTCCTTTCTTAGAGGAAGATTTATATTTCTGTGTTCCTATTTTCCTTTCTTAAAAAGGGGGACTTTTTTATTGTGGTAAGAACACTTAAAATATACCCTTTTAACAAATTTTTAAGTGTGCAATAGTCTTGTTAGCTACAGGCACATTGTGGTGCAGCAGATTTCTAGAACTTATTTATCTTGCTAAACAAACTTGATGCCTGTTGATTAGCAACTCTGCACTTCCCTTCCCCCTAGACCTGGCAACCACCATTCCACTCTCTGCTTCTATGAGTTTGACTACTCTAGGTACATCATATAAGTGGAATTATGCACTATTTGTCCTTTTGTGACTGGCTTATTTCACTTAATGTAATGTCCTCAAGGCCCATCCACGTTGTAGCGTGGGTCAGAATTTCCTTCCTTTTTAAGGCTGAATAATATTCCCTTGTATGTCTATACCACATTTCCACATTCCTTCATCCATCAATGACATTTGTCTCCAGGTGTTGGCTATTATGAATAGTGCTTCAATGTACATGACAGTGCCAATATCTCTTCAACATCCTGCCTTCAATTATTTTGGGTAAGTACCCAGAAGTGAGATTGCTGGATCATATGATAGTTCTATTTTTAATTTTTTGAGGAAGCTCTGTACTGTTTTCCATAGTGTCTGCACCATTCTGCATTCCCACCAAGGGTTCCCTTTTCTCCACATCCTCACCCACACTTGTCTTTGGGGGTTTTTCTGATGGCAGCCATCCTGACAGGTCAGAGGTGATATCTCACTGTGATTTTGATTTGCATTTCCCTGATGATTAGTGATATTGAGCATCTTTCATATACCTGCTGGCCATCTGTGTGTCTTCTTTGGAAAAATGTCTATTCAAGTCCTTTGCCCATTTTTAATTGGGTTATTTTGGGGGGACTATGAAGTTTTAGGAGTCTCTTATATATTTTGGAAATTAACCCTTTATCAGATAGATGGTTTGCAAATATTTTCTCCCATTCCATAAATTGGAGATTTCTCTCATTGATTGTTCTCTTTGAAATTGGACACTTATCTTACACCATGCACAAAAGTCAACTCAAAATGGATTAAAGACTTAAACATATGACCTGAAACTGTAAAACTTCTAGAAGAAAACCTAGGGGGAAATCTTCATGACATTGGTCTTCGTGGTGATTTCATGGATTTGATACCAAAAGCACAGGCAACAAAAGCAAAAGTAGACAAGTGGGATGACATCAAAATTAAAAGCTTCTGCACAGAAAAGGAGAGACTTTTATCATTCTATTTTCACACGGAACAGGGGATCTTGGACCGCGTGGCCCTGTGGTCCCGTCTGCCTCTTTAGTCTGAGTCCTAGAATTTCAGAGCTGAAGGGAATCTGGGAGATAAAATCCAGTTGAGGGGTAACTTAGAGATGAGACACCACTGCCCCATGTTACAGAAAACGGCTGTTATTTATCGACTGTGTGAGACATTTTGCTGAGTACGTTGTATGTATTTGTGAGCATATATGTATGCATGTGTGTAGTGTGTATATATGTATGTATGTATATGTGTGTGTGCATATATATTAAGGAAACTAAAGGTCAGAAGGTAAAATAGATAATAGTTATCATTTATTGAATGCTAAACAGATTACATATATATTTGTGAATGTATACGTGTGTATGCACACCATATAATATACGTATATAAATATGTGTGTGTGTGTGTGTGTGTGTGTGTGGGTGTGGGGGTGTGTGTGTGTGGGGGTGTGTGTGTGTGGGGGGTGTGTGTGTGTGGGTGGGTGTGGGTGTGGGTGTGTGGGTGTGGGTGTGGGTGTGTGGGTGTGGGTGTGTGGGTGTGGGTGTGTGTGGGTGTGGGTGTGGGTGTGTGTGTGTGGGTGTGGGTGTGTGGGTGTGGGTGGGTGTGGGTGTGTGGGTGTGGGTGTGGGTGTGTGGGTGTGGGTGTGTGGGTGTGTGTGGGGGTGTGTGTGTGGGGGGGTGTGGGTGTGTGGGTGTGTGTGGGTGTGGGTGTGTGTGGGTGGGTGGGTGGGTGGGTGTGGGTGTGGGTGTGTGTGGGTGTGTGTGTGGGTGTGGGTGTGTGTGTGTGTGGGTGTGTGTGTGTGGGTGTGTGTGGGTGTGGGGGTGTGTGTGTGTGTGTGGGTGGGTGGGTGTGTGTGGGGGGTGTGTGTGTGTGGGGTGTGTGTGTGGGTGTGTGTGGGGGGGGTGGGGGTGGGTGGGGGGGGTGGGGGTGTGTGTGTGGGGGGGGTGGGTGTGGGTGTGGGTGTGGGTGGGGGGGGTGGGGGTGTGTGTGGGGGGGGGTGGGTGTGGGTGTGGGTGTGGGTGGGTGTGGGTGGGTGTGTGGGTGTGTGGGGGGGGTGTGGGTGGGTGTGGGTGTGGGTGTGTGGGTGTGTGTGGGGGGGGTGTGGGGGGGGTGTGGGTGTGGGTGTGTGTGTGTGGGTGTGGGGGGGGGTGTGTGGGTGTGTGTGGGGGGGGGTGTGGGTGTGTGTGTGTGTGGGTGTGTGTGGGTGTGGGTGTGTGTGGGGGGGTGTGTGTGTGGGTGTGTGTGCGGGTGGGTGGGTGTGGGTGTGTGTGTGGGTGTGGGTGTGGGTGTGTGTGTGGGTGTGGGTGTGTGTGGGGGGGGTGTGTGTGGGTGTGGGTGTGTGGGTGTGGGTGTGGGTGTGTGGGGGGGAGGGGGTGTGTGTGTGTGGGTGTGGGTGTGTGTGTGTGGGTGTGTGGGGGGGGTGTGTGTGGGTGTGTGGGTGTGTGGGGGGGGTGTGTGGGTGTGGGTGGGTGTGGGTGTGTGTGTGTGTGGGTGTGGGTGTGTGTGAAGGAAGCTGAGACTCCAAAGGAAATATGACTAAGGTCACAACACTTCTTTGTGGGCAGAGCTGGAATTCAAATTTAGGATTTTGGTCTCCGAGGCCAGTGCCCCTTCCACCAGCCATGATTTCAGCGTGACTGGCAGGAACGAACCCATGCAGGGACGTCCCAGTGGAATTGGAGCCTGTGGCCCTAACCCCTTAAGCACAACCACATCCCCTCTCCAGTCCCCAGAACTTTAAGCCAAGTTCACACTGGTTAGTTCCTGTTATGGGCTGAATCGTGTCCCCCCGCAAAGAGATGTTGAAGTCCTAGCCCTCAGGCCCTCTAACCGTACCCCTTTTTGGAAATAGCGTCTTTGCAGATATAATCACGTTAAGATGAGGTCATCCTGGATTAGGGTGGGTGCTGATCCAGTGACGTGTCCTTAGAAGAAGAGGGAAGTTTGGACACAGATGGAGACACAGACACGGGGAGAACGCCACTGATGACAGAGGCAGAGAAAGGAATGTTACACCTGCATCAAGAGTCCCCAGGAACGGGCAGGTACCCCCGGAAGCTAAGAAGAGGCAAGGAAGGGTCCTCCCCTCCAGGTGTCAGAGGGAGCGCGGGCCTGCTGCCACTTGGTTTCAGATTCTAGCCTCTGGAGCTATGAGGCGGCTCTGTTGTTCTAAGCCCCCGGGTGTGTGGCACGTCCTTCCAGCGGCCAGGACGCACATGCAGCTCCCGTTTCCTCCTGGGGACTCTCGGGGTGAGAACAGCTTGAGTAATTCAACCCGCAGAGACCAGAGACGAAAAGCTAAAAATAAAAGCTTATTTAACACTACTGAGAGGTGGAGATAGCATTTAAAGAGAGAGAGAGAGAGAACGGGCACTTCACTAATGAGACGCAGCCTCTGAAGACCCTCGGGGCCGCGCCGGCGGCTGGGTTTCCGAGAAGCAGCCTCCCTCCCTGCAGAGCCGCCGTCCCGAGATCTCAGCGGCGGATCTGCGGGCCCGGTGCAGACGGCTTCCCCGACACCCCTGCTGGTGAGCTCACGAGCCCAGCGGTGTCAGGAGAGAGGAATCCGGCGTGTGGTTCCAGCAGCGCCGCAGGAGGCGAGGCTGACCGGAGGTGACTCGGTGGTGAGAGGATGGTCACATCCCAGCAGCGAGGTGCCCGGAGTGAGAGGAGGTGCTCTCCGGGTTCTGAGGGTATTTTTAAGGATGAAGTTGTTGGGCACAAACAGCTTTAAAATGTTTCCTCCTCTAAATAAACAGAACAGCTCTGGTTTGATGAGCATCTTTGCTGTGCCCAGCCCCTCCCCAACATCAACACGTTTAACCCTCACAAAACTGCATGCGTGGTACGTGCATCCACAGCAAGCAAAGACAGCCCAGAGAGGGTGAGTCGTTTTCCTGAGGTCACACAGCAGAGAAGGAGAGAACCCAGGATTCCAAGTCAAGCCTGACTAACCCCAGAAGCGTCGTCTTCCCACCTCATCCCTCTGCAGTCCCAGCTTCCGGGCGAAGCTCTGGTGCTTTACTGTTGACAAAGATCTTCCCCCAACAAGCTCAGGAAGCAGGCAGAGCAAACTGTATAAGCTCTGGTTGTCTGTAGCTTCTGTTCACAGTCGCTTGCTCAAGGCCACGGTTTGGTCCAGCTGGGACTCAACGCCACGTCTTTGCACTCCTGGTCCATTTACCCTGTGCCACTTCAAGAGCGGACAGGCCAGGCATAAGTAGAGGAAAGAGTCTGGGAGTCAAAGTCAGACCCATCCCCAGGGCTGCTGAGTGACCTTGGGCGAGTAGCTTGCCCTCTCTGGGCCTCAATCTCTGTGAAAAGAGATTAATACTCCCTACCAGGCAGGGTTGTTGGAATCAACTCACTCGGTCATTCGACAAGGGCCTCCTATACGCAGGCACGTGCCAGGACAGAGGTTCCCAAGCTTTCTCATCTCCCGGTACCCTTGGTGTCTCAGGAATTGTTTCGTAGATTTCCTCAGCCGAAATACCTAACAGTTCCATTTATTAAGCAATTTGGGTCCAAGCAACTTGATAAGTAGCTATGTCCTCACAACCTAGTGGCCATTTGAAAAATTAATGTACATATGAAAAGGAAAGATTTTCTTTTTATTTCATCCTTAAATAATTACAAGTACTACTAGGGAAGCATGCGCCTGCTGGGCTCGGCCAAACTTCTCCAATCTTGGCATCAGATTGGACTCCGCCACCTTCATTTCCGCTCCACACTGATTTTCTCATAGTTCTTGCTTTTCAGCAGAGCAACCACAGAAACCCAGCTTTGCAAAGGTGGGGCGTCACCGAAAGAACGTACTTCTATCAAAGGTTGAAACTGAACTTCCTCCAGCTCGTGGCTCAGGGTGAGACATGTCACTGTGTCTCCTCAAAATCTTTAAAAATCTCACAGCACCCCTGTGAGCTCGTGCTGGTGCACCAGTGCACCTTGGTGCACAGTTTGGGGACCAGGGTGCAAACCCCTGAAAATACAGCAATGTGTAAACAGACACGATCCTCATTTTCATAGAGCCTGGGATCTACTGGAGGTGGAAGGAGGAGAGGCAGATCTATGAAGGAATTAACAATGAATCCTCAGCGTCACTTCCTCCGGGAAGGCCACCCTGATTGCCGAGGCTAGGCCACGTTTCTCTTCCTCTGAGCTCCCAGGGCTCCTACAGTTGCGTCTCTCACTGCGCTTGCTGCAGCTTATTGAAGTCAAACATCTGTCTGTTTGTAGAATCAAACACACAACTCGCTTGCTAGGATTGTATCCAATCTGTTCTTGTGTCCCTTGGGCCCAGCCGGCTCAACAAATGACAGGATTTGTTACTATTACTGTCAACGTTATTGTTAGCAAGACTAATGCGGTCTTGATTGCACCTCGCGGCTTTGTTGCCACTTCCCTTCTTTGATGGCGGCAGGTGAATGAGTCCGAGACTCCCGTCCAGAGGACATAAACCACGCCGCCAAAAGCAGTCTGGCAAATTCAGCCAGGGATTGTGAGTGGCTCCCCAGGGAGGCACTTCGGGATTCCCCAGGAGGCCCTGGCCTCTCACAGCACTGCCCCCAGAACACCGCGAATGTGAGCCTGGGCAAAGCCCACACGGCCAGACGGTGGCCGTATCAATGCTTCTGCTGCTGCGCTGTCCCCAGCGGCCTCACCTCGGCTGGCACGCCCGGTTCCAGCTGGGTGCCGTCTTCATTCAGAAATTCCCGTCTCTGAGAACACGCAATTCCTGATCACCAGGGGATTGGGGCACAAGAAGGGCCCTTCACTCTAGCAGCACCGTCAAATGCAGGACTCAGAATCCGTCGGGTCCAGGTCTGCATCCCCGCTCTGCCACCTGCCGGCTGTGTGACTTTGCGCAAACCCGTGTCCTCATCAGAGAGATCATGCCAGCCGTGAATACAGAAGCCGTGACAATGTGCCTGGCATATTACTAAGTGCTAAGTTAACGAAGGTTGCTAATTACCTCTCAGTTTCAGTGCTCCCCTACCTGTGGGGTACGTTACCAACCATTCGTGACAATAACGAGGGAACCTGATTTTGAGCGTTTTCCTCAAATGTGCTCCAAAAATGTATATTTTTTGCTATAGAGGGGAGAAATGGGAAAAAGATAGAAATGAGGGTAGGTTTGGGATTATGTCTGTAAGACCATCAGTCCAACTCAGTTGAATCCCTGGGAAAGAACAGGGGTGGAGTCACATGGATCGCAGCAGGAATTGTTTAAAACCTTAGACCACTGGTTCCCAAACAGGAGTGAATTTGCTCCCCAGGGGACATTCGTCAATGGCAATTTCTAGAGACATTTTCGGTTGTCACAACGGGGGGCAGGGGGTGCTACTGGCATCGAGTGGGTGGAGGCCAGGGATGCTGCTCAACGTCCTACAGTGACCAGGACGGCCCCAGCACAAGGAATTACCCAGCCCCAAATGTCAGTAGTGTTGAGGTTGAGAAAGCCTGCCTTGGACGACCTTATTTCAAAGTGTGGGTACATCCTCGGGGTGGACATGCCATCACCCAGCCACATCTCAGCTAAGGATGGGGTCTTGGTCTAGTCCATTTACTTAATAGGCAGGAAAAATGGAGTCCAGAGATGTAAAGTGATTCACCCAAGGTCACACAGCAGATCCAGGCTTCCAGTTTCAAATTCAAGTCATTTTCCATGTCACTCTCCTGCCATCTTCTGGGAGCTGAAGATAAACACAATTGCCTCCAAAGAGAGCTGGTTTCTACTCAGAATTCTTCTCAAACTCTTACTGATGGTTGCATGAAAATTGAATCAGACTGGCTTTAGAGCCAGAGAACCTTCAAATCACAGCCCAACCACTTCCTTTTTGTGGGAGCTTCCACGAGTCACCTTCCCCCGGACCTCAGTTTCCTCATCTGTAAAACGGCTGTATGGGGCAATGATTAACTGTGGACTGGGACCACCTGGATTTGAATCTGCGCTCTCCCACGAACTAGCTTGACAGTTTCCCCGACAGTTCTGTGCTTCATTTGCTCAGATTTAAAATGGGGACGGTGATAATGATATCTGCGTCTTGGCGTTGTTGTGATAATTAAATGAGCTCATAGATACAAAACTCCAGAGAATGCCTGGCTCAGAGGAGGCTGTCAGTAAATGACGGCTACTCTGGTCATTACTTTCCCTCCCTTCAAGGATTTGGGGGAGGATTAGAAATAATATATGCAAACCATCTGGTTCAAAATGGGTGTCGGAATATTTTGGAAATTAATTAATTAAATGATTAATTTCTTAACCATGCCAAGACACCAAAGCAGTGGCTCTGAGCCCTAAATGCTTCCGCCCTAAAGTTCTGACTGAACTTTAGAATCACCTGGGGAGCTTTAAAGAGAACACTTTTTATTAAAAGGGGATTAATTAAATTAAAATCCCTTAGAGGACAGAGCCGGGGCACTGAAGAACCCTGGGTGAGTGTAGTGCGCAGCCAGGTGAGAACAGCCGCGGAGGCCTCCCTCATCCTCCCGGATCTGCTGTCAGGATCTCCCTCTACATCGGGTCTAAGAATTGATCCTTTGTCACTTTCTGTCTCCCCCAGGGCCAGGACGGCGCCTGGCATAGGAAATGTTTGCGGAATGCAAGAATCTTAAGTTACGTGAAGGCAGGGGTCGTGTCTGTCTTGTGCGTCCTTGTGTGGCCAAGGCCAAGGACAGTGCCCGGCATGTACAAGGTGTCTAATAAATATTTGTTCTATTCAGTAATCTGTTAAAACTCCAGGGGAAGGTTGAGGGACATCCTTCTGGGTGGCCACTGCCACCTGCTGGCCGCTTTGCTACATTGCAGGTGATATGCTTGGGATTTGGGTTAAGGATGTGTACTTCCCCACCCAGGAGACAGGGAAGCAGCTGGAATCCCATCAGCATTTCCCCCAGGCCTGAGTGAGTCCTCACTCTCCAGAAGAGCACTGGATTTCACGGTTTCCAGAGGAAACCTGACCTTCCCACCCCTCACCCGGTTGGCGAGGTTTCTCCTTCGCTTCCCCCATCACGGCTGTTATTGCACTGGGCTGCAATCACTTGATAAGCGTTCTCTCTCCCCAACTAGACTGAGTTCTGGGAAAAGAGAAACCATGCTTCTCTAGCTCACCCTCTATACCAGCTCCTAGCACGAGCCTGGTGCGTAGGGGCAGAGTAAATGTCTGCTGGACTGAAAAAAACCCAGAGAGTGAATTCTAGACTCCAGGCATTCATAAACTGTAAAGTGCAGTGCATTGGGCTGCATCTCACATGGAGTATTATACACGCCACTGGTGGTACCAGCGTGGCTTTAGACAGTGGCCAGGTTAACTTCTTGGTGTTTTGTTTTGTTAAGAAAATTTTAAAAATTAAAACTGACATTTGAAACCTATGGTTATAAAAATATCATCTGGGGTGAGGCTAAATAATATAGCATTATTTAAATGGAAAAACAAGTCAATAGAAGGAAAAATATTAAGTAAACAGTAGTAGACTTGGTACAAAAATATGACAAAAATTGTAAAGGCCATAAAGATAACCAGCATTCATTGGGTGCTCACTGTATGCTGCTCACATCACATGCGTGAGCTCATTTAATCCTCGTAACAACCCTAGGAGACAGCCCGTTCTACAGACGAGGAGACTGGGGCTCAGAGAGGCCAAATATCTTGCCCACAGATGGACGCACAACTGGGATCTAAATCTTGGGCCACTGGACACTTTAGCCCAAGCACTTCTCTATAATCTTTCAACTGAACTGATGTAAAGTCTTTCCAGAAACATCTACCGGGCACCTTCTATGTGCCAGGCTGCCGAGGATGCAGCAGCGAGTAAGAGCCAACCCCAGCTCCACAGAGCTCGGCGGGGCTGCACATCAAAGACCCGTGCAGGCTTTTTTCAGAGAAATCATCAGAGCGTGATGGGTGCGGGGTCCTGACCGTGATGCTATTTGTGTTTCTTCCAAAAGCAATGCACACCCAACCCGTTTTTACAATGGTCCGTCAAGATGCTATATACGGCTGTAAAAATTAAAAGTCAAATTTTCCATTCCTACAGTCCGTACCCCAGGCGCACTCTGCAAGGTTCATGATTCCTCACCCATCCTTTGAGATGTCTTCCACGGACATAGAGTAAAGTGCTGTCTTTAAGGATTCGCGTGACTGATTTTGGGAGGGCCTCGTGGTTTGATTCTGGGCTCAGACGTGGAAACGTTGGCTGCACGTCCAGGCTGCTCTGAAGTGCCAGTGGGTGAACCTCAAGCTTAGGGACAACCTTGGTTCCCCGGAAGGGTTAGCCTTGGCCGTCGGCTGAACCATTTGGTGCCTCGTATCTGGGAGTCTTCACGAAACGGAACTCTCTTCAGTATCTCTGCCTCCCTCCCTCAACTGTCCTAGCAGCCCCTCCCTCGGCTGAGTTAGGGGTCTCCTCCAGGCACCCCTAACTCTTGTGAGTGTCCCTCTCTGACAGCAACTGCCTTTTTTGGTTAACTTGTCCATTTACATTTGTTTGCCCCCTTGGAGCCTGGAGACCATGGGCTCCGGAGGGCAGGAATGGTGTCTGACTCACAACTGGCCCCACTGCTGGACGCGTTGCCCAGCTGACAGTAAACCCTCAATAAATGTTTTCTGAATAAATGCACGAGTGTGCGCCAAAGCACGTCTACCAGATACACCCCAGCTGCACAGGGAGCTGGAAAGTCTGTTTCCACAGGCTGACTTCCAGGCTGGCTGGATTGCAAGGGTGGGGAGACAACAGTTCTTAACTCCTGATGAAGGCTGCCATTGAAGTACAAAGAAAACAATCCTTCAACCTCAACAATAGAAGCCGGGTCCCTACCCGCCCACCCATTCTAGGAGATCAAAGCCCGAATTCTTCATTAGTGGTGATTGCTGTCACTAAAACATAACCGTTCATTCATGTGTTCATTGGAAAGGTGATGCATTTAAATGCCTTCCTAAATGTACTATGTGTGATGTGATAGGGAGCGGTGGGGATTGTGGCTAACTGGGAAGCACCTTACTGGTCTAAGGGGGACAGCTGCTACTCAAGTCCACATGAAGTGAGTGCTTGCGTTCCATGTCACAATCATTGCTATGTAGCCATGTGAGCCCCATCTTCCAATGTTTCAGAAGAAGCCAGAAATCTAGATTATTACATGAAATATACTGATTTGCATGAGCTAAGTAGAGCCCACATGTAGGTCATGTTCAGAGAGAAAAGGGTTCCAGCTGGGATCTCTGTTATACTGTGTCCCTCCCACGTACGAGTTCCATGGGGCCAGGGTTACATCTGCTTTATTTACCTCTGTGTCCTCCCACTACCTCTGTGCTGGAACGTTTGTTGGCTGAATGACGCTGCCTGTGAACCAGGCCTTGTGCTGGGCACCAGGATTCCTGGCAGGAACATAACTGAGTTTCCAGTCCGGGAGAGAGGTGCCGGGATGAGAATCAAACAGTGCTGTAGAAGATTCCAAATCTGTGATGGAGGGCTGTGCCTGTAACACAGGACAGGGTTCCAAGGACAGGGGGATTCACGCTGTTGGGGACAGACCTGAGTTCTTGAGATTCATCTTGCAAAATAAGATGCTTAAAACAACACATATTTCGGGGCTGGCCTGGCGGTGCAGCGGTTTAGTCCGTGCTTGCCAGCCCGGGGTTCACTGGTTTGGATCCCGGGCACCTGCCGATGCACTGCTTGTCACCCATGCTGTGGCAGCGTCCCACATAAAATAGAGGAAGATGGGCATGGGTGTTAGCCCAGAGCCAGTCTTCCTCAGCAAAAAAGAGGAGGATTGGCAACGGTTGTCAGCTCAGGGCTGGTCTTCCTCACACACACACACAAAAAAACCCACATATTTCTTACAGTTTCTGTGGGTCTGGCTCAGGACCTCTCACAAGAGAGACCCTGGGGCTGGGGTCTCATCTGAAGACTCGACTGGTGAAGGGTCCACTTCTAGGCTCACGTGGTTGTTTGCATGACGCAGTTCCTTACAAGCTGTTGGCCAGAGGTCACCCTCAGTTTTTTGCCACATGGGCCTCTCCACAGGGCAGCTCACAATATGGCCAACTGTTTCTCCAAAGACAGTAAGAGAGGGAGTCTGCTAGCAAGATAGAATTACAATCTCACGTAACATCATCATGGAAGTGACATCCCTTCACCTTTGTGTATTGAATTGGTTGGAAGTGAGTTACAGTTCCCCCTGCAAAGAGCTACAAGGAGCACGAATACCAGCAGGGGAGGATCCTTGAAGGCTGTCTTAGTCTTTCCACCACACTGTCCTATAGTTAGGAGGAGAAAGGGAGTGGGACCAGCATTGACAGTGCACCAAGGGGTGAAATAGTGTAACCCATCTGGCGAAATGCGACTCGCTCGATGTACGGGAAGGAACCATCAGAGAGGGAGGCAGTAACTGGATGAGATGAAGCTCTGAGAGCCTATCTGGAGAAACTGCCTCTTCCCCACGTGCATCAGAATCATCAGGTAAGACATAATGAACGGCCCACCGGCTCCATGTTCTGAACTGAGGACCTGCATACAAGATGATGACAAGGTGGGGAATTACACAAGTAAGCTGTAAACATCACTCAGAGGTTACAGGAGGCCTTCAGTAAAGGAGACAGCATGTCATCTCTTCTTTGACCAATCAGGTGAGTATTGGAAGCTGTCGACAGAAGCTCCTTCCGTCTTGTTTCTCTGAAATGCTGATGGCAGGTGCAAGATGGAATATCAAACGGCTTGGGTCCCTGTAAGCCAAAGCAAGGTCCAGAAGCAAAGGATAAAGCATTTGGTGTGGGGAAACTGGAACCCTTGTGCTCTGTTTGTGGGAACGAAAAATGGTGCTGTTGCTGTAGAAAAACAGGATGGTGATTCCTCAGAAAGCTAAACATAGAATTACTGTATAATCCAGCCATTCCACTTCTGGGTATATATTCAAAAGAATTGAAAGCAGGGCCTTGAAGAGATATTTGCACACTCGTGTTCATAGCAGCATTCACAAGAGCCAAAAGATGAAGCAACCCAAGTGTCCATTGACAGATGAATGGGTAAGCAAAACGTGGTATATCCATACAGTGGAATATTATTCGGCCTTAAAAAGGAAGGAAATTCTGACACATGCTACAACATGGATGAGCCTTGAGGACTTTATGCTAAGTGAAAGAAGGCAGACACAAAAGGCAAATACCATATGATTCCACTTATATGAAGTACCTAGAGTAGTTAAATTTATAGAGACAGAAAGTAGAATGGTGGTTGCCAGGGGCTGAGGAGAAGGGGGAATGGGGGGGTTATTGTTCAATGGGCACGGAATTTCAGTTTTGCAAGATGAAAAGAATTCTGGAGACTGCACAATATTGTGAATGTACTTAACACTACCGAACTGTATACTTAAAATGGTTAACATAATCTAATATTATGTAGATTTTACCACATTAAAAAAAATTTTTAAATAATAAATTTTTTTAGGATTTGTGGTATTGTGTGCAAAGCAGTGTTTGCTGGCTGTCCATTCCATCTGGGTGCTAAGAAGGAACTTGATTACATGCTGACCCTGGAATGGGGTAAACTTGCAGGTTCAACTCTCCAATAAGTCTTAAGCTACCAGGGGGCATTTATGATGCTCCTACTGTATATGTTGGGGGCATTTATGATGCTACTACTGTATACCAGGCCCTGAGCTTCAAGCATGCCTTAACAGGCTCATCTCCAGTGGGAGAAACTGATATTAAATAATGAAATACATTACAGTGTGTGCAGTGCTGGGGTGGAGGAAAAACTGGAAAGACCAGTGACTCAGTTAGGAGTAGGGGGCATCAGGGAAGTCTTCCTGGAGGAGAAGAAATGAGGACTGAGCATTGAAAGACAAGACTTATCCAGGCTGGGTGGGCAGGTGAGTTGTAAAGTGAGAAGCAAGAGGAATATTTCATAATTTAACACCACCACCATCCACCTTTCACTGAGTACCTATGACATGCCAATGGCATGCTAAGTATTTTACACCCATTATATTATTTAATCTTCCAAGACCCTGTGAGATAGGTACTACTACTGCTCACATTTATTGATGAGGAAACAGAGTCTCAGAGAGGTTGTGGCCCTAGCTGGAGGTCACACAGCTAGTAAGTAGCGGAAGCCAGATTTTAACCCAGATTCCACAGCCCAGTACATTCGACTGTGCCCAGAGGTGTGAGAGAGAAAGGCGAGTCTGAGGAATGGGAAATAGTTCCATGCGAGGTGGGGATGCAGCGAGAGAGTGTTGGACAGGCTGACCAAAGCCACATCACACAGGCTCTGAGCAGGAGTCCCCAAAGATTTGCATCGTCTCATCAGAGCTACTCTTGGCTTGCATTTCAGCGGAAGAGTCCCTGGCATGCGACAACCCAGGGTTACCTGAAAATGGGTACCAAATTCTGTACAAGAGACTCTACCTGCCGGGAGAGTCCCTCACCTTCATGTGCTACGAGGGCTTTGAACTTATGGGCGAAGTGACCATTCGATGCATCCTGGGACAGCCATCCCACTGGAACGGACCACTGCCCGTTTGTAAAGGTAAAGAAACCTACTTGAGATGCGGGGACTGGGGGACCCGGAGATGTCAGGACTAGCTGGCAGGGATTCTGAATTTGCTCCAAAAAGCCAAGCTATTGTCTTTCATTAAATCTAAGATACCACCGTTATTTTCTGCACCACTGAGAAAGAAAGAAGTTGCTGGTGATTAATCTATGACACGATGCCTTCTTCTTGCTTAGCATTTTTGTTTTTACTTACTGAAAGAGCTCTTTCAAGCTTAGGTTTTTATCGTAGAGGAGAGGCAGCCTGCTATTTGACTCCTGCTTTGACAATGTGACTTGAACGTTTCCCTCCTCTTTCACCCCCTTCTCACAGCCAGGTGGCTCCGAAGGGTTAGGATGCTCCTCGGTTGCCCCTGGGGTGTTCTCCCAAGATGCCCAGACTTACGCTCCCAAAGCTGATGATGGTGCGCTGGACCACTGAGCGCACACCGGCATCGTGAGCGCCACCTGGTGGCAGCGAGGTAGCACATTATTGATGATAAGACACGCCCCCATTTCAGAGATGGTAAAAAGGGGGAAAATGTATCTTAGAATCAGTGAGATACTCATCACTGAAATTAAGTTATGACACACCCAGAGAGATTTGGATCCATTTTTCTGGGTCTTCGAGGTGTGCGGTTAATAATAATATCCTAAATACGGTCAATGCTTTAGGCCAGTGGATTTAACCCTTTGTGGAGTTAATGCCCCTTCAAGAATCAGGCAGAAAGCTCTGAATTCTCCCTGCAGGGGAACAGAAGCGTGCAGTTTTACATCTCTACTTGGGAACTCGTAACTTTAGTGGATCCCCAAATGCCTGATTCGTGAACTCCAGCTTTAAGGCTTAAAAATACTTTCCCAGTCAGGATTTTTACTCCTAAGTATACACACAAAATAACTGAAGACAGGTCTTCAAACCAACACTCGTACACAAATGTTCATAGCAGCATTATTCACAAAAGATAGAAACAACCCAAACGTCCATCAACTGATGAATGGAGAAGCAAAATGTGGCATATCCATATAAGGGAATATTATTCAGCCATAAAAAGTAATGAAGTACCGATTCATGCTACGACGTGCATGAACCTTGAAAACATTATGCTGAGTGAAAGCATCACTTAGCATAGACACAACAGATCACATATTCTATGATTCCATTTATATGAAATATCCAGAATAGGTAAATCCATGGAGACAGGAAGCAGAGTTGTGGTTTCCAGGGGCTGGGGGGAGGGAGGAGTAACTGCTTAATTGGTACAGAGCTTCCTTTGGAGATGATGCACAAGTTTTAGAACTAGGTAAAGGTGATGGTTGCACAACATTGTGAAGGTAGTAAATGCCACTGAATTAAAATGGTTAATTTTATGTTGTGTGAATTTTACCTATATAAAAAATACTTTTCCTGAATCACCTCATTTAAACCTGATGACCATACTCTAGGATGGGTGAGCCATCTTACCCATTTCACAGATGTGGAAGGAGAAGCTCAGAGAAGTTAAGTGACTTTCTCAAAGCCACACAGCTAGTATGAGACAAATCTAGGATTTAACCCCCATCTCCTGATTATAAATTCCCCGCCTCTTCCACAGCAGGCTGCCTGCGGGGTAGACTTCGGGGCTGTTAGGCTGTTAGCCGGCCGGTCACCCAGCGTCAGAATCACGCAGAGTGTTCATTAGAAACACGTTCTTCAATCTACCCCAGATCTACGAAATCAGAATCACTGGGGGGTGGCACCCTGAAATAAGCATTGTAACAAGCTCTGAATTGCTCAGATGCCCTTTGAATTTGAGAACCGCTGAAGGCAGTGGTTTCCAAATATCGTTTGCAAACACACAGATTCCCGGGCCCGTTCAGGGGAGATGCTGAGTCACTGGGTCCAGGGCGGGACCAGGAACCAGTTTCACCAGCGCCACGACTGAGTCTTATTTTACCATCAGGCAAGTGTGGGCAACCCTGCCCTAAGGGACGCAGTTGACTCTCGCTGCCTTCCTCCTCCCTCACCATCATTTTGACTAAGTCCAGCCTGGGTTTGAATCTGTTTTCAATAGCACGGGAAACCTGCTTTGTAGAGTTAAAATTGGCCGTGCAAACCATATGAATAGCAGCAGAGCACCGTCTGCCACAGCACCGGAAGGTGAGAGGATGGCACGAAAAGCCGGGCAGGGTTCCGCTCTGCTGCCACAGGGGCACTAGGAGTCGGAATCGACTTCCCAGCCCTAATAACAAAGTAAGGACACCATGGAAAGGCCATTTTTGACACTACATGTGATCTGCCCAGTGACTTTTTTCAATTCTTTTCGGATTAATTACACAAGTATCTCGTGCCAGGAGGAGAAGAAATCAGAGTTGCAAACGAAGCATTAGCCGTGTCTCCCTCCTTTCCTTCCTCCACGCCTTCCGTTTCTCTCGGGAAGCCAGTACCAATCACCTGGGAGTGTCCAGTCTCATCGTTCCCTGGACAAAGAGCGAGGGGGGGTTGTTTGTCTTTAAAAAAAAAGCTCATACCATACACTCCTCTGTGTTTTGCTTTTTCCCACTTATCAAAGACCTCATCAAGTTAGAAAAAAATGTGGCTCTGCCTTATCTTTTACACGGCCGCCCATCATTCCACACCTTGCCCACACATCCTTGGGTGCTGGTGCTTGTCATCCCCTAGGACAGATCCTTCAAAGTGGGATTGACTGTGGGCAAAGATCTGTGGATGCCGAGTTTTCGTGGATGCTGCCAGATTGTTTCCCACAGCTGCATCAACTCGTGCTCTCTCCATAATGTGTGATAATGTCCTTTTCCTGCATCCTCACCAGCCCTGTATATTATCAATTTTTTTAATGTTGCCAATCTGATAGGAGATGCACCTGCCATCAGAAAATATACGAATGACCAAAAAACAAGAAAAGATAAAAGATGCTCAATTTTGCAGGTCGTCCCTGAAATCTCTATTTTCCATCTAAGACAGGTGAGCCCTTGAAGCCCCACAGGTGAGTCGGCCCCTGCCACTCACTTTCTTCCTCGGGTCTGACAGAATTTCTTGTACATGTCTCCCCTCTCATTTCCACTCCGAGACCTCGCAACTCTGTAAGGAAATGATGTCACTTCCTTTTCTACAAAGTAGCATCCATGACTTTGTGGTGAAGTGACAGAGTGCCAATAAGGCCAACCCAGCTGGGACTCCGGGGCCCCGGGCTCCAGCCTGGCTCTGCTGTGGACCACCTGCATGACCTGGGGAGCCACTTTCCCCTCTGACCTTGGCTTCCCTTTGTGTGAAATAATTGGGTGAGTCCAGATCAGGGTTTCTAAAGGAGAGTCAGCGGCTGAGCCAGCACGTCAGAATCACTGGGGAGCTGGTGAGGTATTCAGAAGTCCACCCCCAAGGACGCCACCTGGGGACAGGTCCAGGAAAGGGCTCAGGAAGCTGCATTTTAGCATGTGTCCCAGGGGGCCATTGACCACACTCCAAGGGACACAAGTTCAACGCACCCTTCCAGTTCTAAGATTCCGTGGGCGTTCATGCACTCCCAGATGTGCGGCCAAACTCCAACTCAGGGATGGGGAGCATCTGCCTCAGTCTTTCCATTTTCCTGATGCCCCAGCCCCAGAGATGTCTGCAGTTAGGTAGGTAGGTAGTAAACTAGCTTTTCAACTGGTTTTGTCATCACTTGATAATGACGAATGTCAAAGAGTAACTTTGACCAAGGCAATAATGAGCAAGTATTGGGTGGGACATGAATGTGGCTGGGACTTGGGGGCCACCCCCTCCCACCCCCTTATAAAGCAACCTTTTCATCTAGGCCCTTCACTCTACGGTTTTGCATCCCTGAAACCTGTCCGTGTGGGTATATTTTGTGCTCAGCTACTGTGATGACTTGGGGTAAAGACTGGGGATGCCAGCCCCTGTCATCTTGAACTTCCAGAGAAGTTTTACAGGGAATCCAGGAAAGTGAATGAATTCCACTGTGGCAATGAATGAATGAAAATCATTTTACAGGGACTATAAATCCTAGTCAAATAAATAGGGAATAAAAGTGAAATTAGAAAAGTTCATATAAATATGTATTTCAAGCAGGAAAACAGTTTCACCTCTGGCTGGATTTTGGATTTTGTCTCAAGCATCACAATTCATCAGCACTTTGTCCTATATGGAAACAATGAAAAGACTAGAACCACATAGTTAAAAGCAGAGGCGAAAGAAAATCAGGCAGTCCAGGTTTAAATCCTGCCTCCATCACTCAGAAGCTGTGTGATGTCAGAGAAGTCACTTCACTTCTCTGAACCTCTGCTTATCTGTAAAATGAGGATGATAATAGTATCTACCTAACAAGATTGTTTTGAGGGTTAAATGAGCAAATTTATATAAAGCCCTAGGCACAATGTCTGACATATGGTGAGCGTTCGGTTAATTATTCACTATTACTCTTGTCGCTCTTGTTTCTTTCATGCTTATCTCATCTCTCAGGAACTTAGGCAGGGAATGTGTCCAAGCATTTCCACTAATTCCGGCAGCCCGAGATAGATAAAAACACTAACTTCAGCAAACTGTGGCACGGGCTTCTGCACCTAATTTTTTTGGCTTCATTTTGTGCGAACAGAGTGACTTCACTTGACATTGATCAATGCTTGTGATTTCTCTTTCAGTTAATCAAGACAGCTTTGAACACGCTTTAGAAGGTGAGTTCTGTAATGAAAAAAATCAGTAAATCAAGCTAATAGCAGAAAATGAGGGCAGGTCCTTGAATATCCTTATCCGGGTGCTTAAAAAAAAAGTAAGAATTCTGCCTTCACACTGCTGAAGATAATTGCAAAACAAATGACATCATAAAGAAAAAATCATTGAATTCGCAACTTGTGGTCCTAACCATGATCTGAAAAGTGTTTGATACCAGTTCTGTTCACGAGGTGAGAAAATCTGAGAATCTATATGCGTGAGAAAGGCGCCACCCTATCGTAAAAATTTCCACCACGTGGTCCTTTTTGCAGGGACCCAATCCAGTGATGCTTCACCTTCCATGCTGAGCGTCCTCCTGGGTTCTGGAGGGAAAGATCCATCCAGGGGATGCTCTGTGGTCTGCTGTCCCCTCAGTCTTTCTCTTCCTCAAAGTACTTGTCTCTGTACCCCCTTGTTTTCCATTCTCCTTTCAATAGGAATTATCAAGTAAGATTTATTAATGTGGAACAGATGTTACATCCTATCTAGAATTTCTTGTTGTTGTTTTTATCTTGTGGTTCCTTCCCTTTCCCACCTCTCCCATATGTAGAATGTTCTGCATTCTGTAAAACCTCCATTCAGTTTGGTACAAAACCACTCACCCCGGCTGTGGCGTCAGAAAAAAATATATATATGTTGTTTCGTTAAAAAAAAAAAAAAGTGGTAACTAATTAAGCATTTTTTTATTATTATTTTTGGAGCCATTTAGCTTCCTGACCATAAATAGTTCACTCAGAATCTGGGGCTATGGGAATTACATTTCATTAGGTGCTGTCCCTTGCAACAGGGACATTTTAATCCAAGCAGGCAGAGCCAGGACTTGAATATGTGTAGGGGAGGAGCACGTATCAGTCATTCCACTCGGAAAAGAGAGGGCATCCCGTGGTGTTAGTCTATTCATGTCATCCCTTTTCTGTCTTCTGCCAACCAGTGAACCATTAGAACATCCCAAAGCCTGGGTAATGTTTTGTGCTCATGCATTTATTGTGAGTGTTAGGATCGATTTTTCAGACCCCGTAGAGTGGCAGTTAATGGATTATAGATTGGCATACAGCCGAGCTCTGTTGGACGTGGCCGTGGAGAATGGCAAAGGAAACTTGGCGGCCAAGTGTCCAGAAGAGATGTGGCATCCCCATTCATGTCCTACTGGGAAACTGCCCCCAGCCCCCTTAATGGCTATTGTAGTTCTTGCCATTTCCACCAACCCTTGGGAGGCAGCCAGAGGCTCCAGGTGAGGCCAACAGGGTTACCTGAGGATGTGCAGTCGTGGCCTCTGAGAATGCAAACTGGGTCTTCACGGTTGGGGTGTCATGGGGGTCTGCAGGACTGAGAACTGACCGGCTGCCCAGCGCCCTCTCCTGGAGGGTCTGAGTGAGCAGCTCTGGGAGGGACCTGCCAGTCTGGGTGCAGGAAGCTTCCTCTTCTCCGTGGAATGTCAAGCAAATCTGCCTGCCCAGTTAGCACACTTGGGATTTTCTCCAAGTCTTCCCTTGAATTGGATTTTAACCAGATTTCAACTGTACCCCCTCCCCAACTTGGACATGATATGATCACGATTCAAGGAGTGTAATTCCCGGTAGCCCCTATGTCCGCCCCACCCAAGGATGGGTCTGGGCTCCGTTGCCAAGAACCAGCACCGTTCCCTCTAGTCTCCGCCTCTTCTCCCCTCTGGAGATGGTCCTGCGATGGCTAAGGCTCTGGGACGGCAGCTCTTCAAGTGGGTGCAGAACTGGGAGGGCGGGCGCTCACCTGGGAGCCAGGGACCCGTGTGGGTTGGGTGTATGAGACATGACGGCCTCACTGGCTTGTGTGTTCAGTAGCAGAAGCGGCAGCCGAGACGTCTCTGGAAGGGGGAAACATGGCGCTGGCCATCTTCATCCCGGTCCTCATCATCTCCTTGCTGCTGGGAGGAGCCTACATTTACATCACCAGGTAGGGGCCTTGGGGCAGCAGAGGGGGCAGCCATCCACTCAACAACCACCTGGGCACTGGAGGACTGGGGGTGCCACCTCTGAGCCTCAGGGTCTCCACCTGTAGCTTGGGGACAGTGGCACATGTGTGATTGTAGGGACGGTGTGATTCAGCTCAGCTCCAGGAGAAATATTTATATTGAGCATCTGCCAATCCTTGGTGGTTGGAGGGCGGAGCGTGTAGCAGCGAGTGAGACAGACACTATCCCTGACCTCAAGAGCTACGGTTTAATGGGAAAGATGTGCATTTCATATTGGCAGGCACACCGACATCCATTCCATCATTCACGCATTCATTCCCTTATTCAGCAAATATGTGTTGACAATCTAATGTGTACCAGACACTGTCCCAGGTGTTTGGGAGCATAGACTCGCCTTTCATGAAGAAGGAAGATATCCAGCCATGGCTAGGATAGTCACTAATTCATTCACGGTCACAATTATTGAGCGCCTACTGGTATCGGGCAGTTTTCTGGGCTCTCGGAACATCACTATAAACAAAACAGAAGGAAATCTTTGCCCTCATGCGGCCCAGGTTCTAATGGGGTGAAATAGAGAGTATGCAAAGTTTATAAGAAAAGTACATGGTACCTTAGAAGGTGATAAATTCAGGGAGAAAAAGAAAAGTAGAAAGGGAGAAAAAGGGAGCTGGGGTAGGGGTGGTGGTTGCACTTTAAATGGGGGAGGTAGAGGAGGTTCCCCTGAGAAATGACATTTGAGTAAGGACTTGAAAGCAATAACGAGTAAACTATGCAAATATCTGGGAGAGGAGGATTCCAGGCAGAGAAACAGCATGTGCAAAGGCCCTAAGGCAAGCGTTTACCTGATGTAAATTATCCCTGCCCTCATGGAGCGCAGAGTCTAGTGGCGGGGCGGGGAGAAGCTCATAGTAAATTATAACACCCTGTGATAAGCACAATGAAGGAAAGAGATAGGATGTGTTAACAGAGGAACTGACTTTAAACAGGTGGTCGGGGAAGGCTGCTCTGAAGCAACATGGTATACAGTAGGTGTTCAATAAATGCTCATAGTATTGTTGTGGTTGCTCTTTGCATTAAAGCGGTACCAAGACCGTAGTTATCTCTGACTGGGTTAGAAGTTGAGAGCAATTGTGATTCAGCTTTCACCCCACTCGGATTCTCGCCTGCAAGAGGCTCTTTCCACACATCCTCGCTGTCTTTCAGGGCGGTGCCGGTGCTCAGAAAGTGGCGTCAGCTGTTCCCATTCGGTATTGTAATATGTCTCCTTTATCCTGTCTTCTCCAGATGTCGCTATTACTCCAACCTCCGCCTGCCCCTGATGTACTCCCACCCCTACAGCCAGATCACCGTGGAAACCGAGTTTGACAACCCCATTTATGAGACAGGGGTGAGTTGGTCTCTCTTCTCACCTCCCTCTTCACCTGCTCTGAATTCACTGACATCAAAACTGAAGGTTTAATTTCCTTTTGCTCATGATGCTGCTGGCAGAAAGGCACGGCCAGTGGTTCTGTCTCATCGCCACAGTGACCCCTGTTGAGATGACCGCTGGGAGAACCCAGCTCTTTGCGAGCTGATGACAAGCCGCAATGCTGTTCACTCTTCGCAGAGTGATCACAGAAAGAAGGGGCTGCCCCAAAGACTCACGGAGAGATGGCTGAGATGGGCCAGAGGCATCCTTCCCACACATCTTACTGAACTCCACTCCTTACTGAATGGCAGCACACAACATTCCTTCACACTTGAGTGGCAGGCCTTGTGTTGGGTACTCGGGGCACAATCATGAACCATGGCCCTGCCATTAATGAATGTATAGTCTTGCGAAGGGGACAGATATCAATAATAATAATAATCTGGACCAGGGGCAGGGCACCTTGAATGCATAGTGTCCTTGAATTTTTGCAACTCCTCACGATAGATTCTGTAGTTATCTCTAATTGATTGATGAGGACACTGAGGTTCAGAAAGAGGAAAAAATGATTTGGCCACAGCCAGAAGGCACAGCCTGGAGCCAGAATGCAAACTCTACCTGAGGCCATTAATCATTACACTATCCTGCCTCCCCTTGAGCTTCAATCAAATATGCCAATGAATATGTTGATGACAACAAATCATAATTCTTAAGGACAATGAAAGAAATTGGACAGGGTGCTATGAAAGTGTATGATGGGGGACACTGGGAGGGGGTGGGGGAAGGCATCTTTGAGAAAGTGACAGTAAAGCTAAGATATGTAAGATGGGTAGGACTTGGATCATGGTTGAGGAAGATGCCAGGCAGAAGGGAGTGCATGTGCAAAGGCCCAGAGGCACATGCGTGGAACCAAAAGGCTGGTCATTACTTCGCAAAACTACAACCCTTCAAATTCACTGTGCAATGATGTGCAGTCATCTCCCATGTTTCAGGGGGTAAACTTGGCTTGTTCCTTGTCCCTGCTAACCCTCACCCCTACTTCCTCTGACCTCCTTTGTTAGTTATCTATTGATGTGTAACAATATAATAATTGCAGATTTAGGAGCCAAAACAACACACCCTTGTTATCTCATAGATTCTGTAGGTCAGGAGTCCAAGCACAGCTTAGCTGGGTCATCTGCCTCAGGGCTCACAGGGACAATCGAGGTGTCAGCTGGGGCTGTGGTCTCATCTGAGGCTCGACTGGGGAAGGATGGAAGGATCCACTTCCAAGCTCACCTGGATGGTGGTGGCATCCAGTCCCCTGCAGGTTGTTGGACTGAGGACCTCAGTTTCTTGCAGGATGTCATCTAGAGACCACTCCCAGTTCCTTTCCATGCATCCCTCTCTGTAGAACAGCTCATGACATGGCAACTTGCTTCTTCAAAGCCAGCAAGAGAGAGGAAGTCGCCTCACAAGATGGAAGTCACAATCTTATGTCACAGAAACATGGACGTGACATCCTGGCTCCTTCGCTGTATTCTATTGGTTAGAAGCAAATCACAGGCCCTGCCCACACTTAAGGGGAGGGGACTATATAAGAATGCAAATGCCAGGAGGTGGGGATCCTGGGGACCACCTTGGAGTCTGCCCACCACACTCCCATCCACCATGAAGCATGGACGTGATTGCTTATCTGTGTCAGTCCAGTGGGAACTGCAGACCTCCGTTAAAGTATGTGATAGTCATCTCTTCTGGGGCCAAGGCTACGACTTCTTATCTCCCTGCTCCTCTGCCCCAGGGGCCTGGAGTATATTCCACACACTCCATGAATATTGGAGAAATTGAACTGATTGCTACCTGTGTGCTGTAGTCATTTTAGATATGGCACCATAAGAAGAAGTCACATGTTATTTTACATTCTGTGTAGCTTGTTTCCACATCCTCAAAGAAGGTCAAGCTGATGAAAAATAGCACTTTAGGAACTAGACCTTATTAATACTTATTAGCATAGTGTATCAGTTACCTAGCACTAGAATAATGCAGAGTAACAAACAATCCCAAAACTCAGTTGCTCAAAGCAACCAACGTTAATTTGCTCATCAGTCTGTGGGAGTGTTTTCAGCTAGTTTCAGGCTGTGCTCGCTCACACATCTGGGATTGGTTAGTCGTTGGCTGAGTGACTCAGTTCTGCCCTCCAGGTCCTTCACCTTCTTGCTGGGACTAAAGGCCATCGAGGCATGCTCTGCTCATGGTGAGGGCAGAAAGTCAGGACACAAGCAGAAACACGCAGCACTTTTTAAGCCCCTCTTGTGACCCATTTTCTTATAACCCGTTGTCAAAAGCAAGTCAGGGTCAGAGTGGAAGGACACTGCAGAGTCACATGGCCAATGCCATGGACACAGGGAGGGGTGAAGAACCAGAAGCATTAATCTGTCCCTCTACCACTCGAGGGTTTAATAGACCTGTGCTTCTCTCTCTTGCAGGAAACCAGAGAGTATGAAGTTTCCATCTGAAGAGAGCTACACTTGAGAAGGGAACTTACAGATCTGAACTCGACCACAACCTCCTCAAGAAATTCATCCAGAGACCATGTGGCATTTGATCGAAACCCCAGAGTGTCCGCTGTCTTTTCTTTAGACTCTTTATTGAAGAGTTACTGTTTTCTTCACTGTATTTATTATATTTAAAATTGAAATCAGTGTGGTTGGATGTATTGCAGCTGCAGCCAAATTCCTGTTACGATGTCAGTTCTGAAGGCAGGCGGAGGACCTGCACAATGGCAGACACGGCAGCAGAGGGAAAAAAACAGAAACAGGTTGAGTTTCTCCCATCAGCCAGGCCATGCTACGGCTGCATCAGATTGCAAGCATCTTCGGGATCCATGCCCACGGTGTTCTGAGTACAAATCTAAGTCCCAAGATTAGGTGGGAAAGGGTATTTCTTGTTGGATTAACCTGGGTTGGAATTTAGCGTGGAGACTTAAAGAGGTCCGCTCCAAAAGAAATCCTGGGTTCACCTTTCCAATTTTCCCAGCTTCTGAAAGGTCTTGCCACATCCCTCCCTCCCTTCCATGGTCCTTCTGAAGACAGCAAAAGGTGTTACGTAAACATTCTTTTCTCCCACCCTGGCCTCACCGGATGCTGGCAAAATCAGAAAATGTTTTCCTTCTATAAAAGTAATAAATGACAAAGGAAAATTTTCAGAGATGACAGATGTAAGAGTTCCAATGAATTGGATGAGGGGGGATATTGGGTGATGGAGTCGAGTTAATAAAATGTTGTTTTCTTTGACACCCCTTCAACGGTGAAAGAGCAGATAACTTGTACTACAAGTGCCAGAATCCATCCCCTTATTCAGCAAGGCCACCCTCACGCTGTGGTAGTGGGTCCACAGGCTTCAGAAGCTTGAGCAGCTTCACTCAGATAAGTTACAAGGGTCTGAGTTGGGGGGGTGCTAGGTCCTGACATCCAGGGGTGAGCTCTGTTTTCCTCCTGGGGTGCCGGAATGCCTGAGCCCTCAAAATAGGGGAGATTCAAGTGCACTGTTTCTCTAAAAGGTGTAACTTTCAGAATATACTCGCGATCAAGTATTTCAGGGGGCAGGAGGGTCCTATGAGAAGAAACTCACAGCTCTGCCCGGATGGTGGACACGAATCCTGATTGTGGAGGTACAGAGTGACAGGAGCAGGGGGTTAAAACTACAGCGAACCACACCACAGAATTTGCAACATGAGACCAATGGAACACAGGTGAGGAGAGAAGGAGGAATTTCAGGCCAGAAAGGAATTCATAGCACTTCATTAATCACATGAGCATCCTGATATTTTATCAGGGTCCTTTTGCCCCAACTCAGTGGGACTGGGGAGTGTGTGGCTATCTGGAAGATTCTTTTCTAAATCAGGTATAAAGAAAAGGCAGAGGGCGGGATGCATGGAAGGAATAGGACGTACGGGGCAGATTCACCTCCCTGGGGCCACCAATTCCCTAGGGACTCCCACGGCTCAGAGCCCTCTTTGGCACCCAACCGCACTCTCTGGAATTGTTTTAACTCTGCTGGTTTTCAAACAAGAAAAGACCTTTCTGGCTGCCATGCCGTCTGGAGAATGGATAGGAGTTCATATTTGCATAGCTTGTTTTGGAAGCATCTGGAGCGGGACCCGGCGGTTGACTGTGTACACACACGCATACCCTCCTCCCAACCAAGAGCTTAGACCTCAATCCTGGAGGTCTAGGGCCCGAATATTTTCCTTCTGCCAGAAAAGAATCTTGTATCTATGCCCCTTAAGGCACACATTTTGGGCGCATGGCAAGAGATAACTAAAGGCTGCTTTCCAGGCACCCAAAGGCCACCCCGTTTTATGGAAGAACCAGAAGAGAAACGTTCCAGACCATTAGTAAGCAATGGCATGTTTGGAGAAAGACCAGCAATGCAATTAATGTAACCTTTTTTTTTAAAGGCAGAATCCAATCTTTGCTTTTATTTCTATTTGATGCTTACTTAACTCTAACCCTGGGTCATTTGGAATGAAGAACTCTATTAATGATATTTGATTTTAGAACATACGGTTATGTGAAAACTAAACATTTGCCTTTCATAAAGACTGACGAGATATAAAATCTTTCTTCTAACCCTGTTCCCTAAAACTGGCCAGGCCATGGCCCAGGAATTCATATTGGCTATTGGAGGGACAGAAAAGGTGTTGATTTTTTTTTCAGGATACCCATGTCTTAGTTCTGTCTTAATAGTACAGCACCCATAACCACATTTTAAAAGTTAAATTTAGCCTAAAGATGGATCGTGCGAGCTCGACGATGTACAGTGTGATTGACAAGACAGGTCGGTGTCTATTTTTCTTTTTAAAATATCTGAATGTGTATTTGTAATATGTAAAGGTTAAAAAAATAATAGTAGGGGCCGGCCCGGTGGTGCAGCGGTTTAGTCCGCGCTTGGCAGCCCAGGGTTCGCGAGTTCGGATCCCGGGCGCCCGCCGACGCACTGCCTGTCAGCCATGCCGTGGCGGCGTCCCATATAAAGTAGAGGAAGATGAGCACGATGTTAGCCCAGGGCCAGTCTTCCTCCTCAGCAAAAAGGGGAAGATTGGCAATAGATGTTAGCTCAGGGCTGGTCTTCCCCACCAAAAAATAAAAAATAAAAAAATAATAGTAGTAGTGCCAAAAATGTACCGGGCATCTCATTTCGGTTCATACATGTCTGTTTTTATAAGCTCAATATTAAAACCCATTGGGATTAAATATTTTTGAACAGGATACAACCTTGAGAAACTTGCGAATGGACTGATCCTTCCTACAAGCCACTCTTTGTTTTTAAAACAGTGGGGACATACGTTTACAGAGATTTCGAGCTTCAAAGAATGCATGTGATGGCGTGTATTACATGCTGATTCATGTAAGCTGTATCTGTCAGCTACTGCCCCGTGCTTTAAAAATGCACACACTCAACCCTCTTTAGCTTGGAGCTCATCCTTTTTGGGTTTTTTTTTTTTTTTTTTTTTGGTGGGCGCGCAGAAAGGGTAGAATTATTTAGCCAACATAACTATTCTGGTCGCTACTTGATGGCCATCCTTACTTAGTTCCATAGGCGTGTCTTAAGTATGATCTTTTGAAGCCAACTCCTTGGACAGCCTACAGAACCTCAGGCTGACAGCTTTGAAGACTAACAGCCCAGCAGGAAGCAAAGTGGCTACATAATCAGGACGGTTGTATAAGCAGAAGTGACTTAGCAAATATATGGGTAGATTTAGGCTGAGGCATGAATCTTGGGCAAAAAATGACATTTTCTTGGGGTAAATCCAAAGGGGATGACTTTCCTATCCCCTTGAGTAGGCATGGTGGGTCTCTTGAGGTCCGATATCCTTGAGTTGTCCAGCATCTCCGAAGGGAGGCTTTCTCCTGGGGGCTTTTCATTTTCATTTTATCCCCAAACAGAATAAAAAGCAAAACAAACTTTCTAAGCTAGAATAATGCAATGAAGTCATTTTCCACTTTGTATATATTGATGCTAATAAAACCAATGAAAAAGAGTCAAATCTATGGGGGTTTTGTTGCAAACACTCCAGGGTGTCACCCAGTGGAAACTGTCCAGTGTCTGGGCACTGGGTTGGGGTAACACCTACTGACACTTTGAATGTCAAGACAGGACTGCCAACTCGGGGATGGTTCCAGGAACATTTGAAGAATGTTTGGAACAAGACAGGCATCCTGCCATCACCAGACACAACACCATCCTCCCTGTCCTCGTCAGCTCAGGCTGCCATAACGGAATACTGCACGCAGTGTGGCTTAAACAGCAGACATTTATTTCTCCAAGTTCTAGAAGCCAGGAAGTCCAAGATCAGGGTGCTGGCTGATTTAGTTCCTGGCCAAAAGCTCTCTTCCTAGCTTGCAGATCGCCTTCATGCTGTGTCCTCACGTGGCAGAGAGAGAGAAAGAGAGATTTCTCTTCCTCTTCCTCTTAAAAGGCCACAATTCTATCTGATTAGGGCCCCACTCTTATGACCTCATTTAATCTTAATTACTCCCTAAAGGCCCTATCTCCAAATACAGTCACAGTGGGGGGTGAGGGCTTCAACATGTGAATTTGAGGGGACACAACTCAGTCCATTACATTCCACCCCTACCCCCCAAATTCATGTCCTTCTTGCATGCAAGGTATATTCATTCCATCCCAACAGCCCCTAAAGTCCTAATTCATCCCAGCATCAACTCTAAAGTCTAAAGTCCAAGGTCTCATCTAATTTCATCTAGGTCAGGCGTGGGTGAGACTGTAGTTCCATTCATCCTGAGGCAAATGCCTCTCGAGCTGTGAACCTGTGAAACCAGATGGGTAATGTCCTTCCAAAACACAATAATGGGACAGGCATAGGATAGATGTTTCCATTCCAAAAGAGAGAAATTGTAGGGAAAAAGGAGTGATGGATCCCAAGTCCAAAACCCAGCAAAGCAAGTTCCATTAGATCTTTAGGCTGGAGAATAATCCTCTTTGGCTTGATGCTCCACCCTACAGGTCCACCAGGGCGGCAGCATCACCCCCAATGCTCTGGAGGGGCAGGCCTACCCCAGCAGCTCTCTTCAAGGGTGACTTCACCCCCAAGGCACGGGGTGGGGTCATTCTGGCAGAAACCAGAGACACAGCCCCACCCTTTGAAACCAAGGAGGAAACAGCCTTGCTCCCTGGAACTTCGGGGTCATTGGTCCCTTTCCTTGAAGAATAGAGCATCTTTACAGCCGAATAGCTCTATGGTCAGATCCTGCAGAGGCCAAGAAGTCCGACAGCCTTCCCTCGTTCAGTCCCACTTCCTCTGTCCCCTTTAGATAATAATCCCAGGGCCAGCCCAGTGGTGCAGCGGTTGAGCTCAGTGTGCCTCGCTTCGGCGGCCCAGGGTCTGCAAGTTTGGATCCCGGGTGCAGACCTACACCTCTCATCAAGCCATGCTGTGGCAGCGACCCACATACAAAATGGAGGAAGATGGGCACAGATGTTAGCTCAGGGCCACTCTTCCCCACCAAAAAAATAATAATAATAATCCCATCTCTAGTCCTGGTTTCTGCTGAGATGACATTAAATCCATGATCTCTTTATTAAATGGTTGTTCAGCCACACCCTCAATGTTCTTTTCAGGTCAAGCCTTCTCAGTTTTTGCAATATGGATAGGCTGAGAATTTTTCAAATCTTCAAATTCTGGTTCCTGTTTGCTTAACAATTCCTTCTTCCATTCATCTCTCTCCTTTTGCAATTTCCCAGAAGCCATTAGGAAGAAACAAAGCACTCCTTCAATGCTTTGCTTTGAAATCTCCTCAGCTAAGTATCCTATTCCTTGCTCACAAATTCTACCTTCTACAAAACACTAGAACACAGTCTAGCCAAGTTCTTTGCCACCTTATTACAAAGATCGCCTTTCCTCCGGTTTCCAGTAACATGTTTCTCATTTCTGTCTGAGACTTCACCAGAATGATCTTTAATGTCCATATTTCGACCAACATTCTGTTCATTGCAATGTAAGCTTTTTCTAGCATGCACCTCAAAACCCCTCCATCCAGTTCCAAAACCATTTCTATGTTTCTAGGTATTTATTAAAGCATCACCCTACTTCTCAGTACCAAAATCTGTATTAGTCAGGGTTCTCCAGAGAAACAGAACCAATAGGATGTATATATAAAGAGATTTGTTATAAGGAAATGGCTCATGCAATTACGGAGATTGAGAAGTCTCAAAGTCTGTAGGCAGCATGCTGGAGACCCAGGAGAGCCGATGGTGGTTCCAGTCTGAGTCTGAAGACCTAAGAACCAGGAGAACCAATGCGGTAAGTTTCAGTCCAAAAGCTGGCAGGCTCCAGACACAAGAAGAGTAGATGTTTCAGTCTGAGTTCAAAGGCTGGAAAAGACTAATGTCCCAGCTCAAAGCAGTCAGGCAGGAAGAATTCCTTCTTACTCACAAGAGGGTCAGCCTTTTTGCTCTATTCAGATCTTCAACTGATTGGATGAGGCCCACCCACATTAGGGAGGGCACTCTGCTTTACTCACTTACTGATTCAAATATTCATCTCACCCAAAAACACTGTTACAGACACCCAGAATAACGTTTGACAAAATATCTGGGAACCCCATGGCCCAGTCAGGGTGACACATAAAATTAATCATCACACTCCCAAAAGCCCTATAAATGCAGGGGACCACTCCAAGGAGCAGATGAGCTATGACATCCATGCTAAAGTCTTGCAATGCCATTGTTACTTCTCAGTGAGAAATATTTTCACATCTCTTGGGATACAGGCATATATGACTTAACCTAATGTCTTAGGTTGGGCTTCCCCAGAAGCAAACCTTAAGAAAAGAATTCAAGTACAAACAACTTATTTGCTAGGTGATCCCATAGAATGCCAGAAGGGGAGGGAGGAAGTAAGATTGGAAAGGCAAAGAAGCCAATAGAAAATGCACTGGTCAAGCAGGTTACTCCTGGGGACAACCGGGGCTCCGTCCCACTGGGTAATTCTGGGAGACAGTGAAGAATAAAGCCTCAGAATCGGTCCTTCTGAGAGTCAAGGGATTTGGGGTATTTATCCACCACTTCCAACTGTCATTGATTTAAGGGCTGTGTTTAATGCTTCCTTTGGAGACACATGAAGAATCCAATCCAAAGTTTAGGTAATTCTCAAGATTGGGGGCTCCACGTTGGCCCTTCATCTCAAGGACAACTCACAATTAATGGAGAGGGGTTGTGGGGGCACATGGGAAAGCATCCTGGGTGGAGGTGGGGCATGCTCCTTCCCTGTAGGTGTCCAGTCATTCCCATTATAAAACAGACAGGTGGGCTTCTGAAAGGTCCCCTGGGGAGAAGCTTCATGAGTAGGAGTCAGGCAGCTGTCAGGACCAGGGTGGGGCTGAATCATTCATGGGCCTGTCACTCAATCAGTTCCAGAACAGAGATTCCAAGGACGGACAGACAGAGCGAGGAAAGAAGATGGAAAGATCAGAGTGTGCCCAGGATGCCTTCAGAAGCCAAGATTCTGTTTCCCAGGCCTGGCTGCCCTGCAAGCTTAGAGCAATAGTGGATGGAGAAGCAGAACTTCCTTTACGACCAGGACCCACCCTCCCTAGTAGACGTGCTTCAGACAAACTGAGCAGGAGAGAGAGACAATCATAAAGAAGCGACCAAAAAGATTCCTGCCAGGACAGTATAGTAATAATAATAATAATAATAGTTCTTCTTGTTTTGTTTTCTACATTTTAAATATGCTTTTAATTTTAGAACAGTTTTAGATTTCCTAGTTACTTGATGCCTTTTAATATCTCATTTACTCCTGTGAGTAAAGAAACTATTATTATTCTCCTTTTACACATGTGGCGTCTGAGACTCAGAGAGGCTAAGTCACTTGCCCAAGTTCACACAGCTGGTCCCAAGGGAATGGGACCCAGGAGGTTGGTGTCCAGGGTAGGAATGACTGAAGGCCAGCCTGAGCAGTGCTACCTCCTCCCAGGACACCCAGAACCAAAGCAGGCTCTTCTAACCCATGGATGCCCTGAGCACAGAGACTCTGCCTTACTTGGCTTTTGTCCCAGCCGGTGTTTGGCTGGGTTCAGCAGTCGCCAATAGCAGGAGCTCTGGGTTTGAATCTCAACTTGATCAGTCATTAGCAGCTTATTGGGGTGAGGGGCCCAGGTGGGGGGAAGATGCTTTCCTACAACACTGTGGAGGTCCCCAGTATGGGGCCTCTACATCCCTACGTGAATGAAGGAGGAAAAGTTCCTGTCCTGAAGGTGAGAGAATGTTGGGGCAGACACTAAAAAATGTCTGTCCAAGACCTGCTTCCCTTCTCTTTGCTGACAGACTGCTATTTTGTTCACAGCAACAAGGAACCCACCCCCAAACCAGGTCGTGATTGGTTTCGATTGTGATCATCCTGTTGCCCATTTTCCCAGCCCCCTTTGCTGCTACGGTTGATGCTCTGACCTCTTCTGGTCAATGAGGCTTAGTAGAAGTTGGCTTGGTGTGTGTGTGTTGGGGGATGGGGGGAATGCACTAAGAAAGTGTTTGCTTTCCCAATAAAAGGGGACAGACACAGCTGCTACAGCACCAGCCCCTTCCCCTTTCTTCCTATCTTGAACCCGGTCATGGTGCTTCATGACTTTAGTGGCCATCATGCAATGGAAGTGTCCAGCATGAGGGCCAAAGTAATACACTAGGAGAGAGAGTGGGGAGAAATCCTTGGCCTCTGATGGTGCCAACATCATCCTACTTGACACAAGCATAAAACATGATGATTCATGAAACCAGCTCCAGAAATTGCGATATGTAGGTGATGGTTCTATATGTTCTGCAACAGTATAAACAGAGAAAATAGTTCATCAAAGTGGAACCTGAAAACAAAGATGAATGCCATTTTCTGGAAAGTTCTACCAACTTTTCAGATCTTATGCCCCCACAAACGTCCCATTCCAAGTTTCTCAACCTCCCTCCCTCCTTCTCCTCTTTCTCTCATTTTATGCCTCTGTCCAAGATTTACTAATCCTTCACACTAACATTTGACATAGGATAGAAAAAGTAGTTTCAACATGAATTGCATGGCTTAAATGTTTTAAAGAGCTAGCTTTTATTTCCTTACATTTCCAGTGTAAGTTTGTATTTGCACTAAACTAAGAAATCACCATTCCAAAACTATGCTGTTACTACTACTGTTTGCGATATTGTTGCCTGGCACATAGTAGGCACTCGAACATTTGTTAAAGAAAGGAACACCAGCCAACAGAGAAGCCCAAGTTATGGTCAGTGTCACGGGCGTGCTGGGTGCCTTTAAACCACCAGATGGCATCCTCGGCATGGCTTATTCGAAGGTCTTTATAATCGTAAAGAAACATAATCAACCTCACTTCCTCACAAGGGTTATTTTCTTTGGACAAAGTCATCTGATGAAATGGATTGTTTGCAATACAACAGAATTCGATTTGGAGAATTCGGGCTGCCCTTCACTCCTGCCAGAGGAGGAGAAACCAGCATGACTGTTACTTCATCCTTGCCCGTGAAACAGACCCAGGCAGTCTGCTTGCCTTGGACCCAGGGGTCGTATAGTGCAGCCCTCAGTGAGAGTACTACTCCAAGACCACAAAAGACTTTAAAAGAATCGAACTTTTACTGACTTTCTCTCAAGGGGACTGAGTGGGAGGCATATTAGAAGGCAGATCACCCAGGGAAACTTGTTTAAAATTCTCTGTACCCAATTCTGTCCCCAAGAGTCACATTCCCAGGGACCCGATCCAATCTTTCTCCCTCCCCAAACTCCAGCACTCTCCCAAGAACAGAGCTGTGGCCGCCTGCTCATCAATTCCATCCCTTACCATGATGTCTTACTTTCTGCCACATAGGGTTGCCAAACTTAGAAAACAAAAATATAGGACACTCAGTTCAATTTGAAAGCCAGATTTCAAAAAACACATAAACCTATAGTATAAGTAAGTTCTGATTCTATGGTTACCTGACTACCATCTGGCCAATCAGCGTTTCCATGATTAATTCAGCAGTGGTCACATGACCCAAGCTGGGCCAACGGGAAAGGAAATATTTAGGACATACTTATGCTACAAATTATTCTTTCTTTTTCTGAAATTCAAATTTAACTGGGCATTTTATGTACCAACACTACCTCCTCCTTAAATAAAAGCAATGTACACCTTTTCATTTCCCTATCCCCAAATCTGCAGGACCTTCCTTGGTCCTCAACCTTCTTAGAAGGCACGATTAGCAGACAGTGTAGAGTTCAGTATTTTGAGGTTGTTCACAAATGCAACATATTTATTTACCTCTTTACATTTGGTTTTTTTGCATGTGAAGTACATACATGTATAAAAATGGCACACGCTGATTATAAAAATTCAAACAGCACACTGGACTAGTCAGCTAGCTAATACCTTTCTGGAGTTCTCTAGTCCCACATCCTTGAAACATTGTTTACTTTTTGGTGGGTATCTTTCCACACCATTCTGTTTGATCCTAAAAACACATGGGAGAGATTTTCTTTTCCTCAAAAGAAATCATTCTGCACCTTGCTTTTTCCGCCCCTTGATAGATCCATATAGACAGATAGGAAGAGAGAGATCACATATCTATCGTGGACATCTCCCCAGGTCCTTACACAAAGCTCCAACCCATTCTCCCTAAAGCTGAGTTATAATCCGTGGTGTGCTGCATCATAATTTATTCTATTTATTCCACAGGATTTTTGTGCAAGCTTGTTTATTGCAGCAAAGTTTGCTGTGTCAAATAGGTAAAAGGAATGTGAAGGACAATCAGTAAGGAACCATTGTGCTTATTCATCTCAAAAGGCTTTCCCAGTGGCTCTAGAATTCCTCTTTTCTTATCAACCTGCAGTACTCCAGAATCCCCTGCAGGGGCACTCTGCTTCTACCTGGACCTCTTCCCCTCAGTGGATCTATGAAGCCTCACTCTGCCCCCCTCCCCAATTTCCCTCCCCACAGTCCTTCCTTCCTGACTTTCAACCATTGTCTAAAGGAGAATTTTCTGAGAGGGTTATATCACCAAAGTGATTCATCAAGTAATAACGAAAGGTCCGCACATCACGGCCCAGCGTATGTCTCTTTCGGAAGACTGATACATTTTGGCCTAGATCCTATTTTCCAAAAGGAGGGTCCAGGTCAGGCCTCCACGTGCCAGTTGTCAAGGAATCCAGGATCCCTTCTCTTGGTGATGGCGCCCGAGTTCTCCGGGAACCACTGACAGAGGCTTTCAGTCCATGTGCCTGGGGGGAGGACCCTACCTCCTGGTACTGTGAGCGCCTGACCACAGTCTGGCCCATCAGATGCCACCGTTAGCTCAGAGATAGTCACACGCCCCAGGCTGGGCCAATGGAAACTGGCTCACTCTCTCTGCAGGAGTTGCCCGGCTGCTGGAGGGCTGCCTGGACCTGCTGGCAGCCGTCTTGCTTCCACGTGGGACTAGCTTGTCTATAAACGAAAACAAGAGCAAGGAAAACAATGCCCGGAAATGGGAAAAGACAGATTCCTGGTGACGTTGTTGGGGTTCTTGGTTCCAACTGGGCTGAAAGTCAAACCTACTACTTCTTGCCTTGGCAATTGTTTGAACCAACCTTCTTTTCTGGATGAAGCCAATTTGAGTTGGGCTTCTGTCTCTTGAAACTAAGAGGTATTACTAATAGAACATTATTTGTACTTCAGGCAACTGAGAAAATATATCCTGTGTATGTGTCCCCCACACATGCACACAGCTCTTAAGAATTCAGTTATACTCACAAAACATCTATATTCATCTGAAAATTGTAATATTTATGTAATGTACAGACAATTCTAAATCTAGCAATAACTCTGATACCCCTAAGAGTTCAAGACCCACGGGCAAAAATCAAATACTCCAGTCAGGGGCTTACAGGGCATCTGGACGTGCCAGAGAGAGACGCGTGGGAGCATCCCTCAGCCAATGAGGGATGGAGCTGGGGGATAAATATCCCAGCTCCCACTCCCTTAAGACAATTCTGAAGCACATTCTGCTCTTCCCTCAGCATTTCCAGTTGCCCATAGTGCTCAATAACATACTTTTTATTGACTTCCTTGCTTTCTGAGCCTTACTGCCTCATTCACCTTCTGATGCTTCCTGGTACCACCTCCCAAACAACCACTTTTAGTGGAATCTTGACTCAGGGTCTGTTTCTGGAGAGCCCCAACCAGGAAAGCTACATTCAAAAGGAGAACCAGAGCCCACTCACATCCCCAGACTAAGGACCCGTGTTCTAGAGGACTTGACACGCCCATCAAGTGATGCTCACCGTAGAGCTACTGGACATGGTGTGTTAGCGACTTTCTTCAAAAAAACAAGCCAAATTTACAAGACCCTATAAATCGTCGCACCTGATGCTCTGATTGCACATCAGAGGCTGACTTTTGGAACTCTTCTCATTCCCATGTCCCTAGGGTACAGGCAGGCTGTGCTTTTGGGGGCATGATTGATTATTTTCTGCCAATTCTGCCCATACCCGCAGCGTGCAAAGACTCCCGCGTTTATGTGGAACAGCCTTCCTGCTGTTTTCATTCAACTTCCCTTTTCCTCCCTCTGATCTCCCTGTCACTAGAAGAAGTCCTGAAGCAGATGCTCCTTCCCCACCTGCTGAGCTTCACTTTCTGTCTCCTGTCCCACTTAGAAGAGAAATAGCGATGGGAACAGGCTGACAGTGAGGGCTCTAGGCAGGCAGACCTGGCTCCACCACTTAGTAGCCTTGGGATTTGGACCAGTGGCCTCAGTCTCCTCATCTGTAAATTGAGGCTGGTAATAATAACTACTCTGTCTAGTTATGAGTGAGAATGAAATGAAATAACACACGTAAAATGCTTAGCACAGTGGCTAACCCGTGGATACTGTTCAAGAAATGAGGACTTTGTTGCCATTTAAGGCTTAAATATCTGTTGAATGAATGAATGAAATCAACAGAGAAGCCCAAGGTAGGGTCAGTGCCTCTTGCCACCCCAGGGTACCTGGGGTCCTGCCTTTTCAGCTCACTCTGCAGTGTTTAAGTAAGGGTAGGCGCCCTGCGCTTAGAAGAGCCACATGCTTGGTTTAATGCTCTGCTGTCATCGTCCTGATATTCTTAACAAGTTTTGAACAAAGGGCCCCGTATTTTCATTTTGCCCCACAAATTACGTATCCGGGTCTGACTGTAGGGGTCTCATAGGGTGTTCCCCAAAGTCATGCCCTATGAAGAAGCATTGAGGGCTTAGGAGAGGGGTCAACTTTGGGATAGAACCTGGTTGGAAGGAAGACTGGACAGAACAGATCTATAAACCTCCAGCTTTGCCTGGATCCTAGACTGGGGCTCTGGGCTTCCACAGGCGGGCAATCAATGCTGACTTGGCCCTCAACCTGCAGGAGGACGACTGCAGGAGAGAGAAATGAGGAAGGGGCGGTGCCTGGCCTCATGGGTTTAACCAGCTCCCTCCCACCTCCTTTCTCTCTTCCCCTGGGCTTTTCTCTCCTTTTCCCTTTTTCTCCCTGCTCTCTGCCTCTTCTTTCCTCAAGTTCCCCCCCCCCCTCTTTTTTTCTATTTTCTTGGATCTCGCTTCTCTTTCTCTTTAAATCAACAAATATTTTTGTCCCTACTGGGTGCTAAGTGTGGAACTAGGCGCAATCCTCTGCCTCTCTTTCTCATCACCTTCTCTTTCTCTGTGTTTGTTTCTGTTCTATTTTTTCTTCCTTTTCTCTCTCTGTCCTCTCCCTCTCCTTCTGATTCTTTCTCTCTTTGTCTCTCTGTCTCTTTCTGGTCCTCTCTCTGCCTTTCTCTGTGTGTTTCCCTGACTCTTATTGTCTCTCTCCCCCTGTTTCTCTGTGTGTCTCTCTCTTTCCCTCTGTCTCTCTGTCTCTCTGTTTCTCTGTCTCCTTTTCTCTATTTCTGTTTCTCTCTTGGTCTGTCTGTATCCCGCCCCCAACACATCACCCCTGCACCAGCTCCCTCTCCCGGGGACCCAATTGTCAGGCTGCTCACGTCGTGGGCTGCCTTGAAACCTGCCACACACGTTCTCGTGGCTGGATTTTTCCCGTGTCCACCTCTGTGAAAAAAAATCTTTTGACCTTTGAGATTCCAACAAAAAGAGCAGAGACCGACCTCAGGGAACAGTGGCACTTGGAACAAAAAGCCTCATTCCTAAGCTTTGTGTTGCTGAAAGATGCAAAGCCTGAGGGTGTGGAGGCCCCTGGAGGTCCTGGTTTGAGTCGCCCCACACCCAGTCCTCTGGCTGCTTCCCCTTCCACCCCCACTGTAAACACCCCTCTGTGTTACTTGGGGGAGTTGAGCTGATGACAATTTTGTTTTCTGGAGTCTGTCAACGTGTGCAACAGATGTGCCCAGCAGTTACCTCCTAATCCTGCTGAGCCATTTGCCACAAATCTCTCTTTTGTCGCAATTTAGCAGTGAGTTTAAGAGAGTAGCAAGGGTGGGGAGGAGGGGGACCAGGATGAGGCTGTGAGATGATCCTGCAGAGGTGTTAAGAGCACAGCAGCAGAGCCAGACATCCCTGGGTTCAAGGCTGGCAGGACACATAAGGGCTGGTTAACCTTGGGCAGAGTGACAGCTAACACGTGTTAAGCACTGCCTGGCGTTGTGATCAGCTCTGTAGAGATGATCTCATTTAATTCTCCCAGCAACACTGTAAATGACAAACCAGTATAGATAAGAAAACTGAGGCTCAGAGAGGCTGGGTAACTCACCCAATATCACACAGCTAAGTGATCACCCTTCAAACAGTCTGATTCCTGAGCCCAGTGCCTGGAGAATTTTGGGGGATGGTGGTTCCTGGGGCCTCCCTCCCAGTGCCCTGACCACCACCGTTGTCCCCAAAGGAATGTCTCCTCCATCACAGACCCACCTCTGGGAACTGTGTAGCTGCTCCTAGTTCTGCCTTCATGGGAATGGAGTCCCTGCAAATTCAGGACCCAGAAGACCATGGTTGTCAGGCAAGACGGGTAAACAAGTACAGGGCATTTTCAGCAAGTCTTCGGGGAGGCTGATCTGTTTCCTAAACATCTAGAGCTCGAGCCAGCAGCCTCTCAGTGTATGTCTCTGGGCCACTAGAGAAGAGGCAAGAATGTGGGGCAAGTTAAGCAACTCTGCCCAGGAAACACCGCCCAACTCTTCAGATGGCTTTTCTCCAGGGAGCGTGTGATGGCCAGCAATCTAAGACACTTTTTTTCTTTTCACATTTGGACATTTCTGAAATCAGAGTGTATCTTACAAATGATGCCCTTTCACAATTACTTGGCAGCACTTTCTTTAGTGTACATAAACAGTTGAGTCTCACAGTCAAAGACAGAGCCTTCTATTCCATGAACTACGGTAGCTCAGGGGCTGGCTCTGATTGGCCCAACCTGGATCACATGCCTCTCCCTGGCCAATCACTGCAGACTCTTGTTTAATGCCTGAGTCAGGTGCATCTCTGGTGTTAGGGGCTGGGGTGAGCCTCACCTAAGCAGGTGAACCAACAGAGGGATGGAGGTTTCTGAGAGAAGGGTCACAGTGTTGCTTCCAGAAGAAAGGGCTGTGGATTCTGGGCAGGAAGAGACAACTGCTGCCTCTTCTGCCCAGAGTCATCCTGAGATTCGGTGAGAATATATGTGTGAAGCAATTAGCCCCTAGTAAATGTCACTGCTCTTAACTGCTATTATTATTAAAGACATAACAAACAAATGGACATAATAAAAAAATGAAAAATGTAAGTGTTGGTGAGGATGTGGAGTAATTGGAACCCTTGTATAACTGCTGTGAAAACAGCTGGGCGATTCTTCAAAAAGTTAAACACTGAATTATCATATGATGCAGCAATTCCACTTTTAGGTATATACTCAAATGAATTGAAAACAAGGACTCAGACAGATACTTGTACACAGATGTTCATAGCAGCACTATTTACAATAGCCAAAAAGTGGAAACAACCCAACTGTCTCTCAATGGACAAATGGATAAACAAATTGTGGTACACCCATACAATGGAATATTATTCAGCCATGAAAAGGAATGAAGTACTGACACATGCTACAATGAGGATGAACCTTGAAAACATTATCCTGAGTGAAAGGAGCCAGACACAGAAGGTCACATATTGTATGGTTTCATTTATATGAAATGTCCAGAATAGGCAAATCCATAGAAACAGGAAGCAGATTGGTGGTTTCCAGGGACTGAGGGAAGGGGAGGAGTAGGAGTAACTGCTTATCAGGTAGAGGGTTTTCTTTTGGGTGATAAAAATGTTTTGGAATTAGATAGAGATGGGGTTGCACAACACTGTGAATGTACTAAATGCCATTGACTTGCTCATTTTAAGATGGTTAATTTTATGTTATTATGTAAATTTCACTTCAATTAAAAAAATGGTGGGAAAATAAAAATAGATATATAAAAAGCCTCCCCCCAGGGAATATCCATAGGTAAGTAGAGAAATGAGGCAGGGAAGGAGAGGCAGTCAATAAAAAGCGCAGTAAGCAAGTTATACACCTGCTTAGTGGAGCTTCATCCCACCCGGAACCCTGGGAGCCAATGTGGATACACACCTCAGTCTCCCCACTCCAAGCAGCAAGGGAGCTGAGATAATTGTCTCCCGGCTCCCATCAGCCGTTGGATAAGGGCTGTTCTCAGAGGGTGTTAATTCCCTGACACTGCTGGCCTACCACCTGTGCCAGCACAGAAAGCCCTCAGGGCAAGGGACACGGGTGCAGAGAAATGGTAATGAACATGAGGATCTGCAGCGTCTCCTGCAGATTCGAAAATGAGGGTACATATGTGACAAGACAAACAAAGGTCTTTCTTCTGTGGCCAAATGGCTTGTAAAATCCAGAGCAAAATAAATATAATAGGACAACTAGACTTTTGGTGGTGTACACGACGCTGTCTATACAGAAGTTGAAATATAAAGATGTACACCTGAAATTTACATAATGTTATAAACGAATGTGACCACAATAAAAATAAATAAATACATAAATAAATATAACAGTTCTTCCTTTTGCAATTGTGAGAGTTGCAAGGTGTTTTGCTGAATCTCATTGAGGATTCTTTTTCTTTTTAAACGTGTGCCACACCCAGTTCATTAGGATGCTGGAGAGGAAGGTCAACAGCTGACTCTGGCCCACCAGTAATTGGATTTTTGCGGGTGGATCACACACCTACCAGGAATGTCTCCCCAGATCCAGCAGAATCTCAGGATTTGTGAAAAATGTATGCCCTTCTCTTGCCTCCACACACAGATATGTAAAAATCATGAATTCTTAAAGCAAGCAACCCAGCCTGAAATTTCCTAGCAAGGATGCTAGGGTTCCAGGGGACCGGCAAGGCACGTCCCCTTGCCAGAGCTGTCTCGTCTCCCTAGCACTGGGATCACACGTGTCTCGCAGGCGGCAGTCCCTGCATCTGCTCTCCTGGTGGCTTAAAAGTGGGAGTGCTGAAGATGCTTCAGAAAGGCTTGGTGATGTAGAGAGGAACGGTTCGCAGACCTGGGATGCTGAAAAAAAAATGACTCCATCCCTCTGCTTCTCTTTCTTTAGAAGGTCAAGTTGACCGTGTCAGAGAAAGCCCCAGAACATGGTAATTTTGCTATTGTCTTTACCCGATAGACTGACACACACTCCCCATGGTAGCTGGTTATGTGCTGAACCTGTCACCGCCTCTTCAAAACATTGCTGGTTTCCATGGCAACAAAAAAGCCCTTGCGGAAAGAGCTGCTGGAAATTTCAAGTCAAGATGTCCAAAACTGTCCCTGCAATATTTTTTTCTAAGACCTGATTGGAAAGAGAAACAATAGCACAGCTTTGCAGAGCGGACAAAGATAAACGAAAATAAGAAAGCTTGACATCATTTCTAGATCCCAACATCCCGTCCGGATTCTGTCCTTTTAAAAACAACCTCAAGGGAGACAATGGATGAAGCAGATCCATGGATCCGCAGGCTCTGGACTCCAGACACAATTTTGTTGTGGGCAACAAGCCTGTTTGCTGTTCACAGAGTTTAAATCTCAACAAGACAATGCAGCAACATGAATCTTAATACGCTCGCTAAGTGAACCCATAGTCTCTTGCATGCCGGTCTCCCTCCTACTCTCGGAGCTAAAAACGAGCTCGTCAACTTGGGTGATTACACATCTATTTTTTAAATCCACACTGTAAGGGAGTAATGTGAACTGTAAGATAATAGCTTTCTCTAACAGCTGTCAGATTGGCATACCATACCATAACATGAAATTTTAAAAGAAAACTCTTTAAAAAGATATTCAGTTTACTTTTTAAAAATAGATTCAAAAAATAAATTGAAATTTTAAAAATTTCTCGATTATGATATAAAAACTTGTCAATACATCCTCCTATTCTGGTCTTTGAATTTTTTTTCCATTAGAAAACCGTGGTCTTATCCTCTTGGTTTTCCCCGTGATTCGAATAGTAGTGGTAAACTTCTGACTTCTCCATTCCACACGTTGGAATCACCATCTTTCCTTCCATTTACCCCAGGTAGAAACCTGACAGTCAACCTTAATTTCTCCCTCTGCCTCAACCCCCATGCATTAATCTGCCCAGGCTGCCATAGCAAAATATCACAGACTGGGGGCTTAAACAACAGAAATGTGTTTTCTCACAGTTCTGGAGCCTGGAAGTCTAAGATGGCGTGCCAGCATTGCCGGGTTCTGGGGGGAGCCATCTTCCTCACCTGCAGGTGACTGCCTTCTTGCTCTGTTCTCACACGGCAGAGAGAGAGAGAGGACGCACAAGTGCCCCGGGCTCTCTTCTTATAAGGGCTCTGATTCCATGAGAATCCCACCCTCATGAGCTCATTGAAACTTAATCGCCTACCAAAGGTTCCATCTCTAAATACCATCTTGCTGGGGGTTAGGGCTTCAAAATATGAATTTCATTGTTGTTAGTGCCATCGAGTCAATTCTAACTCCTAGCAACCCTGAGTACAGCAGAGCAGATCCCTGCCCAGTTTTCTTGTGCCATCCTCTCGCCTTCCAGTGCTATTTCAGACAAGGCTCCACTGCTTTTCATAGGGTTTTCGTGGCCATTTTTTTCAGAAGCAGGTGGCCACGTTCTTCTTCCTCGTTTGTCTTAGTCTGGAAGCTCAGCTGAAACCTGTCGACCATGGGTGACCCTGCTGGTATTTGAAATCCCGGTGGCCTAGCTTCCAGCATCACAGCAACACGCAGCCACCACAGCATGACAACTGACAGATGGGTGGTGTGGTTGCCTGATAGGGAACCGAACCTGGGCCTGAGTGATGAGAGTTCCAGATCTCAACCACTAGACCACCAGGGCTGGATATGAATTTTGGAAGGGACACAGTTCAGTCAATAGCACCCCTGCACTCATCAATCACCAAATCGTGTTCACTTTATCTCCCAAATATTTATCAAGTTCTTTTTCTTCTCTTCATTGCCACCACCACTGGCCTAGTTGAGATGCTAATCTTCTCTTGCTAAGACACTGAAGTCTGCTAGCTAATTAGCCTCCTAGCTAATCTCTGTGCTTCTGAACTTGCCCTCTTCAACTCCACCCTCCACGCAGTAGCCTTGTTTTCCAAAAACTGAGGCCAGATATTACAGTATGGAAGCCAGACATCATGGGAAGGTGTAAGTATAGCTGAGAATTTCAAGGGGTGGACTGTATCAGTCACAATTGTCGCTCCACCGCTTGGAAAGCCAGCCACCACGGCCACAGCCAGAGCCTCCGCTGCCCCACTGCTGGCCCCCTTGCCTCCCCTGGAGTGAGGTTGGGGTCAGGCATAAGCTCCATTGCACTTGCCATGGCAGGAGCAATGGCGGCTCTGGCACCCAGGGCCACGAGCACACCAGACTCATGGAGGCTCTGCTCCTCCCATCATCATGCTAGACTTGGATGAAGCTCCACGCTGCAGGGCCTGGAATCCGGCCACGCCAGCTGCTTCCCAGAAGGGCTAGGTAAGTGTGGGGACTTAATGCCCATTGGATAAGCTTTGATCCATGAGCGTCAAGAGCCAGGAGAAAATTCCTCTCTCTTCCTCTCTTCAGTGGGCTGTTCTGAGGCACAACATTTCTAGATCCAGAGATATCGCATGTTACTGAGCAACTGGCTGTGCCTTTCTGCAGCCCCCTTGTATTTTTTTCACCTCCTTCTCTGGCTTACGCCCTGCCCTCTAATCTTCACCTAAATGCCCAAATATCACCTCCTGTACGTCAACTTCCCTGTCTCACCACCATTCCTGCCCCATGAACCAGGTCAGAGTCAGGTACCCCTTCTCTGTATCCCCACAGAAACCTGATTCTTGAAACTGTTGGCTTTACTGAGTGATCTGTTCCTCCACTGCTCTCCTCTACTAGGCTCAAACTCCTCTGAGGGCAGGGGCCACGCTGTGTTCATTTCTGCAATCTCCAACACCTAGCACTGTGCCCGGAACACTTGGTAGAGATTTCCTAAACTGGACCCATCTGTGAGCACTTCATGAGGCCTAAAATAGTGAACAAGGTTTCCACAAGCATAAGACACTAAAGGAAGGCATTCCCGGACATGGAGAGAGCATGAGCAATGACCCAGAGGCAGGAGAATGCTGTCGTATAGAGCATAAGCTTGGCCAGGTAGGTTGGGGCTCTCTTTCTGAAGGTCTTGACAACCAAGGTGATGAGTCGACATATCTTTCTGATGGGCAAATTGGGAGCCTTTGAAACCAGGGAGTTGCTTTAGAAAGAGTAAACTGTCAAAGGTGTGTCAGATGAATCTGGGGGGTGTGGTACAGATGAGAGAATTGTGCAGATCAGAACTGCTATGGTAGCAAAGAGAATGGGAAAGAGAGATGCTTGTGAGAGAGACAGTGGAGGTAGAGTCTACCAGGTGTAGCAAGCACTTGGGAGTGGAAGGAATCGAAGTCGGCTTCTAGTACTCAAAACAAGGGCTCTGTTCAATGGAGGGTCCAGCAACAGAAAAAGGAAAGACAGGAGGAGTTTTTGATTTGCGGCTGGGAGGAAGGACTGAAGAATTGTTGGAATCATTTTTACAAAAGGTGAGACTGTTTGCTCACACACACACACACACACACACACATACACGTGCACACACACACACACACATCACCACCAGCAACAGCTGACAGCCAGGTGTGGTGGTTCTAACTTTAATTTTTCTGCCACTGCTTTTATAATCAGTGCTGGGCACAGGAGTAAAATAACATTTCCACAAATTCAGAGGGAAGAGCCATCTGTCCTGCCAACTTACGCTTTAAATGTAAGGTGAGTCAGCAGAGGCGAAGGTGTTAGCTCCCTCTTTGTTCTCCCTGCAAAGTCCCATCTCTCTGTGTCCACCTAAACATTCCTGCTGTGGGCATATACTTCTTGAGGCTAAATGACTCAATTCCTTTAGGGACAGATAATGTTAGTGGGGCAGGAAAGAAAGCCAAAGAGTAGGGAAGAAAAAATGAAAGTTACATAACAATAGGAAAATTCCTCTTTCCTTACACCAAGTCATTGGTCTTCCAGAAAGGAAGAAATTGGAGGCTGTCTTTCCAACATGCTGTTACTGTTATTGCAGTCATCATCAATTTTGCGTCTCAAGCACTTCTTTAGTGCCCAGCTGTGGCTGTTAATTGGTCAGTGAGTTAAGAGCACTAATGGAGCATCCTCTTGGACAGCTGGCACTAAGGGAAGATGGGAAGAGAAGTTGCAGTCCCCATCCTTGGAGGTTACTCTCTAAAGCGGGCAATTCAAACACAGAGGATCGTTTAGAAATAAGAGACTAGAGACTATTAAATACTGAACAGTAAAAGACTAAAGATAAAAATTTCCTGTTTTCATAGTGTGCAAGGAAGTAGAACACTCAGGAAGGAGTGTTCTGGGAGCCCAAGAGCATCATGTTGGGATGGAGAAGTTTGGAGAAAGTTCTCTCTTCCTTTTCCCCACCTTATTCTGTGGGCTTCACCAAAGTGATATATAGAGATGTGAAGAGCTATTAAATCCAGTGCTTGGATATTACAAAGTGATTTGGAGATAAGTGAAGTCCGTTCCAGAAGGGAGAATGAGTGGGGGAATCCATCTGTTTCTATAAGGTACGTCCAGTGTTTCTCAATGTGGTTTCCAAAGCATCTGCACCAGAACCTCCTGAGCAGCTGGCAGATGCAGACTCCCGGGCTCCACCTGGAGACTGATTCAGCAGGTCAGGAGTGGGGCCAAAGAACCTGCATTTTAAGCCAGCCCCAGGTGATTCTGAAGCATCCTAAGTCTGAGAACCACTGCAAGTCTTTCTCCCGGGCCCTCCCGTCCCCACCCATCCCTGTAATCACCCTCGTGTATTCAGTCATTTATTCTGACACATGTCCTGAATCTGTGCTGCTTGCCAAGCTCTGTTCTAGGTGCCAGAGACGCAGGAGACAACAAAAGAGGCAGAGTCCCTGCCCTTGTGGGTTCATATCCTACTGAAGGAGGCAGATAATAAAGAATGAATACACAGTGGATGTGCAATATGATGGTAAGCACTGTCGGGGAGGCCGGCGGGGCAGGAGCTCGAGAGGACTGACGGAGCACTGTCGCACATTGAAGGTCAAGGAGGTCCTCTCTGATAGGTGGCATCTGAGCAGCAACCCAGTCCTCTCAAGTCCCCTGAGACTCCCCGCTGCTTTGCCCATTCTCCCAGCTCTTCATCCTCCAAGTTGATTCATTCACCGATATTTATCAAGGGCCTCTTGGGTGCCAGGCAAATCTCTCCAACGTCCCCTTCCCAGCCTCACTGGGATTGCTGAGCTTTTGTTTCCTGCCACTCCCAGCAGTTCGACAGCTTTTCACAGCCCCTCCTTGTCCCTGTATCTCTCCCACACCCTCATATTGCATGACCCTCCACCCACCCATCCCCAGCACTTCCGGTTCGTTGCTCTGAATTTGCAGCTTCCCAAATCAACATGGCGCTGCAGATGTCACGCTCTTCATATGATACCACCTGCAGAAGGCTTGGCAGGGACTCGGTGATGACTGGGTGAAGGAGCTACCAGGAGTAGTGAAGTCTGTGGACAGCAGTAAACTTCATGATCGTGCTAACTCCTCTTGTGGTTAAGCAAGGTCCTGAAATCTGCAGCTTGGATGAAAATGGTTAAAACGTGTGTGCTTTGGTGAATAAGGAGGCTGGGAATGGGAGAAAACTAATATTTTTGATCATTTCTAAACCAGACAGTGTGTCAGTGATTTATGTCATCCCACTGTATCCTTACAACAACACCATGAGGTTGGTGTGAAGCCCATTTGTACAGGTAGACAGCCGAGGCTCAGAGAGTTTAAGTAACCTGGCTAAGGCCACACAGCCAGTGATGGATGGAGATGGGATTCAAACCTAGATCTGAGTCTAAAGCTCCTCGTTTTCTTCCACCAAGTGAAATGAGAATTTGTAAAGGAAAAAACTCTGAACAGTGCAGCTGAGGTTAACAGAAATCATGACAACTTTGCTAGCTAAAGGCTCAGAGGAACTGGGAGTACACAGCCTTTCAGTTCTAGGTAGGGCATATGTGTCAACCAGTAGGTTGCGTTTATAATAATCACATCGTGACCTGACCATGCTCCCACGCCACCACCGAATCAGCTAGATAGAATCTGGCAGGGCTGATAAATTACTGCCTCAGACAGGTATAAGTAAGAAGAAAATGCAGACAAAAAGACAGCAAAAGGGGAGCTTGCAAAAAACCAAAAAGCTAAACTAAACTAAATCCTAATGCACCTAATTCAGGCTGTTGCAAATTCCCAGATTCATGAAAAATAAATTAATTAATGAGAAATGCAAAAAGGAGTTAGCCCCATGGAGCTGTCCTAAATTCATTTACTGTGCTGGAGCCTGTAACAGTGACCCAGGTGACTTCCAGTTGTAGCTCGGTGGCACTCACCGTCTCGCTCTAGGAATGTGACCAATGACGAGGAGACTTATACCGTCTGGTCGCTTCCGACATGCCTCTTTCTCCCTGGAATCCAGGAAATTCTGGCTACCTGCAGTGTGCAAAGGCAGCCGGCCAGAAAAGGATGCTGGCACCAGGTCCTGGGGCGCCTCCCTGGAGGGAGCGAATGCCTCTCGGGTTGCAGCTGCAGAAAGAGGGAGGAGACTAGGGGGACTGGATGGTGAGCTGTGGAGGCAGTGGTTTGGACATCAACTTGGTGAGTCATGCCCTGGGCAGCCTTTTACAGGAGTTGCAAATTCCAGTAACAGCAGATCAGGGACATCTCTCAAGGGACTTCCAACCAATCGAAAGTGTCTCTTGCTCCATCTTGGCAGTTCTGAGTCCGCATCAGAATAGCTTATCTTCATAACCAGATCCTGAAGTTTTTCCTCGCTTTGGTCCCTGGGCTTCCCGACACCAGGAGGTTATTCTGCCCTGAAGCTGCAGGCAGATGATATTCACCGTCAGTAGACACTGCACCTGAGCCTGGTCCCTAGTCCAAACAAGGAGGTTATTTTCTTGTCCTGTGTCCTGGAGGGTGAACAGGGTGTCTTCCTTTTGCCCCTCCGAGTCCACTCTCTGGCCTTCTCCTCCCTGTCCCCACCCCTGGGGAGGCTGACCTGTGTGGTTTCCATCAATGTGCTCCCTCTCGTTGGCGTCCAGTTGGGTATGGCCCATTGGGACCCCTGGTTGGAGGAGGAAGCCAGGAGGATAGTGAGGTCCTTCCTCCCAGCTTCCCCTTGTGGGGTCCCACAGCCTGACTGTGTCCCTTATGGGAAGAGCACAGCCCTCTCTAAACAATCTCTCTATCTCCAGGTCCTGGTACTACTCTCTCCATTGCCCTTCAGACCTAAGGGAGTAATGGCGCCCCCTGTACCAGCCCTGAGTACTGCACCATCCTTGAAGTTTCCTTAAACTCTGCCCAACCCCTGTATTAAATCCTCCTCAAATGACCCAGTGGGAGTGTGCCACCTCCCCGCTTCTGGGCACCTGAGCAATACTAATCGTTTAGGTAAGAGCCAGATTTACCCACCTCTCTTCTCCCCTCCTGTTACTGTCACCCCAGCTGACCCTAATCTACATGGTCGGTCAGCAGCCAATCCTTGTCCAGGAGCCTCTGCAGGTATCAATCAGAACCCACATCCAGCTACTTAGAATAAAACCCAAGCTCCTTACCATGGCTTAAAAGGCCTGAGCCTGCTCTCCAGACCCATCTCCCTCCACGCTCCCTCTCCTCTGCCCCAACCACGTGGGCTTCTTGCCATTTCTTAAGCACGCCAAGCTTGTTCAAACTTTCAAGCCTTTGTACTCGCTGTTCCTTCCTCCCTCTGCCTGCTACCAGGTCCTGGGCTATGAGGGGGAGGATTTTCATGGGCTGTCAGGTTTAATCCTCACTCCTGCAAGTTCCCAAAGGCAGACATCCATTTGTTTCTTCTTTCTTTTTTGGCATCACTGTAATCCGGGAGCTGCAAACTCAAGTGCCTATGGAACATGTCAGGTAACATAAACAAAGGGAAGTGGCCAAGGCTAATAAAAATCATTCAGCTCTCTTGGTCTGGCTTTTGTTTTTCCTCTTTTGACAGAGATGTGGAAGCAGAGAAATAGTTCCTGACTATAAACACACACACACACACACACACACACACACACACACAGGGTGTAGAGGCAATACTAGTGGCAAGTGACAATTGCCTTTGTTGTTAGGGAGCAATAGGGCGTGGGGGAGACTGCAGCAAACCACCTACTAGCCAATTTTCTGTTTTGCAGAAATCTGGTCCCTTGTGGCCAGATATTGCCGTTTTTCAAGAGAATCTAGAAATCCAGATTTTTATGTGATATCTCCTAGGTTTTTTTGTGGGTTTTTTTTTTTTTTGGTGAGGAAGATTGTCCCTGAGCTAACATCTGTGCTGATCTTCCTCCATTTTATATGTGGGATATTGCAACAGCATGGCTTGATGAGTGGTGTAGGTCCACTCCCAGGATGCGAACCCACGAACCCCAGGCTGCCGAAGCACAGCGCACGAAATTAACCACTATGCCCCCAGGCCAGCCCCATCTCTTGGTCTTTAAATGTTGACAATTTTTAAAAGCCCTGTGCAGGCCACACTGAACACATCTTTGTGCTGGGTTTAATGCAGAGGCTGCCAGTACTGTCACTGTCATATACTCAGTTTAGGTTCAACAGTTGTATGCGTCGGATAAATGAATAGTCATCTCAGCTGACTTCTTGGAGTTTAGAAGCAGCTGACAAGCAGTACAACTTCGCTCTGTTGGGAATGTAGACAAAGTGGGTTCAGGCTGGGAGGAAGCTCCTCCACTCTAGCTCTGAGCTTTAAGATGTGTCTGCTCCTGGGCTCAGATGCAGTCTGCATGAAATTTCATGAAGATTAGATTTCTACCCCACTTGGTCTGGGGCTGATGTGGGTCAGCGTGCGTCAATATGGCCATGCTCTGTTTCACAGTCAGCGTCCATTCTGATGTCGGTGCCATGGTGGACTGGTTGTCCAATGATTTTAATATCAACCCAACTGGGTGCAAAAATGGAAACCCATAATGGTCACAGTCTGTTACCACCAAGAAAGGCTCTTGGAGGTGGGAAATGAAGCGTGTTATCAAAACACTATCTTACTCCTACAGGGGTTGAATTCTATTCCAAGTTTTGTAGAGGGATGATTCTCTTAAAGATGTTCTGAACCTGGCCATGCTTCTCATGTCTGTTTTCTCATAAACAGACGTGTAGGTTCTCACACCTACCTTCTGTGCCTAGCCAAAGCTATTCCAAAGCTTCTAGAGAATGTGGAATGATGGGAGTGGTCCAAACACAGGTAATGAGCCAGATCAAGTGCAGGGTGACCCAGTGGAAGTCAGTGGCAGAAACAGGTGACAGCTTTAGGAAGAAGCTCTAATTAACTCACTTACTCCAGTGTATAAAACAAGCTCTCCCGGGGGCTTCGGGAGCAGCAGGCTCACGTCTGGTTCTACCTATTTGCACTGTAAGCAGGAAGTTCACCATCTGTTCAAACGCTAAATAGGTGTTAGCAGCACTTTATTGGATCGGCTCAAGGTGATTTAGATTTGTTCCTGGAACACATTCAACATTTCATAACACGCGGGTGTGGCTCTGCTCTCTGGACAGATAGAATTACTCGTCTGCATATGCTGACCAACCAAAGGGTATCCTCCAGTGTGATAAGTCCATTTGGAGAGATATGCAAACTTATTCCCTAGAATTTCTGACTCAGGCTTATCCCGATATTTCTCAGAGCAAAGCTTCCCAATTTTTATTTGGGGTAGCCTAGGGCAGTGGTTTACAAACTTATTTTAGTCTTAGGATCTTTCACCGCCCAAATACAGAAGGTCAATATATGAAGTTAATGAAGGGCAAGCTGTGCAGAGGGAAGCAATGAGAACTCCTGAGATGTGCTTGGCACTCCACTCCCTTTGACCCTTCCTCTTGCTGCCCCTACAGGGGCGACCAGGAAGCTCAAAGTTGGGACACAGTTGACAAGGCTGTTCTTAATATCTCCAAACAGCTCAAGTCATATGGGAAACTCACAACCCAAACTTTCAAAAACAAAGCTCATTTTCCCTAATCAAATTGTCTTTTTATAATTTATAATTGTGTACTATTTCAAACATTCATAGAGAGTAATGGGATAAGGAATCTATATATTAGAGGAATATATATTAGGAATTTAGGAATACAGGAATATAATTAAAGGAATAACATATTAGAAATATTGCTGAAGCTCCCCACTGTGCATTTCTCTAATCCCATTACTGTCTCCTCCTCTCTGCCTCCCCAGACATAACCACTATCCTGAATTTGTATTAATCACCCCTATGCAAGATTATGACTATTAATATATGTACATTAATACCTAATAATACGTACATTTTCTCCTGAACATACATACGTACATATGCGTGCATATATGTATATATATATTTTTCCCAGAACAGTATAGAACTGCATTGTTTGCATGAGTTCACACTATATATCAATATTATGCTACACATACCAATCTGCAGTTTGCCTTTCCAGCTCAACATTATATTTTGGAGATTTATCCACGTTGATATGTTTAGGTCCGGCTCGTGCACTTTAACTGCTGTATCATATTCCTATGTATGAATTTACGAGTACATTTTCCTGTCGAATGTTGCCTCCAATTTTTCACAAAATGTTACGGTGTACATTCTTGTACACATGTCCCACTCTGAAAACTTCTCCAGGGCAAAGCCTTTCAAACTTACCTGACTGCCACCCACAATCAGAAACGCATTTTACACTGGGCCCCAGGGCAACACATACACACGTGTGCAAACATGCACACAAACACACTGTGAAATAAAAGTTTTACAAAACATTCTCTTATGACACTTTCAGAAACACTCTCATAATTTCTATTGTAATTTATTCTATTTCATTGTTTTAAATCATAGTCATGACTCACTCTATCAATTCTCTAACTATCACTGGGACCCCGAGTTTGAAATTCAGTGCTCTAGAGCATATATCAGGAAGGAATGGCAGGATTAGGGGGTGTGCACACCAACAACTTTACTGAAGATGGTCGGAGAGGTTGTGTGAATTTACACTCCACCAGCGGTATATGAGAGCACCTGTCGCTCCACAGCTCACCAACATTTGGCATCAGCTGGCTTTTTCATTTTTTGCCAAGAGGATGAATGCAACATGGAGTCTCATGGTACTTTTAATTTTTAGTTTCCATTTCCATGATGAGCAGTGTGGTGCAGCTCCCTCTCATGTGTTTATTGGCCATTGTGTTTCCTTTCGTGTAAATTGCCTGCTCATACCCTTTGCTCTTTTTTTTTTTTTTTTTGGTGAGGAAGATTGTCCCTGAGCTAACATCTGTGCCAGTCTTCCTCTATTTTGTATGTGGGATGCTGTCACAGCATGGCTTGATGACAGGTGTGTAGGTCTGCTCCCAGGATCCAAGCCTGCAAACCCTGGGCCGCCAAAGCAGAGTGCACGAACTTAACCACTACACCAGCAGGCCAGCCCCACTTTGCTCAATTTTTATTTGGTAGTTTCATTTTGTCTTTAGCTTTCTTGGCCCTCTGCTTTCCTCTACAAATTTTATGATCAGTTTATCTTGTTGGACTAAAAACATTGGGATTTTCCAAAGAATTGGTTTATATTTTATAGATCATTCAAGGAAACTGACATCTTTATGATGCTGTCTCTTCATATCCATGAATTTTGCATACACTGTCATTATTCACAATTTAGTCTGTACCCTTCAATGTTTTTATTTCACTTCTTTTCATCTTTCCCATTTTAGTTAAATTCATTCCTGAGTTCTTTACGGTTTTGTTGCTACTCTGAATAGTTTTTTCTATTACTCTTCCAAATGCTTCTTATTTCTTTTTCTTGCCTTATTGCACTGGTCAGAAGGTCCAGTACAGTGTTGGATAGGAGTGGAGAAAACGAACATCCATGTCTTGGTCCCAGTCTTCGAGGGAAAGCATTCAGTCTCTAACCATCAAGTATAATGTTGGTTGTAGGTTTTTCATAAATACTTCTTTATCAGATTGACATAGTTCCCTTCTATTCCTACTTTGCTGGGAATTTTTAATCATGAATGGATGTTGGATTTTGTCAAATGCTTTTTCTGCATCTATTGAGATGATTGTGCAATTCTTTCCCCTTAATTTGTTAATATAATGAATTCTATCAAAAGAGTTTCTGGTATTGAATTTCATTCTTGAAAAATAATTTTTAATGCAATTTTAAATTTTATTTTAAAAATCCATTTTTAATATCACTGATAACATACAATTTTCTTTCAAAAGTTAAAATACTTCTGTATATTTGCAAATGCATAGCATTTTCCTGGAAAGATGCATAAGAAATTAGTTGTAATGACTGTCTCAAAGAAAGGGAAGCAGTGGTTGAAGGACAGAGTGGACAGGTAGTCCTAGTAACTTATTTATCCTTTTTGCATTTTGTTCCAGGAGCAATTAAATTCTTTGAAAACATTAAACCAAATTAAAACGTTACAGAAAACGCTCGAGTTCTCCTTCTTTCCTGACCTCTCATGAAGTTACAACTCATGAATTTAGTATGCTTCTTCTCAGGGATATTCTTTGCATTTACAAACAGTGCAATATTTTAAGTTTTGAAAAGGAGAACATGTTGGTATAATCTTCTAGTGCTTTTCTCCTGCTTTTATATAAATATATGTATATAGTCACAGAAACTATAGAGTAACATTTTGTGTCGTGTGTGTGTCATAGAGATGAAATCATACTACAGGTATAATTCTGCTTTTTTTTCTCTATTATTTATTTAGAAGCTTAAATTGTTAGGAACAATTTATCCATATTGTTACATATACATCTAGCTCCTCCTTTTTAATAGCTGCACAATTTTATACAATCTGAAAACATAACTATACCTACGCTAGAGAAATTCTAGGTAGAAATACACATTCGTTGTTGTTGTTTTAACACATACTGCCAAATTTCTCTCCAAAGTGACTGTACCAGGCTTTAATGCACCAATCAAGCATTTTCTGGAGGGTCTACACGTTCCCCTTCTGGCTTGCCATGACCTTGATTGAGCAAGGCATGTTTTCTCTCTGGACTCCCAGTGACTCCATCTGCAGGAGGAGGGAGTTGGGTGGACCCCACAAGCGTATGAGATGGTATAATGATAGGCTGTGCAACCTCAGAGTGGGTCGGGAGCGGCTGCCCTAGAGAAGACAGGCAGAGGAGGACGCGGGTGGCAGCCAAGCTGAAGACAGGCAATTTAGATGTACTTGGCCCTTATCTCAGCTCCTCCATTAGTGCAGTGACAATTTATCTGGAGCTCTCACCCAAAAACCCCTCTGGAAGGCCTGGATACACTTTTCAGGGGAACTCACCTCCCAGGGTCTCCCTGGGAGAAAATGGCAGGCAGGGTTAGCAAAAAGCGTGTATGGCAATATCACCATTGAAGACATAAATACTCTTAACAAATGCAGAGTGATATAATTGCACTGGTCAAAGATAATTACAGGATTTACAGACAATATTAATTCATAATGTACTACAGATGGTGTGGTCCCGGAATGGAACACACATTTCACATTTGCAACTGTGTGAAGAATGTTTTTCTTTTTCAACCCTGTCAGTGTGATGCTGTGACTGAATGTAAAAACACCTTTGGAGAAGTCTAAATTTGAGCAACTTTCCGAATGGGAGATGGACCAAGTGCCCTCCCACCTTCTCCACCCCACCCAGGCTCAACCACTCTGATGCTGTCTGCGAACAGAGACATCTTGTTTAGTGTTTCCAAATCTGATGCCTGTGTCAATGACCCACACTTTGGGCAAATGTGGGTGTATTTTATGGTTTCCCAATGCTGGCATTTTGGTTTATCTTAGTAGAATAAAAGAGAAAATTAATATTCTTCCTCCTTTGAAAGTTGAGAAAATTTGGAGTTCAGAAAAGGGGAGAGAGGACAGGGATGAAGTGGATTCTAAGACATGGTAGACAGATTCAGGGCCACAGTAGATGTGGATTCTAAACCACAACAGAGGTGGGTTCTGGGACAGAGATCAGGTGGATTCTAGAACACGATTGAGGTGGGTTCTGGACAGGGACAAGGTGGATTCTGGGCCATGAGAGAGGTGGGTTCTTAGGTCAGGGATCAGGTAGGTCTTGGGACAGGGGTGAGAGGTGGATTCTGGGACATGGTAGAGGTGGGTTCTGGGACAGGGACAAGGTAGATTCTGGGCCATGGCAGAGGCAAGTTCTCAGGTCAGGGACCAGGTAGGTTCTGGAACAGGGGCAAGAGGTGGATTCTGGGACACGGGTGAGAGGTGGATTCTGAGGCACAGTAGAGGTGGGTTCCGGGACAGCAACAGGTAGGTTCTGGGCCAGAACAGAAGACTGTAGGCCGGCCGCCCCGCCACGCGTTCCCAGAACCTGTCCCTGCCTCGTTCCCCGGAGCCTTAACACCGTCCGGGCGCGTTTGTCTCCCTCAGGCCTTGGCTCCATCATCACCCTGGGAGAGGCCTCCACCCGCTCCTTAGCCCCGTTACACACGCTCATCCTGTCCTGTCGCCTCCGGCCACCGTGCCCGGCGGGTTACCTGCGCGCGGTCCGCCGCGCTGCGCCGACTCCCTGCGGGCCGCACCGAGTCCGCGCGCGCCACAGCGCAGCGGGCCAGGCCCGCACGGGTCGCCCGGTGACTGTCTGTGAACGAAGGGCTCTCCACCACACTAAGGAACCTGTCGGATTTGCGGCTTCATTCCAAGTGCCCGAGAGGCCTCGGAAGTGCACGCTGACTCAATAAATAAGGAAAAGAAGGGTGTGAGGGCGAGCGGAAGTGAGGGAGCGACAGTGAAAGAGACGAAAGGAGGAGATGGAGCAGGAGAGACTCTGAGGGGGACAGAGAGGCCACGGGCGGGGGACAGAGGGGCGCCGAGGTGCATCCGGACTCGAATGACTGCACGCCCGCCTGCGCGCACCCTCGGACCGGGCGGCAGTGCGTCCCGCTGCACCGGGCCACCGCCGCCCCGGCCAGGGCCACGCGCGCGGGCGGCGCGAGGCCGGCCCGGGGTCAGCCCGCACACGGCGAGCGCAGTGGGCGCCGGGGTCGGGCCCCCGCCCCGCAGGCCGCCCCGCCCCGCCCCGCCGCGCCCCCTCCCCCGCCGGCCGGCCGCGCGCGGCATTGTGGGAGTTGTGGTCCCCGCGGCCCCGCGGAGCGCAGCGCGGCGTCGGCGCTGGCGGAGGCACCGGCTCGGCTCCGGCGGCGTGGGCCGGGCAGCGGCCGGGCGGGGTTCCGCGGCGCGGGCAGGGGGCGTCCGCGCGTCCGCGCCCTCGGGCGGCCACGGCGCCCCGGCCCCGGCGGCCGCCCCCACCGCCCGCGCGCCCGGGCGCAGGTAAGCGGCGTCTCCCGGGGCTGCGGGCGGGAGGGCGGCGCGGCGGGGCCGGCCTCGCGGGATGGGGAGGAGGAGGCTGCGGGCCCGCGGTCCCCACGCCGGGCGGTGCGGCCGCCGAGGATGCTCCCGGCCGCCGGCGCCCGTCTGCGCCGCATCCTGGCCCGGCCGAGGGGCCCCGCGGCCGCCTCGGCTGTGTTCGCGGCCGGGCCGGGCATCACCCTCCTCCACCCCCAACCCCATCGGGTCCCTCCCCCGGGTTAACGCCCCGCATCACCCTCCTCCCCCGTGACCCTCCTCCCCGGTCCCTTTCCTTGCTTGCTTTTCCCCTCCCCTGAGCCCTGAGTGTCACCCACTTCCCATATTTCCCGTGCTGACCCTCCTCCCCTGTCCCATGAGTTATCACTGTAAGCCTCCGTCCCTAATCTTTAGCCGATCTCCCACTTCTCCTGTCAATAGTTCCCCTTCCATCGTGCCATCTTCCTCCTCCCCTGACTTCCTGGTGGTCACCATATGTGTTAACCCATCTTCTGCCCTCCCCTTTTCCCCCACTCTTCAGAGTGGGTGGATGCTGAAAAAGCTGGCCAGGAAAGTGGGGAGGACAGGTCTCCAGTTCCCCGCGGGGGAGGGCTGGCCCCAGGGCAGCTCTCTGGCTCCTGGGTGGAGTGGGCTGCATGCATCACACACCTTGCCCAGCGCTGCCCTGCTCCTTGGGGGGCTTCTAGGGTAGCCTGGCCGCCCCCTGAGAGTGACCAGAAGCTCTTTAGCACTGGGTGGCCTCTTGGACTGGGAGTGTGAACTGGATTAACCAGGTTAGAGCTATGAGTCTGTCCCCCAGGTGTTCACTCTGTCAGAAGTTATATTTGATTGGACTTGCTCACCAATTGGCCATGAATTTGAACCCTATTCCCCAGCGCCTACTGACCTTTAAGATCTGGAGTTGCACATTATTGAAGTGCAGAACGGCCATGAGATGTCCCCATCCCTAATGAGGGCAGAAATGAAACAAACGAAAATGAACAGATGTGTGAAGGAAGCTGGGTTACTGTGGTCACTGGGACAGGAGCTGGTGGTGGGGAATCCATGTCCTCCCCATTGGGGGGTTGGGGGTTGTCACTGGGTGTTATGAATGTCAAATGTTTGAAGCAGTACTTCATGCACTGTCAGTCACCATACAAATGTGAGGGTTTCTTTTAGTGTCACATTTCAGCTGTGAGCTTGTTAATCCTCTGGGCCCGGGGACCTGCCAGCATATATTGGCTAAAAGTATCTGACAGGTATGAGAAGTCCGAACTTTAGCTCTCAGTGCTGTTTATGATCTTGCGAACAGGGTTCAAAGCTGGGGTTCAGGGCATCGGGGCCTTTTGTTTATAGCTCAGCCTGGGGAGTGCTCATAGCTGGCATTGTACAGAATGAGGCTTCCCCTCGGAGGGGGTAAGCGAGGAGGGGTGTCCGGGGGAGCAATTCCCTCATCCTCTACCCCGTCTCCCATGCCTTCATCTTGATTGACTTAAACTTTAGTGATTAGCAGAGCTGGTGGGAACTAACACTTAACAGGTGTTTGTTAAATTATCACCATCTCACTCTTAGAACATTTAAGAAAAACCTCTCCTCCTGAGAGACTGAATTTCAAAGTTCCAATTAGCGGTTTTGCTCAGCGATGGGGGAAATCCTTTTAGTAAAAGTGCTTGTTATCACGCAGATGATGGTCTCACACTGAATTTCTGGAATCCTGGGGTTCTGTCTGGGAGAGGGCTTGGAAACAAGACACCTTTCATCCAGGTTTTCATTCCCTTTTCCTCAGGAGGAAACAGCTGCCAGTTATGCTAGGACTAGTCGAGAACCAGGGGCATGGAGGAAACCACTATTTCCATCCAGTGGGGCCCAGCCTTTCCCTCTCCTCCCAAATCTGTGAAGAAATTGAGAACGTGTGAGAAAGAATTTAGCTTCTAACCTCCCCACTCTTGTATTTTTCCTAGAAACATAAAAAATCTCCATGAATATTCAGCATGTGTGTTTTTGACTTACTAAACATTATAGTCAAGTGATTCTTGATTCATCCTAAGCTGGGAAGATGCAAGGAGGCAGTTAATGAGCACCTAGGGTTTCCCTTTCGTTTTTAGCTTTTCAAGTCTGGGGACAAAAAAGTCACTCGAGATTTGTGCCCACAAGAGTGTCCAGGATTTACTGTTAGCTGTTGGAATTCTCAGTCCTGAAATAGTTCCCCGGGGCCCCACCTTTGGTTTGCTGGCTAATCAGGATGGAATGGCACCCGTCCTGGCAGGCGCTTGCACATATCGGATGCCCCCATGACATGATCCTAAGTGCCTTATATCTGTTGGCATTCACGTTCATCCAGGGAGATGAGCATTATCCCATCTTCTAGATGAGGAAGCTGAGACTTAGAGAGGAGAGGTGACCTGCCGGGGGTTGAGATTAATACTCAGTCCAGCCTGTTCTCAGTTTGGGTTCTTAACCTCTCTGCTACACTGCAAGAATTTTTAGGCCAAATTTAGTCCCCCAGATAAAGGGGAGGGTACAGCTTTCCATTTTTTAAGTGGCCTTCTCATATTCCTGAGACAGAAGGGAGACAGTAGAGTACAGAACGAATTTTCTGAATTGTTCTGCTCCTCGAGATGAGGGAATGGATTGGATTTGTAGCAGAACATAGACCTGGCTGTTCTCAGATTAGAGAAAGCAGGATGGATAAAGGATTTCCGCCAGGGAATGCGGCCGTGGTTTTATAGACACAGGCAACGTGACAGCTGGACTCTGATCGTACTTCTAGTTTATTAGGATAATCAGGGTGCAAGACGCTGGCCCCAGCCTTCCACAAGAGACGTGGCAAAGCACTTCTGTTTGGAGACGGTCAGAGACCTGAAAGGGCTTCTGTTTCCATTCTGTCCCCTCATTTCATTTGCCTAGCCCCATGGGTGAGGCCGGGAGGTCTCCCAAGAGAGTAGACAGAAGATGCCCTGTGCCTGCCACGGGTGTGACCCCAGAGCCCACTTCCTTTTCCAGCTTGATTCAAGCCCAGCCGGTGTCAGGGGGCAAGAGAGATTAAATAAGAATGATGAAGTGCTCTGAAAAGAGCAAGTCAAATGGAGAACATGCAGTTTTAAAGTTCCTTTGCCATTTTTAAGATGCTTTTGAATCCAGATTTCTCTTTGCTTAAAGGTACAGAGATTTAAGGAGAATAAGCATTTATTAAATACCTACTATGAAAGAGTATAGCAAAATGAATAGACATTGGCTTTGAAGTCAGATGGGGTTCGTGTCCCTGCCCTTGCTGCATGAACTTGGGTGAGTTGTATGACCTCTCTGAGCCTCGGTTTCCTCATCTGTAAATTGGGGCTAATAGTGCCTCCTAAGGATGACACAAAATAAATAGGGCTACTGTAATTATCAAACAGTACGTGACGCAGATTGAACATGACTGGCCTTTTGGGAAATGGGGTGGTGGTAAAATGGGGAGAGAATGCTTAGAATTGAGGAGTGGGGCCACCTACCAACAAGGACCTTACAGAATGATCTGGGGCTTTATGTTTCAGTTGAGGATTTTTCCAGGTGTCAAAATTTATGCTGGTTTATTTTTTTATCCCAGGTTTGGACTTCCTGAAAAATCCTTTTGCAGAGACCAACCCCACCTGCTAATGTGACATAAAGCAGCTCCTTCCACCCTCCTTGCAGTGACTTTGGCCAGGAGTGGAGTGGCGGGCTCAGATGTTTGTCAATGCCGCCCTTGGCAGGATCCGAGGAACAGTGGCAGCCATGCCTCCCCCCGCCCCCCCGCGCTAAGCTGCATGGTGTGGGTGCCCTTGGATCCCCGCAGGACTGACTGTCTGCCCTTGCTTCACACCCCCGACGTCAACTCCTCCAAGATGTCTCTCGAGTGGCTGGTGGCCTGGAGCTGGTCACTGGATGGCCTAAGGGACTGCATCGCCACGGGTATTCAGTCCGTGCGGGACTGCGACACCACCGCCGTGGTCACCGTGGCCTGCCTGCTGGTCCTGTTCGTGTGGTACTGTTACCACGTGGGCCGGGAGCAGCCCCGGCCCTACGCCTCCGTCAACTCGCTCATGCAGGGCCCCGATGCCAACGGGCTGCAGAACGGGTACGTGTACTGCCAGTCCCCCGAGTGCGTGCGCTGCACCCACAACGAGGGCCTCAACCAGAAGCTCTACCACAACCTGCAGGAGTACGCCAAGCGGTACTCCTGGTCCGGCATGGGCCGCATCCACAAGGGCATCCGCGAGCAGGGCCGCTACCTCAACAGCCGGCCCTCCATCCAGAAGCCCGAGGTCTTCTTCCTGCCCGACCTCCCCACCACGCCCTATTTCTCCCGGGACGCCCAGAAACACGACGTGGAGCTGCTGGAACGGAACTTCCAGACCATCCTGTGCGAGTTTGAGACCCTCTACAAAGCCTTCTCAAACTGCAGCCTCCCGCAAGGATGGAAAATGAACAGCACCCCCAGCGGGGAGTGGGTCACCTTTTACTTGGTCAACCAGGGGGTTTGCGTTCCCAGGAACTGCAGGAAGTGCCCACGGACGTACCGCTTGCTCGGAAGCCTTCGGACCTGTATTGGGAACAATGTTTTTGGGAACGCGTGCATCTCCGTGCTGAGCCCTGGGACTGTGATAACGGAGCACTACGGACCCACCAACATCCGCATCCGCTGCCACTTAGGTACGTTACAGGGACGGGGCTCCTGGCACACGCTGTCTCAGTACATCCCTCTGACTTGTGGGACCCCCGACATCACGAAAGCGCGGGAGCCAGAATTGTGCTTTTTCACATCCTTCACTGTACCTCTATCAAAAATTGATGAATCAGATGTAAACAATTTTGACAGCAGAGATTGAGTCAAAAAAGAAACTTGTGATCAGTGTAAACCTTGTTTCTGACAGAAGCTCTGTCCAAAGGCAGTTTCTGCAGTGGTGGGAATGGTCTCCAGCTGCACAGTCCAGTACGATAGCCACTAGCCACAGGTAACTATGGAATGCGTGAAATGTGGCTAGTGCAACCAAGGAGCTCAATTTTTAATTTAATCTAAATTTAAATAGCCACACGGGGCAGTGGCTACTGTACTGGACAGCAGAGCTTTGGAGCCAAAGACTTTTATAATGATTACCCGGGTTCATAATGACATCCAGGAGGCTGTGAAAGACGCCTGGGTGCCTTCTGAATCACCAAGGATGAAATGATGATGCTTGGTGTTAGGCTGATTTTATGCAGATTCTCGGGAAGTTAGTAATGCGTGCAGCAGTGGTTTTGAGAACAGGGTCTGGAGTCAGATTGCCTGTGTTTGCCTCTTGGCCCCAGCACGAGCTAGCTGTGTTACTTTGGGCAAGTCACTGCACGTCTCTGGGCCTTAGTGTCCTCATCTGGAAAGTTGGAGGTAGAAAGGTCATCTTTTACAGAGTTGTTTTGAGGATCTGGTAAGATAATGTGTGTTATAAAGCGTTTGTTCATACAGAGCCCAGTGAGTACTTAATAAAGGTAGGCTTAAAAGCAACTCGGGAAATAGGAATATTAGTTCCCAGAATGCCTCATTCCTGGTGAGTTGTGATAATGGGTTGGTTACCGGGGCGACGGCCTCACCAGTTAGCTCCCAGATTGGAGGAGCTCGCCGAGAGCCTTGGCAGAGGCCAGCTGCAGGAGGTCTGCAGGGCTGCCTCGGCTTCAGGATGGAGGCAGGAGAAGCACACGAAGGAGCCCCAGCGTAGGCTGGAGCAGGGGTTCATCATTCGGTTCCACAGAGGAGCCTCGGGGCTGCCTGGGGGGCCTGAGCTGGACGCCCTGGGCCCTCCACCTCTCTCCACCAGAGCCCTCTGCTTCTCCGGTGCTCTCTCTGGGGAATCTGAGTAAGATGTGGCTTGGACAGAGTGTGCTTTAAAAACAAAAGGAACTCGGGGGCAGCCCGGTGGCATAGTGGTTAAGTTCGCGCACTCCGCTTTAGTGGCCCGGGGTTCGCGGTTCAGATCCCAGGTATGGACCTGCGCACCGCTTGTCATGCTGTGGCGGCCTCCCATGTAAAGTAGAGGAAGATGGGCACGGATGTTAGCCCAGGGCCAGTCTTCCTCACAAAAAAATAAAATAAAATAAAAAGTAAAAATAAAATGGAGATAGTGATACCTACCTGGAGGCCCGTTTGGACCATCAGAAGGACTGTGTGTAGAGTACTTGGCAGGGAGAGGGAGTCAGCCAGAGGGGCTCTTAGTGATCTGAGAGGGGAGACGATCGTCTGAGTGATGATCGTGGTAAATCCAACTGCTGTGCAAGGCCCCAGGGTGCACTCTGACGTCAGAGGATGCGGGGTTGCGGATGGGCTGCCCTGGGGAGGTGGGTCTGACCCTGAAGGATCGCTGGGACCACCAGGGTGGAGCAGAGAGAGGAGCCTTTGCCTGGGGCTTGGGGAGCCGGTCTGGGGAGTCCAGTGGTGGGGGCTGCGGTGGACAGGTCGGGGGGGGAGCAGACTGCAGAGGGCCCTATGCCAGGCTTCAACACTGAGGCTGTGCGCAGTGGAGAACAGTGCTGTTCTTTTTTCAAGGTTTTCCTTGTGTGTTTTAAAGCTTCAGAACACCGTGTAGGGAAGGGCCTCTGAGTGTTGATGTGGTAGGAGTTTAGGCAGGTGTGTTGAGTGGGGAGGGCTGGTGGCAAGAACACCAGAGATCTCCTCCTGTGTATTTAATGCCTGTTGCGCATTTCTGCAATATACACACGTGTGTGTGTGTGTGTGTGTGTGTGTGTGTAAAATGTGCCTGCACAGACCGTCTCCATGACCTGTCATTCCCTCCTCATCCCAGCTGGTTACTTGTCACCAGAAAAGCTGGGTCTGCCGTGTTCCCCAGGCAGCAGGCAACCTTGGAGGATGTGGCTGGAGCGTGGCTAGTCCCCGTGGCCGGTGAGCTCCGTGGTTGGGTTTGCTCGGTGTTTCCTCCTTCCTGCTGTTGTGCTCACTTGCGTATCCACCCAGAAAGGAAACAAGGCATGTTGGGTTCATGTGACCTTGTGTGTTGACAGAGAGGGAGTCCAGAGAATGATGTCAGAAGCAGAGCAAGCCTGGTACATGCCCCATGGCCACACCTCCACCAGTTACCTGGCTGAAGCGGAGGAGGCACCTGTCCTTCTAGAACCGTGCTCTTGAAATGCCAACGCTCGTCCTCTTGTTCTGCCTCCGTCTGGACTGCGACCCAGCCTCTGCGCTTCCTTTGGCCACGTTTGCTGAGCCCTGTGCTGAGCTGCCTCTAGAGATGGCACCACTCGGTCTTGGCTCCATGAACCAGAGGAGGGCTCTGGCCCGGCCATCACCCAGCACTGTGTGTGGGGCTGGGACGGCCGACCACACTGCCACAAACCTCCAGGAAAAGCCTCTGAAGCTAACTAGGCAGATATTCCTGGGGGACAGATACCCATCCAAATGGCCCACCCTCAGGTAGGGCAAGATGAAAACACATGAGTATATTCAGCAAATTCTCAGGAAATAAGCACAGTTAGACTCCCTTCTTCTTTTCACGTGGATGCTGTCGGATTCTGGGCAGCCTAGCTGGGTGTACGGCAGATCAGCTCATGCTGCCCTGCCCACCCTGAGTGCCAGCTGCCAGCCTCCTGCACTGGGGGTGGCGGGTGGACAGAGCCCTTTCTCCACCCACTTCCCACCCCCTTCAGTGCTTGGTGGGGACAGAGCAGCAGGCCTGGGGATCTGGGACGGGCCAAGGCCATGTGTGGGGCCCATCTCTATCCCTAGGAGCCACCTAAATGCTCTATTTGGGGAAATATTGATCATTTCTGCCAACTAAGCTGGTTTGTGGACAATAGGCAGAAATACTGGGCCACTGGAAGGCTGGAGCAGAGTGCAGGGGGAGGCAGAGGGGAGTAAGCAGGGGTAAGCCAGCCAGCCAGGCCAGTTTTCTATCGCACTGTGGCACGTGGCAGTGAATCATTTAGTGGCCCAGGGAAAGGGGAGCTTCTTTCTGAAACACTGGAGTGGATTGTCCCCGCAGGGAACCACGTATTCCTGTAGGCCTTCTCCCGCCGCACCAGCCCCTGAAGGGCACACACGAAGAAGAGATGTGGCCTGTGGGGCCCTCCCGATCTGGACCAGCGACCGGCAGGCCGAACCCCTTTCCATCCCTAACCCCCAGTTGTTCACAGGAGCAGGAGATCGTGGTGCCCGAGTCTGGATGGACGGGCTCAGCTGATCAGTGAAATGTACTGTTGATAACTGGAACCTACTAACTCCAGGGAAATCAGCAATCACTTTAATTCACTGCTGCTAATGGAATAGCTAGCGTTTGTGTCATACTGTCCAGTGTTATGAGAGCTGCTGCTTTGGAGCCAGACAGGTTTGGATTCAAACCTCACCTCCCGCAAAGACTAACTAATGACTCCAGCAAGGCATTTAACTTCTCTGAATCTCAGTTGCTCCATCTGGAAAGTGGGTGAAGTGATGTCTGTAAAGTGTTTACTTAACACAAACCTGCTCACAGTAAGTATTCAGTTATTGGGAGCAGGGACAGAAGTCACGTAGCCCTGGAAGGTATGTATGCTAATGTCCCCCCTTTACAGATGAGGAGGCTGTGGCTCAGAGAGGTTGAGTGACTTCCCCAGAATCACACAGCACATAGGGTCAGAGCCAGTTATCTGACCCCAAGTCTTCTGTCCTTCCCACTCCTCCATATGGCCTCTCTCTTTGAATTCTTATTCCATACATACTTCCTGGAGCTGTCCTGTTAAAATACTCTGGCTGTTAGAGAGAAAGCAGTTTCATGTTTGTCATAATGGACATTCAGTCAGAGGGGGAATGCCAGCTGGCCTGGGGTCATGGTTGTCACAGTGAGTCACTGAAGAACAGGAACGGCACAATCCCAGCCTGTCTTCCAGGCCCCCCTTCCTCCCAGGTCAGTCCTTCCGGAGAGCTGTCGTGCTGACCCAGCCTCTCCTGAGCCTGTTAGACGGCTGTGCTGGGGCCTTCGTTTCCGGTCGTCCAGGCAGTGAGAGGGCCAGATGTTTCTTCGGACCCGTGGGTTGGAGACGGGGGTGTGGAAGTGCACGCACAGCAGCGCTTCAGCCAGCCCCCTGTCTGGGGTTAGGCTCTCGAGCTCGGGACTCCCCCTGCGTGATGAGCACATGGCTCCTTGGGAAGGTGTCACTCTGTTTCCTCTTGAAGCTCCGGCATCACTCGAGGGGTGTCCTCCCGTCTCCTAGCATGAGCCTGGGCAAACTCAGGTTAAGAACGTGCCGTCCTCGGGCCTCAAAATGGGTGTCAAGGTTGGAACCCAAAGAGGAGGGCATGTGTGAGCCTGTGCGTCTTGAACCTCAGCTAAGACCGCCCTAGAGACAGGACGACAGTAACGTAATGGTTGGGCAGGCGGGGTTCTGAGCCTGGCCTCCCTCCACTTCCGGGGGTCCCGGGCTCGGGCTTCAGGAGTCTCGAACGTGCAGCGCGAGCTTTGGTCTGTGCGTCAGTCCGAGGAGTCCGTGACCCAGCACAGGCTAAGCCAGTGGAGGAGTGAGCTTGCCCAAGGAGCACGCGAGGACCCAGGTGCACCGCCTGCATTTGCCCTGTCGAACACCCCCGCCCCAGACGGGGCTCAGAGGGTGAGCTGGAAGGTCGGCTTCCGAAGTTGAGAGCTGTCACCAGAGCAAGCCGCCCCTGAGGCCCGGCCCTCCCTGCTCCTGCCCTCACGCTCCTCTCTCTGCTTCCCCAAGGTCTGAAGACTCCAAGCGGCTGTGAGCTGGTGGTGGGGGGAGAGCCCCAGTGTTGGGCGGAGGGACGCTGCCTCCTCTTTGATGATTCTTTCCTGCACACTGCACTCCACGACGGTGAGTGTTTGCCTAACCCACCGCCACCCTTTGTTTATTATAGACTATTTTTTAGAGCAGTTTCAGGCTTCCAGAAAAGTTAAGCAGAAAGTACACACCACCACCCCCCCCCCCCCAGTTTACCCTTTTATTAACATCTTGCATTAGTGTGGTCCGTGTATTACAGCTGGTGAGCCAGTGAAGTTGGTGGTTTACATTAGGGTTCACGCTTGGTGTACATTCTGGGGGTTCGGACAGATGTGTGATGACATGTATCCACCGTGACGGGATCACATAGGCTAGCTTCACTGCCCTAAAATCCTCTGTGCTCCACCTTCCACTTCTCCCCTCCCTCCCGCTGCCCGTTTCCTTCTATCCCTGCTCAGAACCGTAGGAAGCCGTGACAACACCCTTGGCCAGAGAGGAGCAGATCCTGTGATCTGTGCCACGGGACAGGACGGGTGCCCGCCCGAAGCTCACCGGGTGGGGTGCAGCTCCGCATGGGCGCTGGCTCCGGGCGGTGCAAACCTCTCCTCTCCCCCCGCCAGGTTCAGCGGAGGACGGCCCGCGGGTGGTCTTCATGGTGGACCTGTGGCATCCGAGCGTCGCAGCGGCCGAACGGCAGGCCCTGGATTTCATTTTTGCTCCGGGACGATGAGGACATTCGCGTGCTGGAGCCGGCGAGAGTGGCCGCGGGTCAGCCTGCGCAGGCTGGGGTCCAGTCTGGCCCCCCTGCATTACGATACCACGCTCAGTAACCCGCCTCAACAGAGAGCCCTTCTGTGGGGTTTTTACGTCGCGTTGGGTCCCTCTTTCCTCTGGTTATTGTAAATGGGAAATTGTCAGCTTGTATTTCCTTAGATTCTTTTCCTTCGATCATTTGCTTCCGCAGTTCCTTTCTGCCTAATAGTGCATTCCTTTGCTCCGTGACCAGAGGCTGGTGCCCCTGTTGTCTGTGTCATGTTGCTCCGTGGTTTTCTCAGTGCTCTGAAATGGAGTCACCAAATGGTTATTTGTCTGAGTGTAACAACATAAAACTTCTCGTGGTCATCTTAAAAGAAAACAACAAAAACAAAACAAAACTTGGCAAACCAGAGAGCTGGAGAACTTGGCCTCTGCTGCTGTCACAGTCACACAGGGGACCCTTCAGCCACCCCAGGGCAGGGGAGAGATGCAGTCCCCACACCTGGCCGGCTTCACGGGCAGGGTGGACACGGTCAGGGGCGGTGCACAGTGTCAGGCCTGGGGAAACTGTCCCCATCGCTCACCTCGCCCCAAACCCTGTCAGGTCCCCGATGGCAAAGAGCATTTGGCTGGTGGGACTGGAGGCTTTTCTGTAAACGTTGCTTTCCCACAAAGCTGAGGCTGGTGTCCGGAGCAGCCGCGGAACGGGTAATCCACTTACCTCACTGCCTACAGAAGCCCTACTGCCACACCGGGCCTGGGAGCTTCCCCGTGTGAGTGGGTTTGAGTCCACGGGGATGAACGTTAAGACCCCCAGGTTGGCTGGTGGGAGCTGTGGTGGGATAAGACCCCACTCAGCCTCTGGGAAGGTCTTTCTCTGGCAAAACTGGAATCGTAGATCTGACCGAAGTGTCTGTTCGCTTGGGAGTTCTGTTGCCTCTGATTTTCCATTTATTTGTCTGTACATAAATGTTCCAACGCTGGACTTGGAGATGGTGGAAGAGTCGGCCCCATGTCTGTCACTGCACAAGTGCCGAGTGACGGCGACCTAAGCCAGTGTGTGTGAGCGAGGACGCTGGAGGACTGCAAGCTCGGAGGACCCCCGGTCGCGGTGCTGGCTTCTGGTCTCCTGTGGCGGACGTGGCCAGTGTGAGGCACTAAGTCTAGAAACAACCTCCCGTTAGCCCGTGTGTGAAAGGGTGGCCTCCGGCCATACTAGAGAGGCCTTTTGTGAATAATGCTTTACGGCAGTGTCGGGGTATAACGCCCTGGAGTGGGACAGAACCTACGGCTCGTCACGTGTGCGGGTCCAGTGTTTACACCCAGATGGAGACCAGCAGCTTCTGTGAGGAACACCGTCAGAACTGAACACGATCGGAAATGCACTAGGAAGTGACTAGCAAGTGGGCAAAGAGAACGTGTCTACATTTGAGTAAAATTTCTACACAAGTATTTTTCAGTGATTAGAATGCAGGAAAGAGCAGACATTTCAAACACACCTGAAGTCTTTTTACTCATTAAGTATCTTGTTAAAGAACCGCTGAGGTGCATGATTTCTATACATCCCGACTGCTCTCGTTTACAAAGCCAACAGCCCACGCAGGTACCTGGCCGCCTGTGCTCACGTGACGTGGTTGGGGACCAGGAGGTAAATAAAGGATCTTGCTGAAACCAGAGTGAGTGGTGAAGTGGTCTGTTGGGAAGAAGCTATGACTGTGGGGCTCTTGGGTCTCGGATCGTGTCACAGAGACTGGCGAACCACTAAAAGGGATCATGTACAGTGAATGAGGCGAAGTGTAGTTCTAAAATAACGGGCGTGGGGTGGGGGAAATGAGAGCAGATCTACGGAATGTTAAGGAACTGCAGGTGTCACACTGGGCTGAGAACCAGACTGTGGCTTCTGGAAAGCTCAGGATTTGGGCCTCAGGGCCAGGAGCTCGCTCCCATGCGACCTTGGGCAAGTCCCGGAGCCTCGGTTTGCCCAAGGTAAAGACGATGCCTGGCATATGAAGCAGGAAGTTGGTTCCCTTTCTGCCACAGCCGTGGTGCTAAGCAGTTACCTAAACAGGTGAGGAGGAAGGACAGGTAAGGACGAGTTGGGTAACATTTGATCAGTGGTCAAGGCGGCTAAGGGAGCCAGTGGCTCCTTCCAGTTGCCTGTGTCTAACTGCAGAGGGAGAAGCATGGCCCTGAATAGCTACATTGTGAATTTTTTCCCTTTGTCTTAGAAGAGGGACAGGTGACTCTGGTGGCCTGCAGCCCCAGGAGCAGCCTGGCTGCTGGGTGTTTTTATAGCAGCCGGCTTCGGCCCACAGTCCTGGCTGGGCTGCCGCAGCAAGGGGAAGAGAAGAGCGCCGCTCGCCCAGGGCCACCCTCCTGCAGTGTGCGTTGCCAGCGAGGCAATTGCCAAGGTAATTTACATGTTACCGGAAGGGACGCTCAAGGTGAGAAGGGGAGCCAGCAGCCCGCCCCGCCTTCTACGCTGAGACAGCAGCATCAGCTTCCAGGTCAGACGGCACAAGGTCGGTCTGCACGAGGTCACACCAGCTCTCCCAGGCAGCTGCTCTTCGCCCCCCAAACTCACCTCAATTGTGGCTTCTGAGCCCTTCTTTGGTGACAGTGACCACACTTGCAACATCGAGTGCCCTGCAGCGTGTAGTGGGGGAGGGTAATCCTAACCCACTGGTTCTCGACTTTGGCTGCCCAGTGCAGTTACCTGGGGAGCTTTGGGACATACTGACGCCCACGCCCCACCCCTAAAGCATGTCACTGTGGCCAGGCGTCAGTGTTTGTCATTTCCTGGTGACTCTGACGCTCTGTCGGGGCTGAGGGTCGCCACAAGGCCTTGGAAACCAGCCAGCTCGAGGCTAGAGTCCGGGCTGTGCCCTCTGTAGGGCTGGGCAGGCCCTAACCTAGGTCTCTGGGGGATGGCCACTGTTTCTAGCACTGTCCTCCTGCAAGACCCTGGGTTTCTAGGACCTGACCCCACCCCAGCTGCAGTGCTGGGTTCAGGATCTAGACCCGACCAATGTGAGCCTTCCAAACTCCTGGCCAGTCGGGGACTGGGTCACCGCTGCGCACGTGACCCACACCCGACCATGGTCAATGGGCCCAGTGAGGAAGAGAGGCACCTTTCCACGGGGTGGAGGTGGGGATCTGGTGGAAAGAAAATCAGAGTGAAATCCACAAGGAAAGCAGGCCCCACCCTGTGGAGATCATCGAGTCCTGATTCAGCCTTGCCTGGGATCAGCCCTAGCTCTGGACTGTTCAGTTACTTGAGTCAATAAACTTTTAATTCTGAAGCCGAGCTGGCGTTGCGGTTTCTATCCCTTGCCACTGGAACGTCCTAATCCGCTCTGTGAGCTTCGTCTACAAAATGGCCTAATGCCTCCTTTCATGGGCTTCAAGTGAGGTTTGAACAATATCGTATTATGTCAAGTTCTGGGTGGAGAGGAAGGGCTCCATACATATTTTTTAAATGTACAGATGAAGCATAGGCTACGTACAAGTGCTGTTTTGAAGTGTAGGGGGAGAGGGAGAGTCCCCCCCACCCTTTCCCTTGAGGTTCGTATGGCTGGCCAAATAATTAAAAAGGCAGGTTAGCAGGAGAAAACAAAACAAAATTTAGTAACATGTATACATGGGAGAGACCCAGGGAAACTGAGTCACTTGCCAAAGTGGTGGAGGTTCTCATCTTAAACACTATCTTTAGGTAAAGACAAAGGAGGATTAGGGGTGAGGGTATGGGATTTCAGAGGGGAGGAAGGCAATTCACATGGAAATGGTAAAGCAAATGTTTGAGAAGAGACAATTTCGATAAGATGGGCTTGTTGGCCCCTTTCTTACCACACCTATTTTACATTATACTATAGATATCTCGTGGTATTAGCTCCTTCCCGGAACAGGCCTTCTATCTTAAATTCTTTTAGGCAGTTAGGGGAAAGGCCAAAGTTTCAGAGTCCTTTGTTCTTAAAAATCATCAAGGCAAAGAGACACATTTTGGGGTGGCCAGTTCTGATCCCCCACAAGGACCACCATGCCCTGCTGCAGGCCCCCCCGGAACATTTACCTCCCTGCTCAACCTCGCCAGCCAGCTGTGAACACAGGGAACAGGCGGGACGAGGCCATGTGTTCCAGAGCTGCTGACAAACAGCAGTGAAGATACCCGGGCAGGTTGTAGCCTCAGGTGGCAGGAGGCGACACACAGACGCTGGTTTACTCTCTGCCTCCTTCCCGGGCGCGCTGGTCACCTCTGGTCACCTACCCTCCCCACGTTCCCTGCTGCCGACACGTTAGCCACCGCGGGTTCAGGATACGAGCGCGGTCCTCGCCGTGCGCTCTGGGAGGGTCCTTCCACACGTTACCATCCCGCTGACACCTGTGGCCACGCTGGGTGACAGGGACAGGCACGCGTACAGAACACGCCGGTCAGCGCGGGCGGTTGATGTGAACGCGGCCCTGGGGCCGGCGGGAGGACGGCCGGAATTGGCAGCCAGGTGTCCGGGCTCCCCACTCAGCCGTCTTTTGAGCTCTTGTCACACGTTGAGGCCTTGCTCTCCTTGGGCCGCAGAGGAACTCCCCGCACGGGGACCCCCTGGGGAGGCCGTTCGCCTTCGCGGGGCACTACGCTGAACCCCACTCTCTGAGGGTCCGCAGTATGCCACACCTTCACATTACCTCTTCCTCCCCATTTTAAAGACGGCACTGAGGTTCAGAGAAATAAAGTAACTCGGCCCCATTTCCACAGCAGGAACCAGTGGGGCTGGCGCGAGGGTCAGGACACGCAGGGCCTTTTCCAGCCCACAGCGGGCCGGGAGGCGGCCTCACTGGGTCCTCCCCTGGGAGCGCTGGGCCCTGCTGATCAGGAAGGCAGGCTGGCTCCCGGCGTGGAGCCCAGCACACCCGGCCGTCAGAAGTGGCGTCTTCTCGGCTCTGACAGTATTCAGAAGGCTCTCTGGGTTTTATTCCCGGGAGAAATACAGCTGATTTCAGATTCAGGTTCAGACATTTAAAACAGAGAGGAGGTGTCTTTTTTCAACCTTAAAGTCCTTAGAACTTTCCCCTTAAACTTGCTAAATTCAACAAATCCCGAGTATCTTATTGCCCTAAGCTAGGATGACCAGTGTTGATCTTACACCCTGCCCTCCCCAGTCTCCGCACAGAGGGGCCCAGTGGGGCAGGGGACTCCCCCTCCTGCTGCTCTTTTCCCAGGACAAGTGAAGGGGTGGGAACAGAAGTGTGTGCTGGGAGGGCGTGAACACACACCGGCATTGCACAGAGTTCAAGAGTGTCAGCCGTTGCTCCTGCTCGCGCCCAGCCCTCTGCGAGCTGAAGCGCAGGCTGTCCCTGGTTGCCTCCTCCATCTGCAGCCACCGCCTGTCATAAAGCAGGCGCGTCCCTCCGCCCACCCCCAAACCCGATCCATGTCCGAGTGCAGGCACCTCCAGCCTCCTAAGGATCCAAGTCTGCCTGTTCCCTCCATTGTCCGGCTGCCTCCCTGCCCCAGGTCACTAACCCCTTCCCACCTGGATGCGCACGGCCTCCTGGTGGCTTCCCCTCCTGCCCTGGATAACAGCAGGAGCCAGCGGCCTCTCTAAAGAGAACCAGACCAGGTCACTGCCCTGCTTACAGGCTCCCCTATGCCCAGCGCCTTGGGAAGCTGGCCAGGCCCTTTGTGGTGTGGCCCCATCTCTCCCCCTCCCCACCTGTGCCCTGGGGCGCTGCATTATTCAAAGACGGGGGCTTGGAGTCGCTAGGACAATCACATCACGTCTGCAGGGTGGGCATATTAGTTTCCTGTGGCTGCTGTAACAAACCACCACAAACTTGGCGGCTTAAAAACAACAGAACTTTATTCTCACACTTCTGGGGGCCAGAAGTCCAAAATCACTTTCACTGGACTTAAATAATGTGTCAGCAGAGCCACGCTCCCTCTGGAGACTCTAGGGCAGAATCCACCCCTTGCCTCTCCTGGCGTCTGGTGGCCCGGGTGTTCCTTGACTTGCGGCCTCGTCACTCCAATTTCTGCCTCCACCTTCACATCGCCTGCTCTTGTGCGAATACTCTTCCTCTGCCACTTTTTTTTATTTGAGGAAGACTGGCCCTGTGCTAACATGTTGCCAATCTTCCTCTTTTTTTCTCCCCAAAGCCCCAGTACATGGTTGTAGAGTTGCAGCTCCTCTCTGTGGGACGCCCCCTCAGCATGGCCTGATGAGCAGCGAGCAGGTCCGCACCCAGGGTCTGAACCAGTGAACCTCAGGCCTCCGAAGCGGAAGGCGTGAACTCAACCGCTACGCCACCAGGCCGGCGCCCTCTGCCGCCCTCTTGTAAGCACAGTGTGATGGCATTTAGGGCCCACCTGGATAATCTAGGATGCTCTCTCCATCTCTGGAGCCCTAACTCAATCACACCTGCAAAACCTCTGGCATGTGAGGTAATACAGGCTCCAGGGATTAGGAGCTGATACCTCTGGGGCTTAAACACCCAAGAGACACCAAAGGGGGTCACGTGACCCAAGATCCGGTCTCCACTTGCACCCGCAGTCAAGGTAAGAGCAGATGAGCCTAGATGCTTCCCTCCGGGGGGAGGCAGTTGGATTAGGCCCAAATGGCCCCCAGGGCACAGAGGTGCTTTCCCAGCGGGAATCTGACTGCCACCATAAATCACTCCACAAGAACACTATCCTTAGGGTTCATGGTTCACAGGTGGCAGATGCTGAGCAGCTGGCAGGGACTGACCCTAAACACGAGCCTTTCACTTCCTCTCCCCCCTCCAGTGTTCCCAGCTCAGGAGTCTGTTGTCCTGGGTCGACGGTGGCACTCTGGTGTCAACTCTGAGCCAAGGCAGGGCAGGCTGTCCTGCAAATGCTGCCTTCCATGAGGGCGCAGGGCTCCCACTCCAGCAGGAAAGGCCCACGCTCTGGGGCGCCTGGTGTTTAGAGGCTAATTTTGAGGGTCTGGGCCTGGGGCTGTGCATGAAACGCTGTCCTGAGAGCCCCCGAACCTCTGAGAGATTGAACAGGAAGACGGGGGGTTAAGCGTTTCTTTTCCAGCAGCCTCTGGGCCACAGTCGTGATCAGGGCTGTGGCTGAGGGCACCGAGCCAAGCTCCACTGCAGAAACTAGACGGGACCAGAGATGCAAGGGAGGGGTTGTGCCTGGGTACGTTTCCGGACTTTAGTTTTCCTGAATTAATCCCGGGTGGATGAGACTCGGGGGGTCCTTTTCCATACACAAGAGAGAGGATTTGTAGGGTTAGATCTCAGTGGGAGTGGGAAAAGGCTCACAGCACAAAGGACATGATAAAGCTGGCTTCTTCGGTCTGGCACTGGGACACTGGGTGGAGTGGAGGGGAACATGCTGAAGCAGCCACAGCCTAGAGCCTGGAGGGCAGGACTGGGGTCCATGGCCAGGGCTTGGGGGCTTGGCAGGAACAGCGGGAATGCACACGCAGGAGGCCACTCTCCAGGCTGACCCCTGGCTATTTGACAAGAAATAAAGGTGAGGGGGACTGACCCTTCCCCCACACCCCTGCCAACTACCCCTCCCCAGCCCCAACAGATGCACCGTAGGACCAAGGAATGATTCTCATCCAGGGACCCGCCCGCCCCCCGACTTCTTCCACCACGCTGCCCATCCTCCAGCGCCCAGCTGATGAGTCCTCAGACTTCAGGGAGAACCTGCACGGTTGCCTGGGGGCTTCCACCACCTCCTTCCCACACAGGCTGGCTGGGGTGGGCCAGGAAGGTTGGAGGTTTGGGGGCCATTTGGATAGACATCCACTCTCAGGTGAGGGTGCCCTGCTTGAGGGCACCTGGGACACTGGAGAATGAAGTGGGGCCAGGGCAGGGTCCAGAGGAGAGGAAGCAGGAACCCAGCTGGCCATTAATGTCAGGGTCTGGAACTTGTAGGAAGAAAGATGAGGGAGTGCGCACAGTTTCTTCCTCATTGTCTGGCCCAGTTCTCCAAGGTGGGAAAGGAGGCAGCTGGGATCTGAGACAGATGCTCTGTCTAGCATTTGGCTCAAGAGTCCCGTGCCAAAGCTGTAAAGAACCTAGTTCGGTGGGTAGGAGATGAGCATGCAAGTGTATTATCTATTGCTGTGTTAACAAATTACTACCAAGAGTGGCTTAAAACAACATACATTTATTATCTCACACACTTTCTGAGGGCTAGGAGTTCAGAAGTGGCTTAGCTCGATGGTTCTGGTTCCGTTTCTCATCAGGCTGCAGTCATCTGAAGGCTTGACTGGGGCTGCAGGACTTGCTTCCAAGAAGGCCCACTCATGCGGCTGTCGGCAGGAAGCCTTCATGATGAGTGCTTATCCGGAGGGCTGCTTGAATGTCAGCTTCCCCCAGTACAGGTGAACCGAGAGATGGAAGTGTAACGTGTTTTATAACCTACTCTCAGATGTCATACAGTCATTTTCACCACGTTCTATGCATTAGAAATGAATCACTAAGTACAGCCCACGCTTGAGAGGGGAATTAGGTCCCGAATTTGTAGCAAAGAATTTGTGGACATATTTTAGGGTGACCATCGCATGTGGGTCTTCACATTCTGCTGTGCTGACCTCACGCTCTCCATTTGATTGTTGAGACTCAAAGGGAGCACCTGGCTGCCTCGTGCCTGATTCTCAGAAACCAAAGCATCTTGTAGTAAAAGCATTTTTAGACCCAACGGCAGCCCTGGGAAACTAGCCCTAGGAAGAGAGGTTTCTGAAAACAAAACAAGTAAGATTAAAACCTGCGAATGGTCTGATATCCGGGCAAGGGCCCAGTGACAGACAAGCGGTTTTCCTATGAAGCAGACCTTGTGTGGACGAGTCCTTGAACATAGGCAGTTAGTTGAGCTACTGGTGGGCAGATGACAATGGGCTCTGGGCTCCAAATTCTGTCCCTATTTCAACAAAAAACAGGCTGTAATTTCACCGAGCTCAAAGCTGAGGACCTTGCAATTCTGGAGCATCCGTGAGCAAAAGGAAAAGTTTGGCTGCTGAAAAATACCCACAACAGAAAGGAACATGTTATGTGTCAGTTAGTCACGGGAATGTTCCTGGAGAGGCTGGCACAGAGACTGGCAATGAATTTTCTCTTGGAGAATTTTGCAGAGAAGTAGGAGAATATACATTTATTCTAGCTTGACGTATGATCCTCCTCCATCTGGGAAGATCACCCTCTCAGGCCAGCCGCTGGCAGGAGGGACCCCAGGGAGAGGTGAGAGGGAGGCTGACACAGGCCTGGTGTGCAGGGCCAGCCACAGTGAAGCTGGTGCTCCTAGAGCCGCTGGCTGCAGCCTGTCACCCCGGCAGAGAGGCCATCCTGACGGGCACCCTCCTCACCTGGCCGCACTGGGTCACGAAGGAAGAGAGAACTGTGTCCACGCAAAATACACACACGCACACAGTGTCTTCACCCTCACCTTAACTGTGTCACTAGAGACGGTACTATTAATTACTCAGAACTCAATAGCATTTCTGGCTATTTTATTTTCAGCCCTTGGAAACTTGTTTCAAGAAAAAGGCACCATATCATAAACATTAGATATTTGTTCACCGACATGAAATTATTAACATTGCAGTTTTCAAACGGAACCTCAGGTACTTCCAGTAAACATTCAGTTAACATTTTGGTAAATATTTTCATCCTGTGATCTGCATCACATCATCATAAAATGTCTGACTATAATGTAATAGAACTGACGTTCTAAGTACTACACCGGCCCAGAAACACACAAAAGCACACCGTTCCCTTTCACACAGACACTGCTGAAAAGCACAGTTCTGATTTTGCCCCCAAACACTTTGGAAACTCCCATTTGGGGACACTCACCAAGAGGAACGGGCTGCACAGCCCAGTTCTAACCAGAGGAGCTCAGCCTGGTCTGTCACCACCCAGTTCTCCGTCTCAGCACCTCAGGGTTCTCTCTAACCCCAAGCTCCCTTCCACGCACAGTATGAAGATCTGCCCCTCCTGTGGGATGCCCAAGAGCAGGCTCCTGGTTTTGAATGCAGTCCCAGAAGAATTCAGACAAGGTGGTTTGGCACCCCTAACTGCTTCCCTGCATCAAGTATGCAGACCTCCCAGAAGGACACTCGGAAGACAGCCTGACTGAGAGGTGGGAGTGCGGGCGGCTTGCTAACAATCCATCCCTCACGGTGCAGTCACACCTCATCCGCCCCCTGGACACACGGCTGGACAAACGCGACTAGGGACAACTGGTCCTAGAAAAAAGGCCAGCCTGAATATCTGTGGTACTGGTTAGACTAGGATGGAACAGCAGCAGGGACTGTCAGGTGCCTCGCGCTCAGTGTGACAGGAACACTAAGCGGCCCGGCACCTCTTTGGTATAAACGGCCAAAGCACCCGGCCTGGCCCGACCCCGTCAATGGAAGAAAGGGCTTGATCACGGCCTCTAGGTCTGCTGACCTGAAGAACTACCCCCTCAAAGCCCAATCTGAAAAAGGAGTAACAAACACTCAAACATCATTACATTCTTAAAAAAGAGAAAACTCCAAGAAAAATAAGATAGAGGGACTTTCTCCGTTTAAAAAGGCAGAGCTTCCTTTGCTGGTATCTGACTGTAGTCATGTCCTGGGGTGATGCCGCCCTCCTGCAGGCACCGTTCAGAGTAAGTTCACCCCGTGCTTCAGCAGCTTCTGCTTGGCTTTGCCCGGGAGGCTGAAGGCGCTGTCCTGCGGGCTCGGGAAGCCGGAGCCCCGCGCCGCCGACGCCAGCTGCTGGAAGTAGGTTTCCTGGACAGGGCTGCAACAGGCATACACAGCCGTGGATGCATTTCTGCAGGAGGAAGAAGGAAGACAACAGCTCATACTGCGTGTGCACACCTCAGACCACACACAGGCCGCGCGAGGTGCTCGTCAGCGGCCTAGCACACCAAACGCTGCGGGGGCAGCTGTCACGGCGCAGGGTTCCACTTATTCACTCGAGTTTCAGGCTTCAGTGCCAACAACTGTCTTTCCTTCAACTCACTGGATGCTGGGACTGTCTGTGGTGGGACAGTCCACAGTGGCCGTAGCCATAGAGCCTGAAGTGATAAAAACTGAACAAATGCATTGGTGGGTACATGTTTTGTTGATATAATAGCAGCTGAGCAAAACGCCTTTCCTCCAGCCTGGCTCACTGCTCACTCAGCCCCAGGCAGTAGTGGAATTATCCCACTGGACAGACGAGGCCCTGAGGCACAGAGGGTGGCAGTGCTGCCAGGCCTCCATGACAAGCACTGACAGTGTCCAATCCTCTCTGCACACCGGCATGGACAGATGAGGAGTGAGGGGACAGAAGAGGGGGAGTGCAATCAAGTGACAAGAACCCTGCATACACAGGAGAGGGAGGGCGGAGGGTCCTGTGCAAAGGAGGACTCACTTGGGAGGAACTGACTCCAAGGCCAGGCGACCACCACGTTCCTCGATCCTGCCTGCCTCAAACTAGTTCCCTACTGGGCCTCAGTTTCCCCAAGTCTAGTGAAAGAGGGTAGAGTCAGGGGCCACTAAGGTTCTCTCACCCAGATCTCTCCTTCCATGTAAGGAGGAGGAGAATCCCCTCCTCCTCTAGCTTCTCCTTCTAGGATCTCAAGGGGACAGATGTGGAGTCACACAAACCTGGGTGCTAATCCCAGCCCTGTGACTTCCTAGCTGTGTGCCCTTGGCTAAGTTACTCAACCTTTCTGAGTCCCAGCTTTCTCATATGTAAAATGGATATGACAATAGTGCATCCCCTTGTTGAGATTTAAGAGATTAAATGAATAGGAATATATATCAATTGCTTAGCACATGGTGAATGGTTAAGAAATGGTAGGTGTTATTTCTATTACTGTTATAAAAATAATCTCTCAACAAATGCCTTCAGCTTTGTGTCCCAACACTAAAACCCTCTCAGCTCTAAGGAAGGTGAAACACTGCTGGGCCACAAGGTGCTGGATGGATCAGATGCTGACGTTTTACTTGTTCCCACCTCCCACGAAAGACACACACATCTACACCCCCCCACACCCCACCGCACCCCACACCAGCTCCCCAACCAGTGACTGCAGATGCAAACCACATTTAGGTTGCCAGCCTGCAGCAGCTCTGAGTTAAAGCCAGAGAAGACACATTTACTGTGGAAAGACATCCTGAAACAGTGGCCGGAGATGGCGCTGGGCAGCAGGCATGCCCGGCACTCAAGTGTGGCAGGTGGCAGCATCAGAACCTGTCCCCGTGGAGCCGAGGCTCCAGTGCGCAGCGTCTGTAAGTGCAGAGCCCACACCTCCCCTCGACCACACTGCCCCTGAAACTGGAGACACGCGGAGAGAACACGCACTTGAGAGTCAGAGACCCCTGGGTTCAAATCCTGGCTCTGCACCAAACAAGAACGTGACCCTGGGACAAGTCACTTATCCTATTTGTGCTTCGACTCTTCGTCTGTAAAATGTGGATGAAGAATGTGCTGCCCAAATCATTCCCGAGACTAAAGACACACAGCAGGTACTCCCTCTCTGATCCTCTCACCTGCCTTATTTTCTGCTACTGGTTTCATGAGAGAACCATGCAGAGAGGAAAAGTAGAATTCGGTTGGTTAACTACAGCAAATTACAGTAATAATTTATAGATCTGCATCTACGGGCATGGAGGTGTTCCAAATATGCAACAAAGTAACAAGAGGAACCTGTAAAACAGCACGTTAGTAGGATCCTGTTTTCTAGAAGACTATTCTAATAATTAAAATAAAAATACTAATTAATCTATATTTTATATGCAAAAAACAAAAACTAAAACCACCACCAGCCTAGAGGCACATACATGAAACTGCTACCTGCGGGCCTCTCTGGGGCGTGTGGTGGTGAGGGCGGGGAAACGTTCACCTGACAGATGCCGGAGTCGGGATGTTCTTACAGGAAGCACACAGGACTTGTTAAAGGAGAAGACAACGATGTCACGTCAGCCTCCTTTATGGAGGGAGACAGAGACCCACCTTCCCCAGCAACCATGGAAGCTCTGAGACGGGGGGACCCCACGCTTCCTCACCACGGTACCCCAGTGTCTACAGCAGGTCTGAGCCCCAGGAAGGGCCCCAGAAAACACACGGCACGGGAAAGCAGGAGAGAAGATGATGGCAGCCACAGGAGCAGATAAAAGAGGCCTCGCACAGAGTAACCGGCACGTTCTCCATTTAGTTATGAAGGCGGCTCCCGGGGCAGAACTCGGAGCGACCGGGGAAGGCTCACCTGACGGTCATCTCGTACAGCGCAGGCCGCTGGGCAAAGTCCGAATGCATCAGGCTGACGGCCTGGAGGAAGCGGCGATCCTGGGGTGTGGCCACCCGAGGCAGGTTTGCTTCCGGAAGAGGACACACAGTTGTGAACAGCAGACTCCCCCTCGCGCCCCACCCCTCCACCCCAGGACTATAAACAGGGACAGAGCAGGGCTCACAGCCACGAGTGCGGGTGCTGAGGGGAGAGAGACAGAGGCCCCGATAATCAGCAACACCGGGTTTCTGCACACGCATAGCGAAATTCTGAAGCAGACCTTATCACAAATATTTGAACACGTGTGTGCTTCTCTCAAAACGCTGGAGCAACAACCAAAAGAAGACAAATGAGCGAGGAAGTGTTTGCCAAGCAAATTCTAAACTCAGTGGGAGCTGGGCTCCAAGTGAGACAGCAGCGTCCTGACTGCACAGCAGACAGCCCTGGGCAGAGCACCAAGCTCGCGGCCTGGGCCCCGATTCCCAACCTCGCCCACCACTAGGAGGCGCCCTGGGCCCCGCGCAGTCAGCCTCCTTACCTGTCAGCACGTTCTGAATGCGGTCGAAATGCGTGAAGTTGTACGTCCTGCTCGCGGAGGCGGCCTCGTCCTTGGGCAGCGTCTCCTTCAGGTGGACCTCCAGCCCGTTCAGGGACGCCAGGCTACTGTGGTACTGCAAAGGGCCGCACAGGGTCACAGGCTGCAGAATTACACTAGGCATGCAGCAGACTCAGGAAATAATCCCCACAGGCCTCTGACCAGCGTTTTCACCTGTGTTTAGATGAGTACTAACTTCTGCCCTTAGGTTCTAGTGCTTTTGTAAATTGTAGCAAAATCAGAAAATAGAGGTGAGCAGAAAAATAAATTTAAAAAGAAGGAAAAAAGCAAAGAAAAATGGCCCATCATCTCAGCATCCAGAAACAGCCACTGTTAGCAGCGCGGTGCATCTCCTTCTAACCACGGCTTTCCCACCCAGCTGCACATCTTCACGGCACAGCCGGCCGGGCCCACCCCCGCCGCTGAGGAGGCCCCCACCGTCTGCAGTGACTTCACCTCTCTCCGGCGCACCTGGGATGGGACCAGCCAGGCACTGCTCCTGGAGGGCACCAATTTATATGATTCTATTTTTATAAAATAAAAACAGGATCAAACCATAAATAACAATCGATACTAGTTTTGTAAGCCAGTGATACAGCATGAACTACTTTCCTCATCCTGAAACTGTTCTCCTGCAACGTCCCTTTCATGGCTGCGTGGGATTCACCGAGCTCTACCCTGGACTTGACCATGTACGTCAGTCACATCCGATGCACTCAGTCTGAAACAGGGCTCCCCTGAGGCTGCTCTGGCCACAAGAAGGCCGCTGTCCCCGGGCACAGATGGCTCCCAGGTGAAGGTCGTCCTGGCTGAGCCTCTTCCTGGGCAGATGACGAAGGGCACGTGACTGAATTTTCTGTGCCTGATTTTTTCTTTCATTTGCAAAATGGGAATACTACAGGGCTGCTGAGTGGATCAAGTGAAATAATGTATATAAACATCCTTTGTAAACTCTAAAGTGCTACCCTGAGGGAAGGCATTTTTATAGAGTCAAGAAATGAAAATGGTCATTATTAAGGAAGTGGTATCTCTGTAATGGGCATCTATAACTGGTCTGTGGATTGATTATTTTTCAACAGCTGTGCAAAAAAAATAAGAGCACATAAAAAATACAGAGATGCAAACAGAATGAGGTGAGTGTCATGGAGCTAAGTGTTATTTTTGGTCGTGGACTAGGCTTAGATTAGCTTTTCTATCTGAATGTCTTGGAAATGATATTTAAAGGCAGTAGGTTTGCATGTGAGGATCTATTTTATGCACTCGTCTCTGCATCCGCAGTGCCCAGCGGAGTGCCCGGCTCCTAGCAGGTGCTCAGCAGGTATCTACTAAGTGACTGGGAAGAGAGCAGAACCAATGCCAAGCACATCCACCTTCTGAGCTGTGTGCTTCCATGGAGGTGCAAGCAGGGAAGACAAGCACAACACGGGGACAGCCCAATCAACAGTGTCACAGACGCTCCTAATTGAACAGATGTGCGCGTGTGTCTGTGTGTACAAGCATTCACCAGGAAGTCCAGCCACAGCCTCACTGGAAGCTTCTGCACCTCTCCCATCCCCAGCCGGTGCCCAGAGGAAGGGATGATGGGAACAGAGAGTGACCATGCCAAAACCTGAGTTTTCCCTGTAGACACCAAGCTCCACTTCCAGAATCTTCTGTCTAACTTGTACTCAAGATAAAATCTCTTAACCATACACACAGTTAATCACAAGACGCTACATCAGATGACACGTGGACAATTTTTTACTGGTAACCAAGTGCTTTCATAAATACCAGGGGTCAACAAACCATGGCCTGTGGACCAAACCCAGCCCACTGCCCATTTTTGTATAGCCGGAGAGCTGAGAATGGTTTCTATATTTTTATATAGGAAAAAAAATCAAAATACTAATATTGCGACATGTGAAAATAAATGAAGTTCCAATTTCCGTGTCCATAAATAAACCATTATTGTAACACAACCACACATTTACACACGTATTGTCTACGGCGGTTTTTGTACTACATTAGCAGCGTCGAACAGCTGTGCAGAGACTATCTGCTATGTGTTCCTTTCATTAAAAGTCTGCCAACCCCTGATATGTCCTACCACATACGTGACCCTCACGATGGCCCTAGGAGACAAAGAGCCATGGCTAATTCCTGGGTCCTCTGCTTCCAGCCCATGGCAAAGCAGGTGGCACGTCAACATGTGCCAGAATGTGCAGAAGAAACGAACACACATTCACTCAGCACCAGTTTCAGGGGGAGGGGTGCTTTCTCGTTAAGTGTTTTACACTAGCACTCTCGCACGGTACACAGACAGCTCAGTGTCCTCTCGGAGCGATGAATAATTGATCTGACCGCTGTATGTGAAGGCTGGTGAGATGATCATGGGTGTTGAGCAAGAAACTATCTGTGGCTTTATGCTGCCCCCTGGTGTGAGCTTACTCTGTTCCTTCTGAACCAGGCCCAATCTCTCCTGGCGGCTCCCCGCGCACACCCACTCCACCCACCTCCCTGCCTCCCTGGCTTGGCAAACATAAAGACGTGGCAGTTGATCCACTGGGAGACAAGATGGCAAAATGACACAAGGGTGCCTTGGTGGTGTGTTAACATAATCAAGGAGCCCTTTCAAGGGGGGTGTGCTCACTGTCACATCTGAACCGCAGTTCACCATTCTGTAGGGGACCTGCTTTTCTAGACGGCTGCACAGGGTCTGGAGGGAAATCAGGTCAAGCATTTTGTATGCAGCTCCAAGACAAAAAGGCACCAAACCATCTCTCCAATTATAAGACAGCCTTCGCGTCTCATCAGCCAACCCTGCTCTCAAATTAGCACGCCGATCAAAGTCAGTTACAGCCTACTCTTACAAAAGACGAGTCTTTCTTCTTCCATTAAACTGCACTCTCTGTCCTGGGGCCTACCCAACACCAAATCCTACTTTACATGAAAGTCCATGGAGGCCACTGTCCTATCAACATGGATGGGCCATGACAAACCAAGGGACACGCCGCATATCAAGAGCCAGGGAGGGCAGGGTAGTTACTCCTTCACCTTCCACCTATCATTCCGAGGTCAGATCAGTGGGGGAAGACAGGCTGGGGCAGGGGATGAGGAAGAATTCTGGACCCACCACTTGCATTAGGTCTTTATCTCAAGGAGACTGTTTTCTTACTGGTAAAATGGGAGTTACAATACCTACCCTCAGAACTGTTCTTGGCTTGGCTAAAATAATATATGTAAAGTATTTAGGATATAGTGAATGCAGAATATATCTTAATTTACTTCCAAGAGCAACCAGTGCTGTTTTTTTCTTTTTCTTTTTGGGGGGGAGGTAAAAGAGAGATACCATACCCACTTTATTGCATCCAAACACCAGGCCTTCAAAATAACAAGTCTCCGGCTCAGCACTAAGCAGAACAGACCGTGGAAACCAAGGCACGGTCGGCGAGATGAGATGTATGAACCTGCAACCACGGGGCCCTGGGTTGTCATAAGGAGGTGGAGAGGTCACTCACAGCTACCGTGAGGGGGGATGTGAGAAGCAGACAGGCCACCACTCGGTGACAAGGATCTGTGGCAAGGGGAGAGGCGAGCAAGACCAGGCCGGCGAGGAGCAGTCTCTCGCCTTGGGCTCTGTGCCCTCCCTCCTCCTCTCAGCCCCAAGGTGACTGGCTCATTTATGGAGGGTCACAAGCCCTGCATGCTAATAAGATGGGCTTAGAATAATACAGATTTAAGAACAAAAACAAGGCAAGCCCCAGGACACCACTCGCCTGCAGCAATTTCAACCTGCTGTTACTGCTGCCACTTCCCTGCCAGCCAAAGCAAGGCTGTTACTACAGCAACTGGGTCTCCAGCGGGGTCTCGGGCCCCAGGTCAGCTTTCTGCTGGGAGTGGGGAAGGGCTGCAATGGGTTCAGAGGAGCCTTATGGAGCCACTGAGCATTTCAGATGTCCCAGGCCTTCTAGGAAGGAGCTTCAGATGGAGAAATGTGGGGCTTCCAGAGAACTCTGAACCCAGGCCGTGACACGTGCAGCCAACACAGAACCTAGAGCTGCCAGCCTAGGAGGGGAGGCCACGAGCGGTGGTGCTGGCACAGCGGCTGTGCGTGCGGTCATCAGCCTGCATGGTGGCGCTGCACCCACACACTGCTCGTGGGAGCCAGAGGCTCAGAGGGGCCAGGGCCGGGACTCCTCCAAGGCCTGCGCTCTGGGAGACTGGAAGAAGCACGAAAGAGCTGACGCTTGTGGACGCCTGTGCAGCAGGCGCTGTGCTCTGCACCGGACCCGCCCTCACCCACTCCCCACAGAACCCCGGCAGGCGGGTACCAGCACGTCCCCACTGCACCGACAAGGACGCTCTGCACAAGGCCACACGGCTGCCAGCTGAGCCCTTGTCCCCTCGCCCTCTGCATCAGCGCTGAGCTGAGGGAGTACCTACTCTCCCTGTGCAGTTCCCAGGAGGCAGGGAGCAGGCTACAGACGGGCTGGGGGCCTGAGCACACTCACCACCTCCTCGATGGCTGCGTCGTCTCCCAGCAGCGGCTCCCGGGCCAGCAGGGACAGCACCAGCCCTTTAACACTGTGAGTGTAGAGGTTCATAGGCACGAGTCCCGCGTGGGATGCTGGGGGCGACCCACACTCAGTTCTGTCTGCAGAGGAGCCGGCGCTCTGCCAGTCTGCCGAGCCTGAGCCGCATTCCAGGCGGGGGGCTGAGCGGCTCCCCTGAGCTCCATCAACACACTGCTGCAGGCCATGCTCCCCCACGGGAAGCTTAGCTCCTGTGCACCTCGAATCTAAGCGAGGTGATGACAACGGCCAGCTCGTCCTTCTGGGGAGGCAGTCTTTCCTGGGAACGGAGGCTGGGCTGCTGTCACCAGGAAGGTCTTTGCGCTGTTCGAGGGCTCCATTCTGGGAGAGCATCTTCAGAGCAGAGGGAGAGAGGAGGCCGCCGACGGCTGCGCCCACAGGCAGGGCCTCAGGCGGCTTGGGGTCCAGGCTGCCAGAGTCACTGACAGATTCCTTGCAGCAGAGACCACCACCGTCTGGGACACACACACACGGGAAGGCAGAAGAACCTGAGGATGTTTCTGGAATGTGGATTTCAGACAAGTCCAGGTCCTCTATCTCCCTGGACAAACCAGGTTCCTTCACCAGGGAGCGGCTGAGACCAGGACCCCTGTCCCAGGCAGTGTGGAGCAGCTCTGCAGGCCTGACGCTCTCCAGATCAGGGTGAGACAAGTGTCCATTCTCTCCCTCGCCATTTGACCAAGCTACGTCAAGGGACGTGGGTTCAGGGGTGGTCGCCAACATCCAAGCCATGGATTCCACATGCCTGGTGGCGTCTTCTTTCAGGGCAGATGCGCAATCCTGGAGTCTGGCTGGAGGTGCAGGAGAGCTGGCAAGCAAGGCAGACGTGAGGAAGGGGCAAGTGCCCTTCCCTGGGGGGACTAAAAAGCACGGGCATCCATGACATGTGGGTGCCTGAGGCCCTCATGGTCAAACCAGAGGAATAAAAGTACGGCAATGTCTGGCCCTCAGGACTTCCCACAGTGATACCAAGATCACCTACTGAAAATGGCAGGGCCCACTGGATAAGAGTCCCTACATTTGGAGCTCTATGTGTCAGGCCCTATACTGGGTGCTACACATATACTTATTTCCAACTTTCACAACGAGCCCATGAAGTAGATATTACTGGATCCATTTTACAGATGAAAAAATTGAGGCTCAGGCAGGGAATGGACTTGCCCACGGTCACACAGCTGGAAAGCAACAGATCCGGGATTCAAAGCCCACAGTCATCTCACTATGTCAGCTGCTCTTATCTGTATGCTGCAGCCTTCCAAGGCAGAGCGTGGAGGAGATGGAGTTAAGGAAGGATGGGATGTACCAGGGGCTGGTGTGGGGGGGGGGGGCTAAAGCATGGATTACGATGCGCCCCCCTCTCCGTGAGCTCTCTTACCTAGTTATCGGCTCCCCTGGGAACTCATGGAGACTGACGGCTTCCTCTTCGGTCAGGAAAACAGGCATGATCTGGACATTCAGGGGCAGCGCTGCACCTAGGATGCCAAAGCAACATGGACAGGGCTGTCCCCTGGGCCAGAGAAGCTGGAGGGGCAGTAACCGTTCTCGGGGCGATGCATCCAGAGAACAGCACTGGGAGGCTTCCCTCAGCCCCGAACAAAGGCCACAAAACTGCAGCTACCATTTCTGTGCTCAGTGAGGAAAAGCCCATGTAAGCAACGTGACTCCCAGCCGTGGAGAAGGGTGATGTTTGGTAGAAGAAAATGTAGTGGGACTTAAAAAAACAAAGACGTAAGCTGGAAAAAAGCACTTCTAACCGACAAAAGGGATCTACTCTAACTTCTGCTTCAAAATAAAACAAAACGACCCTCCTGGGGACACCTCCACATCCTGCAAAAAGCCTTTCCGGCAGTCTCACCCTCATATGTCACCCTCTCCTAGTCACGATCCCTTGGAATTTGTCTGCGCAGTCGCATAATGGTGAGTTAAGGAGGATCTGAAAACGGGGATTTAAAGGCATGCCTAAAATCATGAGCTTTATAATTAGGATTCTGATGGGGAACTCTGTTCTTGAAGCTCTGGTATGTCTACTTTCCTAATCTTACAAGCAGATGAAACAACCCTATGGGACCACTCAGCCTTTCCCATGGCTTGTACGGAGACAGGCAGCATAAGAGAGGCATTCTCAAGATGCAACAGTGCGCCCGACTACTTACCACGGTCCTGCAGGGCCTCCCCTCCTGGAGGTAGTCTCTGGAAATAAACACACAGGAGTTGGCACTGGGCACCACATTCTCCTCCTGACCTAACCATCAGGATTGCACTGTGCCATCTGTTCATAAAACTCAGCCAGGCCCAGAATGCTTGTCCCAACCACATGCCAACAGCAAAGCAGATGGAACAGAAGCTCCCCCAAGCTGCCTGCTCAACACCACGGCTGGGGTCAGGTGAGAACCTGGGCCGACACAGGCTGCAGGGCAGCAGCTCCACCCAAACGCACATCAGGCTTCCCGTTCTGATTTCTCAGCTTCTCCCCTCTGGGGATAAAAGCGAGGATTCGTGTTATCTTTTACACCTTCAGAGAACGCCTCTTCTAGAATACAGCCACCTCTGCCAAAGCCCTGGCACAGAACTCAGAAATTCCGTTACAACAAAAATGTGCAAGTCCCGGGACCCTCACGAAACGGATCTGACCTGAACAAGATGCTATGCCAGACCTCATGTGTCTATTTTGATTCACAGTCCAGGTGAGAAACCCAATTTTCTCAAAAATTAGGAATTTTCTCCAAAGAGCTTTCCAGACATCTCAACCTAAAGATTTCAAAAGGACCCACCAAAACAAAACAAAACAAATCCAAAAACTGCTCTTCTAGCTAAGTGACTTTCACTCCTATGAAATGATATGTCTTTCTCTCTTTTTTGGTGATTTTTTAAAAATTCATGTTTCAGGTTATATACATAAGCAGACTCTAGACAAAAATTCAAAAGCAAAAAACCACATATAATTCCCTCACCCACAAGTTAATACTGTTCATACTGGGCTAAGTCTGTGCATTTTTTAATACTTTGAGACCATATTATATAAAATTCTATTTTTCTGCTTAAAAGAGTAACATACAACTCCTGTCATTAAAGCATCTTTCGCCCTTTTAAGTGGCTGACTAAATTGTATGAAGTTTTAAGTGGTGTAGGTGAATTAACCGCTTCCCTACTATAGACCAGCAACTGGCACACCTGTTCTGTAAAGGGCGAGGGTACGTGTTCAGCTTTGCGGGCCATGTGGTCTCTGTCACAACTACTCCACTTGCTGCCGCAGCTCAGAAGTGATCCAATCGCACTTCACAGATGACTGGCGCATAGTGTGCCGACCCCAACCCTGGACATTTAAGCTGTATTTTTCATTTTCATAAACCCTGTCGCAATAAAGTTTTGAGTATAAACTTTTTCAGCAGTTGGATGATTTCCTGAGGATTAATTCCCAGAAGCTGAATTATTAGGAAAAAGGAAAGGGCATCCTTAATGCTCTCATTATCGAATAGTCTACCAGAAAGGTTGTTCTACTGACACCTCCACCAACAGTGGGGAAAGGGCCTGAATAGAGCCCCACACACGTTTTAAATGTCTACTGATTTAATAAGTGTAAAAAGCTAGCCATATGATACACTGCTTCATATGTTTCATATGCTAAGAATAAACAAGATGCAAGAAAAAAGGACTGGAAGGAAGTCTGCCAGAGCCAGCAGTGATTATCTCTGTGCAGTCCAACCGCAGGCAATTTTATTCTCCACGAGCATGCATGACTTTTTTTTCATTATAAAAGCACTTAAATAAATATAAGATGGAAATATTTCAAGAGTTTCTGTGTTCCTAAGTCATCCTTTACAGTCTGTCTCTGGAAAATCCAACATCTCTTTGACATAAAGCTCATCCTCAAGGGAAGTCAAATTCTCCGAGTTCCACTTGGATTGAAGAAGAACCTGCTACCCAAGTCTACCACGCAGAAGAAAGCATTTTCTTCCAGCCTTGCTAGGCCTTCCCTCTCAAGGACAACCACACTGACAGCCCTGGGGTCGCGACAAGATTAAGCGAAACAACTGCCCCCCGAGCCACAGCAGCCGCCCTGTCCATCCAGCACTGGGGATCAGCCCGCCAGCGGCTGCTGGGTACAGATAGAAGCTTTAGATGAAGCACCCCAGCCAGGGGCAGGGCGGGTGCTTTAGCATACCTGGTCCCGATGTGCAGCTCGATGAAGCAGGACCTTGGCCGTAAGGGAGGGTGGGAGCTGTGTGCTAACAATCCTAGGAGGGCAGACACAGGGACAAGGACACCGTGAGAAGAAATACAATGTAGGACTCTGAACTGAAAAGATTCATGACACCCCATGGAGGCAAGGATCTTGGGGACATGGCTGGTGGGAGTTTCAACTGGTAAAGCCCCGATGGAGGGCACTCTGGCACTTCCCACCAAAACTTAAAATGTCCAGATCCTTCGACCTGGCTTATCCCAAGAAGTAGGCACAAGAATATTCACTACAGGGAAAATGGTAAAATCGTTAAAAACTAGGCAAACAATTTAAATGTCCATCAAAAAGAGAGCAGTTAAATTAATCATGGCACAGCCATAACACCAAGAAATATGCAGCTCTTACAGGAATGAGGTGGACCAACATGAACCGATAAAAAATCTCTACTCTACACATTAAGTTGAGGAATCGTAAGACCCCATCTACATACACAGCAAAAGTAAACAAAACCAATAAAGGCGTGTATGTACACATGAGTGAAAACTCAGAGAGAACAAAGGAAGCATGCAGATAAACTGCCAACGGTGGGGATGGGCTGAGAGCGAGGGAGAGCGGAGGGGAACTTTTACATTGTGCTCTGTGCTTCTCTCTCAGTTCATTTTTTTTACAGTCAGAGTGTATTCATGCATTAGGTATATAATTTAAAAATAAATAAGACTGCAAAATAAGAAAAGGAAAAAAATACCATCTTTGACGCCACGTCACTGGTGAGCCTGGAGGCACCACACGCTGACTCAGAAGCATCACAATGAAAACAGGGGGAAGGGATGAGGGGTCTAAGGTGTAGAGGACCACTGGGAACCAGGGACTGTGCTCGGTCCTCCCACATCTGTCACCTCATTTCATTCTCCACCAAGCACCCCTATTTCCCAGAAGAGAAAAGGGAGACTAGGCAACTTGCCCAGGTCACAGCTGGGAGGAAGAGGAGGCAGGACTGGAAGCCCAGACTGCCAGGCCCCAGAGCCCCCAGGGGCCTGGAGAGCTTCTCTGGTCGCACAGTCATCTGGTCAGCAGAAAGCCCTGGGCACAGGGTGATGGCCCGGCTTACCCTGGGCTGTGAGAGTAAACCCTCCACAAGGAGAGCGGCCTTGGAAGACGCGTGGAGTGGCTCTCAGGCACTCGGGCTCGTGAAGAGCCCTCCAACCAGTGAAGAGGTGCAGGGAGGTCTCAGAGGCCAGCCGAGAGGCAGACGGGCCTTGCCCGGAGCACAGGGCGCTGCTCTGTGGAGCTGAGCCACAGCACACGCACCAGGGCCCGGGCGGCAGGGGAAGGCCGGGTGGGCTTCCACGCCCCTTCACTTACGAGGCTGGCTGCTGGCAACCCCGGGGCTCTGTGTGAGCATTCTCTAGACTGACAACTATAAAGGCTGCTCCATCCCGAGAATTATATGGATCTTTAAAACTGCGCTTCATATTGCTAACTCTTTTCTGGAACAACAGTTTCCAGTTTCCCAGCTTTGCTCAACGACTGGTACATACCCTAAATCAAATCTAAACTACCTGACATTTGCCAAACCAGCCCCCTTGGAACTGGCCGGAGACAGAGCTTCTGCCCATGATCTGGCGGTGGCCACGACCTGGGTGGTCAGTTCTGCAGCGGGAGACCGGGGTGGAGGAGAGGGGTCTGGCATTACTCACAGTCCCTTATAGAGGATGCAGCCAGCTAGAATGTGAGGCGAGCGCTGGCAGGTCTGCAGAATGAGGGCTGCCTTCAGCAACAACAGGGGCTCCACCTGTGCAGGGCAAGAAGCAAGCCCACCAATTCACATGCTCACAGTCAGCAAGGGAGGAAAGGGAAGCAGGCTTTATAGAACAGACGGACAGGTCATCGCCCAAAGTCTGGAAAGAGGAGCATGTGCCACACAGTAAAATCTGTGTCACACCCTGGGTCTATTCCACTCTCTATACCCAGAACCACAGACACCACCAAATGCCAAATTCTTGGAACAAGAAGGCCTCTCTGGAAGCTGGAAGGGAGAGCATACGGCATACGGCTATTCAGAGGGGACAAAGTAGACTGACTAGGAGACCCTGACTATCAATGCTGACACCAGGAGAGCCTACCCCTCAGATGCAGGTCATGGCACCAGGTGGAATGCACCCCCCCATCCTCCATCCTCCCTCTGAAGCGCAAGCCCCACTGCGACACAGCTGGCTTGATGCCTGACCAGGTCCTGTAACTCTAATTCATAACATAAAATGAAAACATCACCGTCTTTCACTTGGGAAAATATGCTTCAGCTACATATTCTTTGTAAGGAGTCAGTTGTCAAGAAGTCCCTAAAAATACCAGATAAAAAATCTGAACCTGGTCAAGAACGGCCAGCAAAAACCAAAAGCCCTTCCTATTTCCTGTCTGGCAGCTAGAACCTGCGAGTACCCGCTAGCCGTTAGGGCTGAGTGTAAGCGGGGCCGAGCCCTGGAGCCGCTGCCACGCGAAGAAGCTGAGTGACCTTCACGGCCCCGAGACGGCACCCGTCCCAGCCAGGGTTCTGGAAAGCACCGGGGCTGACTTCAAGACGCCCTCCAGACAGGAGCGGGAAAACCCTCCCCATGTCTGGCGGAGTCACGGTGCCACATCCCTGTTAAAGGGACACCATTAACTACAGCAGGGAGACCCAGCCCACACACGACGGAGGGCTAGCAGCGCAGAGCGGGTCTCATCTCCGGAGATGCTCAGGGCGCAGCGTCAGTTCTTAATGGGGCACAGCCGCACATCCCTGCGGCCCCGACAGTGAGGCCGTGATGCTCACCAAGATCAAGGCCACCGAGCAACAGGCAGTGCAGGGGCCAGGCCGCCACACCAGCAGCCCACCTTCACGGAATGCCAACGGCAAGAGGATGGCCCAAAGAGACAAAACGCTTCCCAACCGCTCTCTCCCAGACACGGCGACCTTGCTTTCAAACTGTTAGCACGGAGCAGTCCTCATGCTGAGAAGAGTTAAATCATACAATACTAACATCAGGGAAGAAGGGGGACTTCAGATTACTGAGTTCAACACCTCTGGGGCCTTAGCAAAATACTACCACCCTGTAGTGAGGATTTACTCTGTGTCATTTAGGGGTTGTCTCATTTCATCATCAAAACAGTTCTGGGAGGCAGGTATTACGACGTCCTTTTACGGATAAGGAAAGGGAGGTTCTGGAGGTGAGCCGCCACGGCCGAGCTCGCCCAGCTTGTGAGCAGCAGCTGGAACCCGGGCGCAGGTCTCAACAACCATGCTGACCGAGAAACGACATGTTCTATTCACTTCTCGAGCTACAGTTCATCTAAGGGGGAAAACACGCCCAGAAGCTCTGTTTCTACACATGAAATGAGACAGGGGGAGGAGAATCTTACTTTAGTTTGGTCCAAGTTCCAGAGGGAATTGAATATCTTATGCAGATCACTGGTGTTTCTCAGAATTTGTTCGATGAAGGTGTCCCACTCGGCACTCAGTTCTTCCTGAGAACAGTTCTAAAACACAAACAGCCTGAGGTCAACATCTGAGATTCTGAGAGACACACTCTTTGGCAAGGACTCCAACCACCACAAAAACTGTTCCTCACATAAGAAACCGGCTGGAAGGGAGGGCCTGTGCTGAGCTTCCTCCATACTCTGAGCTCCCCACCTCCTACCCCGATAACCCACCCACCACAGCCCCAGGGCCTGCTGGGAGGGTGGCAACCAGGCTCTGCTCTTTCCAACCATCCAGGGAGGAGGAAATGAGGATAAACGTTTGGAATGAATGTGACCTATGACCCCGGGGAACAAAGGCATCTTTGAGGGGCTCCAAGGGCCCTTGACCTTGTCACTGGACACAACGCGTTTATGTAAAGTATAACAGACCCCAAAGTGCTGTGTTTGGCAACATCAGTTTTGCTAGAGGTCCCACATGAGCTTCCTCAACACTATCCTCATACCTTGTAAGCCAGAGAAGCAGGACCGTTGTAAAAATGAAAGAATCCAATCAGCTGATCCAGAAACTGTGTGCAGCTGACATCAGGGAGCTCCACAGCACAGCCCAGCACCTGGAAAGGGAAAGCAAGAAGACAGGCACTTTCCTTTTCTCTGAGTCCAGCCTGGAATCCTGGCATCCAGGGCTCTCTATAGCTAGAATTCAGTGGCCTGTCGAAATTGATCTGCTGCTGCCTGTCCCACACCCTCCACTCCAGCCAAGCTGGTCTCCAGAGAACCACAGGGCCTTTTGTACCTGCTCACGTTGCCCACCCTAAAATGCGCTCCTCCTTCCTGTTCACAGGGCTCTCCCCTCCCCTTCAGTGCCCACCCCAGAGTCTGGCACCTCCACAATGCCTGTTCTGATCACTCTAGTCAATGCTGACCTCTCTTCTGGCTCCTAGTATTGTTAGGACTATTATTTGGACATTGGATGTTTAATTTGGGTTTCACTGCAAACACTGCACTCAAATTGTCTCATGAATGGCTATCTCGTCTCCCCAGCTGGATGAAGTGCTTCGAGAACAGGAAATGACTAGATTAAAACAAGTTCTAGAGTCCAAAATGCTGAGTGTAGTGCTTAGTTCCACAGAAGATAAATACTTGCTCAGTTAGAAAGTAATCTGGCCATAGGTTTAAGGAATCTGAAAAAAATTCATATTCGTTGACTCAGGAATTCTACCTCTAGAACTCTTTCCTAAGGGAACCATCAGAAACAAACCAACCAACCAACCCTGACAGAAAACAAACAAGAAACTTTCCTCTGAATGTCGGCTCCACTGAGGCAAGGCTCTTTGTTTTGTTTGTTGATGCAATTAATACAAGAGTTTATGACAGTCTGGCACACAGCACTGCTCACTTCTTCCCCAACTGATCTACACACAGATTGAAGACCACTCTAATCATAATCCCACCAGCTTTTCTTAAGAAACTGACAAACTGATTCTACAATGGAAATACAAAGGACCTAAAATATCCAAAGCTATCTAGGAAAAAAGGGTAAGGCAGGGGGACTTACATTATCTGATTTCAAGGCTTATTACAAGGCTACAGAAATCAACACAGTGGTAGTACTCATAGAGGATCTTCAAAAAGATCAATGGAAAAGAATAGAGAGCCCAGAAATGACCCACACTTAAATGGTCATCTCATCTTTGACAAAGAAGCCAAAGGAATCCAATATGTAAAGGAGAGTTTCTTCAACAATGGTGCTGGAACTACTAGATATCCATATGGAAAAAAAGGACGCTTAACCTCTACTTCACACAGTACACAAATGTTAATCCATGATGGATTACAGACCTAAATTTAAAAGCTAAAACTATAAAACTTACAAAAAAAATTGGAGAATATCTTCTCCAACAAGGTAGGCAATGGTTTTAGACAGAATATAGAAAGCAATAACCATAAAAGATAAAACCGATAAATCAGACTCCATTAAAATTAAAAACTTCTGCTCATCAAAAGACATCATTAAGAAAACTAATAGGCACACCCCAAACTGGGAGAAAATATTTGTAAAATATCTATCTGACAAAGAATTGATATCCATGATATTTAAAGAACTCCTACAACTCAATAAAAAAAAAAGAAAACCCAATTTAAAAAATGGGAAAAAGCTTTGGACAGACTCTTCTTGAAAGAAGATATACAAATGGCCATGAAGCACATGAGAAAGTCTTACTATCATTAGTCATTAGGGAAATGCAAATTAAAACCACAATGGGATACCACTACACATCCAGCAGGATGGCTAAAATTAAACAGACTGACAACATCAGTGGTGACGAGGATGTGGAGTAACTGGGAGTCTCATCCATTGTTGGTGGGAATGTAAAATGGTGCAACCCCTTTGGGAAAAAGTCTGGCAGTTTCTTATAAAATTAACATACACTTACCCTATGACCCAGCAATTTCACACCTAGATATTTACCCACAAGAGATGAAAACTCGTGTCCACAGAAAGACTTGCGTAGGAATGTTCCTAGAGCCTTATTCTTAATTGCCCGAAACTGGACACAGTTCATGTGTCCATAAAAAGGAGAATTAATAAACAGACTGTGATATATTCAGACAATGGAATACTGTTCAGTAATAAAAAGGAGTGAACTGCCAGTACATGTAACAACATGGATGAATCTCACAAACATTAAGTGGCATGACAGAAATCTGTAAAGAGGAATATTACGTGTATTATTTTACTCATATGATGTTCTAGAGTAGGCAGAACTAATCTATGGCAGAAAAAATTCAAAATGATGGTTGCCTGGAACGTGGGGGTAGAATTAACTGTGGAAGGACATAAGGGAGCCTTTTGGAGTGACGCTAATATTCGGTATCTTGATATGGATTTGTGTTGCAAAGGTGATCATTTGTCCAAAAGCACCAATTGGTACACTCAAGATTTGTGTATTTCATCACATGTAAATTTTACCTCAAAAGAAAAAAAGAACCACAAATACTGAACTCTAGTTAATGTTATGCATGAAGTATTTGGGGCGGCGGGGAGAGGTATACTAATGTGGGCAACTTTGAAAAGCATTAAAATAAAAACTGGATTGAGAGAAGGATAAAGGGATGGCTAGACAGATATGTGATAAAGCAACTATGATGAAATGTTGATTGTAGAATCTTAGGAGGGATATGAGTAGTCACTGGAAAATTCCTTCAACTGTTCGGAATGTTAGAAAATTTTCATAATAAAATGTTGGAAATAATACCGACACAATTGAATATACTTCCTCACACTTAAGCATCCCTTCACCTCAGGAATAGTTTAAAATAAGTGTAGGTTTGGGAAAATAGCACTTTAGAGTATACGGTACTACTAGCTATAAAGAAATGGTTTTTATTCTTTTTTTAAAAATGGTTCTTTGAAACCAGACATATATGCATCAATGTCTTAGAGCTTCTAGGTCATTTACACAGTAAGTGTGGAGAGTATAGGAAATTATAGAGAGTATAAAGAAGAAAAGATGGAGATTAAAAACTCAATTTGCATCACAAAGTAGACAGAATTTCCACAGGTTGGCCTAAGTCTTTCAAAGGAGAGGAAAAACCAGCCATGTGCAATGCAGGATATGTTAGAAACGTTTTGGAGAGCACACAGTTGTGACGGGCCCCTGCAGAGGGTGACCCAGGCATCGTGGACGACACTGGACACAGCACATGGTGGGAGGGGAGGAGATTCTTGACCTAAGCGCCAGAGAAAGCATTCGTGACTTTCTAAACCTTTCGTCACAATACTCATCACCGAGACAAACGACTCATGGCAGAGGTGACCCTGTCGGCACTGGTCTGCCTGTTAAACTTACCCAAAGGTAATCTCCATCCACCTTGATGGCGAACTTAAGTTTCCGCAGACGAAGGAGAGTAGGGGGAGAACCGGAAATGTCAGAAATACAGTGGACAACTCCAGCAATCTGTCCACAAAGCAACTCCTGTTGGTCAAGCAGGGTCTACGGGAAAGGAGCACATTCCAGACAGGAAGCTGAAACTGTGGAACCCCTGCGTCCTTCCCTACAGCAGGGGCTGGTAACTGCAGCCTGGAGGCCGGATCTAGCTGGCCACCTGTTTTCCCACGGCCCACGAGCTAAGCATGGTTTTTATATTTTTTTAAGGTTGTCAAAACAACAAAGAAGAAGAATATGTGACAGAGACCTTACGTGGTTGGCAAAGCCTAAAATATTCATTCTCTGGCCCTTTACAAAGTTTGCCGACCCCTGCTCGGGGTGACTGAACCGTCACAGAACACCCCAGTGAATACAGAAGATGACTGCACAGAACTATATTTTTGTTCCTAGGACTACAGGCACGTGCATGGGTAGAAGCATGAGCCTTTCATCTCTTTTCAAATCCTCTGCAGAGTGGCCAGAGCAGCCTGGATTAATCCCAGCTTTCCAAGTCAGAGGGTAATCACATGAGAGAATGCAGACCTCCTCACTGACGCAGCATTAACTAAACTCTGGGGCAGCCAGACACAGTGATGCCACAGAAAATGTACAGAACACCTATGGAGAAGTCTTGCATAAAAGAACCGAACTTCAACCTAATCAAGCCTCGAGATCTTACTACTAGTTGAAAGGAAATACTGTGCAGTGGATAGGAGACATTAAATGACACCACCATGAGGAAGTAATGAGCCAAATCCAGAGTGTGGGACGTCCTAACATTCTACTGCACGAATGACCTGGTTTCTTCAGTAATTCAATGGCATAAGGGGAAAAAGGATGGAGAGTGTGGGTGGGTGAGGAGTGTTATCTAATAAAAGGGACTTAAAACACAAAATAACCAAATGGAATATGTGGCCCTTGTTTAGATCCTGATTAGGAAAAAGAGAAAGAGAGAGAGAAAGGGGGAAAGACAGACTGAATACCATCTAAGATAAAGGCAAAATCTGAATATAGACAGTATCAGATGATACTAAGGAATTATTGTTACTAATTACTGGAACTTTTGTTAGATGTGATGTTAAAAAAAAAGTCCTTTTCAGTTAGAGATGTTATGTGATACTGGTGAGATGATATAATGTCTAGTATTTGCTTCAAAATACTCCAGAAGAAAAAGCAGGGGAGGGTTAGGATAGGTGATACAAGACTGGCAAAGTGCTGAAAATTGCTGAAGCTGGTAATGGGCGTATGCAGATTCGCGATACTCTCCTCTCCACTTTTGTATATGTTTGAATAGAAGTTTTTTTTTCGTTTGTTTTGTTTATAATGAGCTGATCAAAAATTGGGAGCAAGGGGAGGAGGACAGAAAATCACGATGGTAACAGAGCTGGAGGAGGTGGAAGCACTGAGCTGCCTGGGGGTTTCAAGACCAGGACAAGAAGAAACAGTACAGCTAAGACTAAGAGAGTAGCAACGTCAAATGCCTGGATTATGCAAAGAAAACGGTCCCAATGTCAAATCTAGACTTTTGAAAAGTCTCCACTTGGAGGCCGCAGGATCCCACTGAGCGGTAACGAGCCTGTGGCTTACCTGAGAAGGATAAAAGTAACAAATGCCAGCTCTTGTTGGGTCTCCTTCTTCCTTTACCTTTGAACCATCATAAAGGAAAAAATAATTCCACCTGGCAAGAGAGCAGAAAGGAACCATATTTCCTTTCATTCAATGATCAGGGCACTTTAAAACCCCACTTCCTATTTCCCCGCCCAAGAAGGCTCATTACTCAGTATCTGAAAGCCTTCTGGGGGCCCCGGAGGACAGGGAACCCAGCAGCTACAAACAGATAAAAACCGTTTCATAAGCAGAGTTGAGTCAAACTAAAAATACGCCTCTATCCAGCCGTCAGACCATCTGCCCGAAAAGACAGAAGGGCAGCTAAGGAAAGACAGAGCCCACAGGGACGCCTCTTATTGGAGACGCTGAACCTTAACTGCAGAACCACACGGTCTGGTAAACTGCCTCCCAGGCTCTGATAACAAAACAAGCGAGGGACGCGTTTGAGGCTCTCCTCACAACCGCTGGGCACCGCGACGTCCGGAGATACCCCTTCCACCAGGAACTCGCACACTCGTTTAACAAACATTTACGGACGGCCTGCCGTGTGCGCTGTGCTTGCCAGCCCTGGGGCCCTGGCGATAGAAGGGAGCCCAGGAAACACTGGTTTCAGGGCAGCCTAGAGAGGCTATAAGGGGGAAAAATGAGGGCCTGCGGGAGTTCACAGAGGAGCACCGAACCCTCCCTGCCTGTCAAAACCTCACCAGTCCGTTTAAGTATCCCTCCAACTTCTGATTCCACCCCGCAGAGGAATCTCTCTCCTCACTTTCTATAATCCTCTGTTCTTCCCTAACTCTTCGAGTTGACTCTGCAGGATGACTATAATTGCCTCTTTAAGACACAAAGCAAATTCCCCAAAGGTTAGACCTGGGTTTTGCCTCTAAATCTCTGAGAGCACACATATCAGGCTAGAGCACAAGAGGAGCTGTGACCACTCTGTCACCCGCGCTCTTCTCCCCTGGATCTATGCCCTCCCCCTACCACTCTCTCTGGCTCCCACCTTATCTTCCTGGTGACAAGCACCAACTCTGTTTCTAGCACAGTCCGCTTTCCCCGAGTTCTGGGTCCAGATGTGCAACTGGCTGCAGCGCAAGTCCAGATCAAAAAGCCTCAAAAATGTTTCAAACTCAACTCAAAAACTTGATGGCCGGGCCTCATTCTATCTTTCCCTTATGATCTCTGAGTGAGAGCACCCCCACTCTTCCAGGCACACAAAAGAAAACCTGGGTGTCATTTTGAACTGCTCCATCTTTTTGACTTCCACACATAGAATCAGTCACTAAATTCTGCTCATTCCATTTAAACCATGCCTTTCACTTTCATCTTCTCGGTTAATGTTTGCTGGACCAGGTTAAAGAGAGGCTTAACCCATCTGGGATTGAGAAGGGAGCCAAGTTTCAGGCAGACGTTGTGTAACCCCCTTCACCAGCCAGTCTGGCCAGACCTCTTCTCGTGGTGTAACTCTGCACTGCAACCATTTCTCGTCTCTCAAAAGCGAAGACAACCATGCCCACATTATTATCAAAGCCAGCTGCACGATCCAGCCATGGCTACCTTTTCTACAATCTACCAGCAATGCTGGGCTTGTTGGAACACCACAAGAGGCTTGCAAGGTTATAACATGTCAGCTTTGGAGAGAAATGGCTCACACACTTGATTCGGCTGCTCTGAGGAAAATGGCATTTTTATCTTCCTTAACAAAATCAACACATTCTGGCTGGAGATTTTCAGTGAACCCCAGACACCCGCCCAGCAGCCTGGCAAGATCTACACCAAGGCAGGCCTCACTACTCACCAGGAGGCTGACTTCGTCTCTGGTGAGCTGGAGGCGGCCATTTACTTCCCAGTTGTCCTCATTCTCTTTCCCAGTATCACTTCTTTCTCTGCAGTGGTGACCGTTCCTCTGTGTCCCCACTCCAGTGACTCTGGACATGGGAGGTTTAAGTGTTTTCAGTCACAACGGTTACGTGCTTAGTTTTCATTCAGCATGAAAGTGCTACTTCCCTTCCTTGCAGGCCCGTCCATTCCATGAATACCTCCACACCTCTTAGAACTCGGGGAGAGAATATGATAGAGCAAGAGAATCCTACCAGAAAAGTCAAATCCACTCATCTGGTTCCATAGCATCAGCTCTCTGGCTCTCTGCAGAACGACCTCTTCAAAAAGCTCCTTGCCAGGAAAGTCCAACAGGGGAGACGCATGCTCAAGGCGGTGTGCCGAAGCGACTTCTAGCTTTTCTGGTTCAAAGCCATTCTGAAGGTTCTTTTAAAAGTGTTGAAGCTTCCCGTTCAAACATCAGAGCCTTAGTCATAAAATAAACACAAGGAGTAGATTATTTCAGAAACTCATGAGACAGCATGTGACCCAGCAGGGTTAAGCAAATGGTATACTTCCAAAGAGCTTTCTAGAAACTTGAATATTGCGTTTCAAAATAAAAGAGGGTTGCAGGGCTTCAGATTAAGTCCCTTAGTTTCTTGAGCAGTTATGTCTCACAGAAGATAAAATTAAATAGTTTGAAAAAGCTCTGGGTGTCAAGGGCAGCTATGCAAATAAGGCAGTTGCTGTAGTAATAATGGAACTAAAATTAAGGAACTATCACCTTGCCCAAAAGTAATCTGAACATGTAGAATTCCACAGGGCAAGTTTCCAAAAGACAAAAAGAGAATTAAGCACGTGGCTTTCAAACTCCCACAAGGGTCAAGACAACTCAGGATATCATGGAATTTCAGGGTCAGAAGGGGCCCTGGTGTCATTTATTCTAATCCTTATCTCCTGTACTCTTCCTCAAACATTACCTGGACTGTCTTTGGCTTACTCCCTCCACAGACAGGCGGTTCATATTGTTAAATTTATCCTTCCACCACGCTGAAATTGGCCTCTCAGTAACCTTGGCGCATCAGTCTGGACAACACTCCCCAGGAAAACGAAACAAGGTCTAATCCTTGCACACCACAGCCCTTTGGTCCCTTCAAAACTGTATTCCTACTGTCACTTTCTCCAAGCTTAATGTCCCCAGCGACACGGTTTCAAATGCTTACTCACCATCTGTTATCCTCCTGGGGACACAACAGAATGTTTTAAAGCTCCTTTGGTAGAAAGAAGGCCCAAGAGAGAGGACCCCACTGAACCTGACGGCCTGTGAAACCCCTCTCCTCAGCTCTAGGTATCTTGGGGCGGGCCCCCACGGGGTCAAACGCCTGGTATTCTTTGAGGCACATCTGGATGCCCGTTGGGGGGCGGCATCCAAGCTTCTGGAACCAATGACAGCAGGCTGGTACCCCTATCCCTTGTTCCCCGAGGACTGGGCCCTAAGCGCCAAGGTCCACGCCATCTCTGCAAAGTGCAGAGGCCGGTAATGGCCCCGGCTGGGGCAGGTGTTGGGACGCGACCAGAGAAGATTCTGGCAGCTGGGAAGCGGCAGTAACGGCCGGGGGGGCAGGAAGTGCGGCAGTGGCCCGGGGCGGTGGCAGCGGTGGAGGAAGTGGCCTCGGGGGCTCGGCGGGGCAGGAAAAGCGGCGCTAACGACTGCGAAAGGCCGGGAAGCGACGGGCAGCCGTCCGAGGGCACTGGGAGGCGTCCAGCCCCCGCCGCAGGGGGGGACCGGTGGGGAGGGCGCGGGGTCGGGTCGCGGCCTGGTCGCGGCGCCGAGCGGCCGCGAAGGGGCGCTCTCGGCCGGGTCCCGCCCTCCGTGTCCCCGCGCCGCCCACCCGCCGGAACAGCCAAGCAGCCCGGGGCTCGGGGCTCGGGACGCCAGCGACCCCCGTCCGGTACCTACGCGCCACGGAGAGGCCCCGGGGTCACGCGCCGCGCGCCCCCTAAGCTCCCGGAGAGCCGGCGCGCGGCGATGACGTAGGCCGGGCGCGCCGGTGACGTCAGAGGCATGGCGGCGGCGGCGCTGGAGCCCTGGCGGCTCGCGGCCCCGCGGAGGAGGCGCTCTGCCGCGCGGCGGCCGCGGCGGAGGGAGGCGGCGGCCGGGCGCCCGGAAGCGGAGCCCGAGGCGGACGGCGGGGTCGTGCTTCGTCGCATCCGGGAAGCCGGGTGAGCGCGGGGTGGGCCCTGGGTCCGAATCCCACGCCTACGGGAACCCTCTCCGAGCCTCAGTCTCGCCGTCTGTAGAGTGGGCGTGACTGCAGACCCTTGACGGGCGTTCTGCTGAGGACGTAACGGGGGTGAGGAGCTCTTTACGGACTGGAGCGTGGGAGGCGCTTGGTAGAGGTGCTCATTCCACTTACTGCACCTACGGCGTCTGTGCCTCAGTTGTCTCATCTGTGAGATGGACGTGAAAATAGTCCTTACAGAGGCTTGTTCTGAGGATTCAGTGAATTAGTCTCATGTAAACCACTTGGAACAGGGCCTGGCGGGTGGTGAGCGCAGTCTGGTATTCATATTCTGCCAGTGTTGCTGATTGGTGTTGCTGACACCAGGGGGCCAGCACGAACACGTGGTTGTCATCCTCATGATTATCATCATCAGTTAATTGAAGCGCTGCTGTGTGCCTGGCACGGGCCCAGACATTCTACACACTCTGAACATCTTAGCCGCGCCAGGACCCTAGGGCGCCGAGTCTTAAAGAGATCCATAAGATCTTACAGAGCTAGATTTCAAAGCCGTGTCTTCGCGACTCCAAAACCTGTGCTTCAAGGCTCGCCGGCACTCTGGCCTACCCCATCGCCACCTCTCCGTGCCTTGCTCTGTGCCTTAGACAGCACTGAGAACAGTGCCGAGCACAGAGGAAGCACTCAGTAAATGTTCCCTACTTTTGTTAGTGTTACTGCCTGTATTTATTTCAGTCCTTTGAGGGCTCAATAAATAACAGCTTTTGTTAGCACTTTTTCAGATCGACGGCTGAAGGACCATCACAACTGAGAGGAATCAGACTAGTTTTATGTGCTGCCCTCCCCTAGTATTAGGGTCAAGAGGCAGCCGTGACTCAGAGCTTAGCACTGAATAGAAAGAAGTTGGCTGACCAGCTGAGTGAGCCTGAGAAAAAAGCAGTGACTTTTTCTAGGCTCTCGGAAGAGATGCCAATGGGAATGAGTGTGCCTAGGGGTCTGGAGAACTCGTAAGGCTCTTTCCATGTACCTTGACATTGCTATTCCTCCTCGTCTTCAGTACCCCCAGGAGCTCCCTACTTCTGCCTGCACCTCCGAGTGTGCAGTCCCCACTGCCCTGAGTAGAGAGCAGCCCAGCACTTTACATGCTGTTCTCCTGCCCACGCACTCCCCAGTTTACAAAGCACTCCCTGTGCATTAGAAGTCCACTTTACCCTCTGTGAGGGACGTGAGGGCAGCCTCTGGGCAGATTTTTTCAATTCTGCTACTCTCTGAGCCCCCTGAACTCTGGCTTATGGCTTGTCAGTGTAAATCCAGTTTGGTTTCTTTTTCTTATAACAAAATTTTTTTTCCTTCTGATGATAACCTTTAAGGTCTACTCTCTGAGCAGATCTCAAATTTGCAAAACAGTATTTGTTGTGGTTGTTGAGGAAGATTCGCCCGGAGCTAATATCTGTGCCAGTCTTCCTCTATTTTGTATGTGGGATGCTGCCACAGTATGGCCACCAACAAGGGATGTAGGTCTGCGTCTGGGAACCTAACCCAGGCTGCCAAAGCGGAGCGTGCAGAACTTAACCAGTAGGCCACGGGACTGGCCCCCTGCAATACAGTATTATTAACTATAGTCACCATGCTGTGCATTACATCCCCATGACTTAGATATTTTATAGCTGGAAGTTTGTACCTCTTGACCCCTTTCATCTGTTTCACCCACTCCCTATTGCGCCCACCTCTGGCAATCACCAGTCTGTTCTCTGTTTTTATGAGCTTGGGTTTTTTTGTTTGTTTGATTTTTAGATTCCATATAAGTGAGATCATACAGTATTTGTCTTTCTCTGACTTATTTCATTTAGCATAATGCCCTTAAGTTCATCCATGTTGTCACAAATGGCAAATTTTCCTTTTTTATAGCTGAATAGTATTCCATTATATACATACATATATATATATATATATACACACACACACACCACATTATACACACACACAATTTCTTTATCCATTCATCTGTTGATGGACACTTAGGTTGTTTCCATATATTGGCTGTTGTAAATAATCCTGCAATGAACATGGGGATGCATATATCTCTTTGAGTTAGTGTTTTAGTTTTCTTCGGATAAATACCCAGAAGTGGAATTGCTGGATCATATGGTAGTTCTACTTTCAGTTTTTTGAGGAACCTCTGTACTGTTTCCAGAGTGGCTACACCAATTTCAATTCCCACCCACAGTGCACAAAGGTTCCCTTTTTTTCACATCCTCTCCAACACTTGTTATTTCTTATCTTTTTGATAGTAGCCATTCTAACAGATGTGAGATGGTGTGTCATTGTGGTTTTGATTTCCATTCCCTGATGATTGGGAATGCTGAGCATCTTTTCACGTACCTGTTGGCCGTCTGTATGTCTTCTTTGGAAAAATGTCTGTTCAGATCTTCTGCCCATTTTTTAATTGGATTGTTTGCTTTTTGCTATTGAGTTGTGTGAGTTCTCTATATATTTTGGATATTAGCCTCTTATCAGATATATGGTTTGCAAATATTTTCTCCCATTCGGTTGGTTGCCTTTTAATTTTGTTGATGGTTTCCTTTGCTGTGCAGAAGCTTTTTAGTTCGATGTGGTCCCACTTGTTTATTTTTGCTTTTGTTGCTTTTACTTTTGATGTCAGATTCAAAAAATCACTGCCAAGACCTATATCAAGGAGCTTTTCCCCTGTGTTTTCTTCTAGGAGTTTTATGGTTTCAGGTCTGAAGTTCAAGTCTTTAATCCATTTTGAGTTAATTTTTGTGGCTGGTGTAAGATAGTCATCCAGTTTCATTCTTTTGCATGTGGCCATCCAGTTTTCCCGACACCATTTATTGAAGAGACTGTCCTTTCACTGTTGTATATTCTTGGCTCCTTTATCGTAAATGAATTGACCATATATGCATGGGTTTATTTCTGGGCTCTCTATTCTGTTCCATTGACCTATGTGTCTGTTTTTATGCCAGTATCATACTATATTAATTACTATAGCTTTGCAATATTGTTTGAAATCAGGAAGGGTGATGCCTCCAGCTTTGTTCTTCTTTCTCAAGATTGCTTTAGCTCTTTGGGTTCTTTTGTGGTTCCATACAAATTTTAGGATTGTTTGTTCTATATCTGTGAAAAATGCGATTGGAATTTTGATAGGAATTGCATTTAATCTGTAGATTGCTTTGAGTGGTATGGACATTTTTAACAATATTAATTCTTCCAATACACGAGCATGGAATATCTTTCCATTTATTTGTGTCTTCAATTTTTTTCCTTAATGTCTTATAGTTTTCAGTATACAGGTCTTTCATCTCCTTAGTTAAATTTATTCCTAGGTGTTTTATTCTTTTTGATGCAATTATAAATAGGATTGTTTTCTTAATTTCTCTTTCTGATAGTTCATTATTAGTATATAGAAATGCAACAGATTTTGTATCCTGCAACATTACTGAATTTGTTTATTAGTTATAGCAGTTTTTTTGTGGCGTCTTTAGGGTTTTCTATATATGAAATCATGTCATCTGCAAATAGTGAGAGTTTTACTTCTTCCTTTCCACTTTGGATGCCCTTTATTTCTTTTTCTTGCCTAAATGGTCTGGCTGAAACTTCCAGTACTATGTTGAATAGGAGTGGCAAGAGTAGGCACCCTTGTCTTGTTCCTGTTCTCAGAGGAATGGCTTTCAGTTTTTCACCGTTGAGTGTGATGTTAGCTGTGTCATATACGGCCTTTATTATGTTGAGGTACATTCCCTCTATACCCACTTTGTTGAGAGTTTTTATCATAAATGAATGTTGAATTTTGTCAAATGCTTTTTCTGATTCTATTGAGATGATCATAGGACTTTTTAGCCATATTTAGTTAATATGGTGTATCACATTGACTGATTTGTGGATGTTGAACCAGCCTTGCATCCCTGGAATAAATCCCACTTGATTATGGTGTATGATCTTTTTAATGTATTCTTGAATTTGGTTTGCTAATATTTTGTTGAAGAGTTTTGTATCTATGTTCATTAGGATATTGGCCTGTAATCTCTTCTTGTGGCATCCTTGTCTGGTTTTAGTATCAGGGCAATGCTGGCCTCATAAAATGAATTTGGAAGAGTTCCTTCCTCTTCTGTTTTTTGGAAGAGTTTGAGAAGGATTGGTATTAATTCTCTGAATGTGTGGTAGAATTCACCAGTGAAGCCCTCTGGTCCTGGGCTTCTGTTGGGAAGTTTTTGATTACTGATTCGATCTCCTTACTGGTAATCGGTCTGTTCAGATTTTCTGTTTCTTCATGATTCAGTCTTGGAAGGCTGTATGTTTCTAGGAATTTATTCATTTCTTTTAGGTTGTCCAATTTTAGGGCATATAATTGTTCATAAACGTCTCTTATGATCCTTTGTATTTCTGTGGTATAAGTTGTAATATCTTCTCCATTTCTAATTTTATTTGAGTTCTCTCTTTTTTTTCTTGGTGAGTCTAGCAAAAGGTTTGTCAATTTTGTTTATCTTTTCAAAGAGCTAGCACTTACTTTCATCGATCTTTTCTATTGTCTTTTTAGTCTCTATTTCATTTATTTCTGCTCTAGTCTTTGTTACAGTCATGCACCACATAACATTTTGGTCTATGACGGATTGAATGTACAACAGTGGTTCCATAAGATTAGCACCATACAGCCTAGGTGTGTAGTAGGCTATGCTATCTAGGTTTGTGTGAGTCACTCTGTGATGTTTGCACAGTGACACAATCGCCTAACGATGCATTTCTCAGAACATATATCCCCATCATTAAGCAACTCATGACTCTATTTCCTTTCTTGTACAAACATTGGGTTTCGTTTGTTCTTCTTTTTCTAGGTCCTTTAGGTGTAAAGTTAGGTTGTTTATTTGAGGCTTTCTTGTTTATTTTTGTGTGTGTGAGGAAGACTAGCCCTGAGCTAACATCTGTTGCCAATCCTCCTCTTTTTGCTGAGAAAGATTAGCCCTGGGCTAACATCTGTGCCCATCTTCCTCTACTTTATATGGGACGCCGCCACAGCATGGCTTGATAAGTGGTGCATAGGTCTACGCCTGGGATCCAAACCTGCAAATCTCGGGCCGCTGCGGCGGAGTATGCGAACTTAACCACTACGCCATTGGGCCGGCCCCCGAGACTTTCTTGTTTCTTGAGGTAGGCATTTATCATTAGGAACCTCCCTCTTAGAACTGCCGTTGCCACATTCCATAAATTTTGGTATGTCTTTGATTTAAAGTTGGTTTTGTCTGATACAAGTATAGCTATCCCAGCTTTTTTTTGGTTTCCATTTGCATGGGACATTTTTTTTCATCCCTTCACTTTCAGTCTGTGTGTGTCCTTACATCTGAAGTGAGTCTCTTGTAGGCAGCATATAGGTAAGTCTTGGTTTGTTATCCATTCAGCCACTCTGTGTCTTTAGATCAGAGAATTCATTCACTTCATTTTAATTCACTATTGACTATGTTTTGCTCTGGGTTTGTGGAAACCAGTTGATGTGAATAAAGAAAGACCAGAGACTTGGTTTTGTCTCTTCTTTTACTCTCACCTTGGAATTATTTATAATAACAAAGGCCGTTTATTGAGTACCTGCTGTTGTGCATGGCACTGTGCTGAGTGTTAAGCCTGTTAATTCCTCCTGTAACTCTCCGTGGGTACAATTCTTATCCGCATTTTAGAGATGAGGAAACTGAAGCTCAGAGAGGCTAAATCTGTGCATTTAACAACTATCTATTGAGCTGCTCCTCTGAGCCAGGCTCTGTTGTGGACCAGGGATGCAGACAGACCCAGACCTGGCCCCAAGAATTGGGGGCTTCCTCCAGGAAGGCCTCTCTCCTGCCCTCTGTGAGCCCCAGCAGTACTGCTCTGGCTCTGGACCTGTTCACTGTGTGTCCTCCTGCTGTCACTCAAGGGCCGCCTCTGCGTCTGAGGGCACTCCATCCTCCTCCCTGCATCCAGCTTATAGTCTGAAGGAGGGTCACTGTTAGGGCAGCCCTGAAAATGATGCGAGATGACCATGCCATTTCTTCTCAACAGGGAGGACCTGCTTAGCTCTGATTTCTGGAGTTCAGCACTAGGTAGGTACCACCTGGCCAAGGGTGGGGGCAGTAAGGGTGGGAGGAGGGCCTGAATGTGGGCAAAGAAAGGATTCCAACCTCATTTGATGACATTTTGCCTCACAGAGCGGTGCATGTGCCGGGTTCTAATTCTGACTTCCCCTTACAGCTGTGTGTCTTTTGGCCCTTAACCAACTCTGACCCTCAGTTTCTCTATCTGTGAAATGGAGTTGATACTGTGCATATCCTCTGGTGTAATTTTGAGTATTAAATGAGGTTGTTTAGTTAAATGCTTAGAACAGTGCTTGCCTGCTGCACAGGAGGCAGTCAGCGTTAGCTGTCATTATCCTTACTGGTGAAGTTTACATTTATCCTGCTCTTTGTCCTTGACATTACATGCAGTTATAGTCTCTTCCCAAAAGATGTGTGTAGCAACATAAATATTTACACATGGAGTGAACCTACTATAGTTATAATTTTTATTGAGGGACATTCAGTTTGCTTCCTTCATTTGTTTTTTAGTGATTATACATAACTTTGCAACAAGCAACTTTATGCATAAAACTTTTACCAAATTTAGGAAGATCTTCTTAGGATATATTCTGGAAGTGGAATTACTAAGTGAAAGGCAGTGACCAACTTGATATCCATCGTCAAGTTGTTTTCCAGAAAGCTTTTACAATTCTTTTACCAGTGAGGACTAAAAGAGCCAGCTTTTCATGCAACCTTTCCTAGCCAGGGGTCTCAGTTGAAGATATCTTTGCTAACAAGTGAAAATTAATATCTTCTGAGACTGTATGGCTTTTTGTTTTGTGTACAGATTTGTTCAACTCAATTCAGGACTAGTATACTAAAAGGAGAGACGAGAATCCACCGCCATGTGAGAAGATTTAAACAGTATTTTCCATTAGGTTCTAGAAGCCTCAGAATACCTTTTTTCTGTGAACTTTTTACACGTTAAATATTCCTACTCGCAGCCATTTATCATGTGATTTTGAGAGCCCTGCTTCTCTATTCTCTGTTATAATCAAAAAAGTAGGTACTTGAGAGCCTAACTGGCCTTTACCAGGAGGCTCCTATTAAGTTAGAGTGAGCTCACATTGGAGTTTTAGACGGAACTGCCCGTAAATGAAACCTGTTTTGTGCTTGAAGCATTCTCTTGGGCTGTAGGCTGTGGGTGTGCAGGGACCAGGACAGCCTGTCAGTCTTGGTGGGGGCCGCATGTCCCACACGTGTTGGGGAGCGAGGCCAGCAGTCCTTCTCTTGACCACCTTGCTCCTTTTCTCCCTGGTCGGTGGGCCGCTGCTGTGGGTAACTTGGTTCGCGGGGCCGGAGCACACCGTCTGGCTGCACGGGGGCCGGTCTTTCAGGAACCGTCAGCAGATGCCTCACAAAGCATCTGGAACAACTGAAGGCCCCTGTGGGGACTCTTTCGGGAGCCCTGGGAAACCTGCATCTGGACCCATCGCCGGCTGAGCCAGATGTGGCCCCAGGCTCCAGCCCAGGAGACGCCCTGGCCACAGGCAGCTGCCGTTTGAAGTGTGTGTGTTACGGCATTGGGAACTTTGCCACCTGCGTCATAGCTAGAAACCAGCTAACGTTTTTGCTTCACTTCCTGGAAAAGTGCCAGGTAAGTCCTCAGATTCGTCTTTATCGCCCCTCCCCTGGTCTTGCACACGGTGTGCACACGGATGTTCAGGTTCAAGTAAACCGCTCGTTCTTCCCTTCTGCAGATCCCCAGAAGTCACTGCTGGGTGTATGACCCTCTGTTTAGCCAGCTCGAAATTGCAGTTCTTACCCACCTTGGTGTGACTGTCCTCAGTGAGAACGAGGTAGGTGCTTTAGGAAAGAGGAGCAGGAGGCTGTGTGACGGCTCACCTAGCTGACCCTGGGCCGTGTCCTGTGGACACGTGTTCTTTGAAATAGCAGTTATTCCTGAGCATTACTTGCTTTCCCAGTGCCTGTAATATGTGACCAATTACCCACATTTTGGCCTATGTTGTGCCTGTCAGAAAAAAATAAATTACACAAATTACGTGAACCAGAACATGTTAGGTTTGCAAAATTTTTATGAGAATTCTGTGTCCAGAAATTACACTGTTGGTATTAAAAAATAAAAGGGGGTCCGGCCCAGTGGTGTAGTGGTTGGGTTCATGCCCTCTGCTTCGGCACCCCGGGGTTCACAGGTTCGGATCTTGGGTGTGGACCTACGCACTGCTTGTCAGCCATGCCGTGGCGGCGTCCCATATAAAGTGGAGTAAGATGGGCACGGATGTTAGCCCAGGGCCAGTCTTCCTAAGAAAAAAGGGCACACAGCCTTGGTGCCTCCACTGAGGGCTCTGGTAGGGACTTACTCTGTCCCAGGGGACGTAATAAAAGGGACGGAACGTCTCCCTTTGAAGCTATTGCCCAGTCAGACCCACAGCACCTGGCTGAGTTGTGGATAAATCATCTGCCCACTCCTGCATCTTGTAAAATAGTTGGGATTTGAAATTTCTTGAGACCCCCGGAAAAAGGAAATTCGTTTCACAAGCAGAGGGCTGAAGCCAGTATAGGTAGATGCCTCTGAATTTGGTTGTGCCTTGTCTTGGGGATTATGGAATAATCACTTGATTCCTCTCTGTTCTGAAACTGCCATCTCACTGCTTATTATGAAACATGAAAATTAGGCCCAGCTGAGAGAAGGGACTCACTCGCCAGTGCAGGCAAGCTCCTAAAACGCTGCCCTTCAGTTCAGATCATCTTTTGTGAGTACTGCTCCGTGCTAGGCAAGGAGCTCTGGGGTGAGTAGGAGCTGGTCCGTCTTCACGGAGCCCACGGTCACATCAAGGCATGTGGTCTATACACAAGTGAACGATGAATGGAACAGTGAGGTAGAACCACAGACCGGGAACTGAGACCGGACAAGAGTCTAAGCTGTTGGGATGGAGGAAGGTTTCCTGGGTCTGAGCTGGGATTTGAAGGTCTGCCAGGAGTTAGCTAGAGGGACAGGACCGGGATTGCAGGCGGCCTGCGCACAGCCGGCTCCTCGAGAACCATTGCCAGTGTGTTATTAACATGAGGGAGGATGCCAGGAGAGGGGAGAGGAGAGGCCAGGACATAGGTGGGGAGCAAAGGAGGGAGGGCCTCGTGTTCCCTGCCAGTGAGTTAGGCTGTGGAGCAATGGTTCTCAAGAGGGGGCGGTTGTGCCCCCCAGGGGACATGTGAAGAGGACTCCATTATGATAGGGGTCTGCAGAACGTGGGGGGCAGTAACCGTTGCTGTCCCTCTCACTATCACGGACCCAAGAAGCCCCTTTGTTAATTCAGAGCTTTCTGTGTCCCTGGGACACATTTGTTAAGTAAACATGCGTTCTTCCTGGACATCATGATTTCCTGACTTCTAGGTACTACTAATGTAACTCTTCCACAATGGAACGTTTTTTCCATTTGATCCTTCTACTTGCCTTCCTCTCTCCTTATTTTTTTCCACCCATGTTGAGATATAATTGACACATAATATTGTGTAAGTTTAAGGTGTACAATGTGATTTTACACACGTCCATGTTGTGAAATGACTGCCACAGTAAGGTTAGTTAACACATCTGTCACCTTACATAATTACATTTGTATTCTTCTTGTGGCAAGAACTCTCAGCTCATTATTAATCTGTCCTTGCCTCTCCCTCACCTGTTGTAAGAAGTGTGAGAGTGTTAACATCTGTGCATATTGTACCCCCAGGAGGGAAAACGGAGTGTTTGTGGTGAGCCCACCATCTTTTACATGCTGCATTGTGGGACAGCCCTGTACAACAATCTTTTATGGAGTAACTGGTCAGTAGATGCCCTTTCCAAGATGGTCATCATTGGGAACAGTTTCAAAGGACTTGAGGAGAGGTAAGCCTGAGAACGCTGGGATTCTGTCAGGCCCTGAGGGGAAGCCCATTCCTCTGGTTGACCCCAGGCAGAAAACACTCAGACAAGGGTTAGATGGATGGCGTCAACCTGAGTCAGGCTGTGAAGGATGTTAAGGAGTCTTTTTGCTAGTGATTCCTCCCTTCCCTCATGATGGACAGAAACGTTTTTTAGAAATGGGAAAAACTGTATTTCTCTCCATACCCTCCTTCTGTTCTCTGTCATTTTTCTCCTGATGACGTGGGCAGTTACTGGGGCATTCACATTTTCTACTGATTATTTAACCCACTCTACATCTCACATTTAAAAAAAAGTCTCAGTTTAGTTAAATCATCTTGCCTTTCTATGTCATAAAGTTGAATAAAACTACTCTCATAAATGACCTCCTAATCATGTTTTAAAAAATTTTTATTTCTAGGTTGTTGACAAAGGTTCTGCAGAAAAATTACCCCTACATTGCAAAGGTATTGCTCTGATGCAGGGGCTGGGATGGAAAAGGGTGTGAAACCCTCCTTTCTCCCTTACTGTAGAGTTCTGCCTCTGTGTGTAGGAGGCGGCTCGTGAGGGCTCACTGAAGGCAGTTACTGTTCTGTCAGGGAGCTCTCTCCAGGGGTCTGTGTTCTAGAAAGCTACGACATTTTAGCACATCTCTTCATTTTTTCCTAATTTCCTTTATTCTCAGTATCATAGTCCAGTGTATCCACTGCCCTTGGGGCTTCCAATTCATTGCACAAACGCACTTAAAATATCTATTCCTTATTTTTTGGAAAGGATGATGGAGCAGGGTGGTGGTGAGCAGTGAAATGGAAATACAACCCAGGAGAGGGCTTTACTGTGACTATCAGGTTTTTACGTTCTACATTTGAATTTTCTGCTCAGATTTTAAAAGGACTGGAGGAGCATGAGTTTCCTCAGACCTCACAGTACATGGACACCTTTAACGACACCTCCGTCCAGTGGTTCCCCGTCCAGAAACTAGGACAGCTGTCCGCGGACACCTGGGCGTTTCGGGAGGAACCAGAGTATCAGGACTGCGCCGACCTTGAAATCATAAGGAGCAGGACGGCAGAACCTTCCACCGCGGACGCGGACTCGCTGTGACGTATTGGGTGCCGCCCCAGAGACTAGGGGGCGGTTGCCACGGAGGGACGTCTGCAGTGCGCCGGGTTCAGAGAACGGGGACCCTCTCAGCTCGCTCTTCTGCCCAGAGGGTGATGCACGCGGAAGGACTTGGTGTCGAGTGTCACGCACTCGTACAGTAGCGTTCTCCTGTTCTACGTCCTTCCCTGGTGACCTGGCCTGACGGGAGTATCTCCCAAATAGAGGTGTTATTCTCTGAAAGATGGGTTAAAATATCGTTTATTCATAAATGTCCCTCAGGTGCAGTGTCCAGCCCGCCCCAGCCTGCAGCAGTCTACTTGGCCATGTCAATCAGGCTCTGCAGGGAGGTGGGCACCCAGGTCTTCTCGCCCTGGACGAAGACCACTCCCCGATCGATGTAGATGACGATGCGGCCGAAGGTGTAGAGCTGCTTGCCTTCGTGTCGCTTCCCGATGACGGGCATGAAGACGATGTTGTGCTCCTCGGCCTTGGTCTCGATGAGGTCCTTAAAGTTCATGGGCACGGAGCTGGCGGCCACGCCGATGCCCCTCTGGGCCATGTTCTCGGCCTCCCGTCGCTCCTGCATGGCCTCGTACTGGAAGTCCTTCCTCCGCTCCGTGTGGGTGAGGTAGGCAATGTTCTCCCGCGCCCCGGGCTGCATGTAGGCCCCTGGGAGACACAGAGGGGAGGGAGTGAGGAGCCGTCCCCACAGGTACAGAAATCGGATCTGCCACAGCTGCCACCTCTGAAAAACCTACCTGTGACTCACTGGCAGGCAGCTGTGCCTCAAGGACACAAAGCACTAAAGCAGATGATGAGGCACCTTGGGGGAGTCTAGACAACTAGGTGTCACATAAACACTGGTCTGAAGATTTCTGGCTAATACATAGTAACCAACCAGAGAGATTATTAAACATTCAACATAAAATTAAATATCCACAAGGGACTTATCCTTTCAGGGCTGGAACCTTGACAGTAGTTAGCCACCCTTCTGTCCCCTGTTGCTGTAGAGTTTTCGCTCCACACTGCCAAGAAGGCAGCTTTCAGAACCTTGAAAACATACTGCCTATACTAGATGTATTTTGAACCTACCCATACGGGCCCTGGCCCCAGAAAACTGAAAATCTACATGGGGAGCTGAAACGTAGGTGTTGAAGGACCACAAATGCCCAGTGCTAACTGAGGGGTGCAGATGGGCAAGAGTTCCAGGAGCTTGGGGCCAGGGTGGCCAAGGAAGAGTTTTTAGAGAGTATGAAAGTGGAGGTGGCCTACTGCTGTCCCTTGAAGGACCTGGATAAGCAGAGAGCATAGAATTGTATTTGCCTCAGTAAACAGTATATAATTATATAATCCATGAATTCTAACTCTTCATGTAATAAGTAGAAAGAGTTAAAGGCTCAGGAAATAGAAATTACAATCCCAGCTACCACTCTTTAGCTGTGTGACCCTGAAAAAGCTCTTGGCTTTGTTGAGCTTATCTGCGAAACAAGGTTAGACTAGGTGCGCCGGTGGCCTCTGCTTTGAGAGGTGAGCACACTAACACAGGATTGGTTGAGCAGGCTCCCACAACTCCTGGTCTAGGCCGTGACTTCCCTAGAACTGAGGAGTTTTGGGAACAGATATTAAGTGAACAGTCAACTGCCGATTTCTGACACAACAGACACCACCTCGTGAGTAACTCAATCCCTCCAGGTTTTGTTAAGAAAACCTAGCAGTAGGTACTATTACTGTTTACAGGTAAAGGAAACAGGGCTAAGAGCGGTTAAGCACCTACTAAGTATTAAACTGTCCACCCTCCTCCACACTGGGCTGTTACACTTGAGCAGCACACCCACAGTGGCCGAGCAGACGCACGAATGAACCCTGAAAGCTCCACAGCACAGTGGTTACGGAGCTGGGCCCTGGATGTACACCCACACAGTGTGAGTCCAGCTTAAGTCAGACTCCATTCAGGGAAAACCCCCCTCCCGGTCAGAGGAGGGCTGGGCATTGGGTGCTGGCTAACTACACAACCAAACCCAGCAGTAAGTCAGTGTCTGCTGGAGCAGAGGGCGAGCCACGCTCTAGGCAGCCTACAGGTACCTAAACACTGGTTCTGCGTCATTTACGTGTTCAGAAACATGGAGCTCAGGCCAGGACATCCAAAACAGAATCCCCACTCACCAACATTGGAGGACACAGCCCTGTTCATGATATCAAGTGCTTCATTGAATTTGTCCTTGACGGACGGGTGTGCCAGCACTTGGTCTGAGAACATGGACTTCCAACCCAGGTACCACTTGGTAATCTCCTCATAATTGGGGCTGTTACTGAGCCAGGAGCACAGCACCTGCCAAAAAGGAACAAGTAAGAAACTCGCATCCACGGTGGCAACAAACGAGAGCAGAACTTCCAAAGGGGCTATTTGTTTTGTTTTGATCCTGGTCCTATAAGCTGGTGACACTTGTAGGGGATTATAGAGGCTGAACAATCTGGCACTTGAGAGTGTGGACTTTAGAGTCAGCTTGGTAGCTAAGTGCTCTTGCATGTACACTCTGAGCCTCGGCCTTCTCAGTCCCTGCCCCAGCGGGTTGTTGTGAGGAGTGGAGGTGATGCAAATAAAGTGCTCAGACCAGCATCTGGCACACGGCAGATGTTAGTCGCTGTTATTGGTTAACGCATTCCTACCCCACCCTGTAATTTATTTGTTACATAAAGCACCATCATCTGACGGTTATCCAAGGATTGAGCACCTGCAGTCAGACCTTAGCAAAAAATTAAGTGAATTCTCCCATCCCTACCAAAACCAAGCAAAACCAGTGTACCTGAAGCCACTTGGGGAAGAAGTGCTTCTCAAGAAGCCCCACCAGGCTGGAGACGGAGATCATCCCTTCCCAGTCGATGACCCAGTAAAAAGCATCCATGTGCTGCTGATGGGGGTTAATGACTAACTCTCCGAGACACATTCCTGGAAGAGAAACCCAGTCTCTAAGGCCAAGCCACAGACGCACAAAGAGCAAAATCGTCACCAGACAATGTCAGTCTTTGGTCCGCGTTTAAAGGTCAATTTTAAGTTCCTGACATAGCAATTCTTAAAAATTGTCTTTTTCTCTAACCCAGAAATAACTCTAATATAAATTTAGAATCATATATTACAAATTTCAGAACACCAGTGGCTGTCCTGTACCAGAAGCCCAAATGGACCAATCGGAACCAGGAGGCACGCTGAGTCTGACGCAGTCACTGCCGCAAAGGAAGAGCAGAAAGGACCCTGGTTATGTTCCTGTCCAGCCTCAGTTCACAAGATGGCACCTCTCCAGCCGTGAGAAACAGTGTGTGCTAAGCTTTTTCACAGAGCTCAGAGACTGATTCAAGCAGCACGATCATTACTGCTGGCCACAGAGCAGGCCACCGAAGCTGCTGGACTTGGATGCATTTTCTCATTTCCTTACCCAGCTTGGGCACTATGTTCTTGACCATGAATGCTTCCCAGGAGCCAGGGGTGAAGACATCTTTCCAGGGCTGGAGGATGAGCTTGGCCGAGGAGTCGCTGGGGTGCCACTTCTGCAGGGCGCTGGAGAGCTTGCTGCGGATGGGGGAGTAGAGCGGCTCCAGGCGCGCCTGCATGAGTGGCAGCCATGGGTGGATCCAGGAGTGGATGGGGACGGTGTCCGTCAGTGGGTTCCAGTTCTCCACCTGCGGGAGTGGGGGAAAAGCAGTTCGTGCAGCCTGTGGGGCAGTCACAACACCGTGTGTAGTTAATGGCACGGAGGCCACGTGCTCTCCTGGCTGAGGTCCACAGTCCTTTGCACATGTGTGGGGGACACATTAGGTACAAAGAGGCTGCCAAGGTGCTTCTTAGGTATTTTGTTCTACATTTCCCCAAAACAGACACACTGACCTACAAACAAACATACCCATGAAATTGTACTAAATCTCAGAAATGGCACAATTCTAACTTTATTAAAGAAACCAAGAAAATGAATTCCCTATTAACGGGGGCTTCAGGGGAAAAAGTGCTGAGAAAAGGCTAACATTATAGGACAATAGCTGTGCTGACAAATTCTGTTAATCGCAGGTGTTTTAACAGCACTGAGATCATGGAGAGAAAGGCTGAACAAGTCCCCAAGGTCACTGACGACAGCTGTTGCCCCCGACGCTGGCCCCTACCTCCTTCTGCAGCTTGGGGAAGATGAGCTGGTCCAGTATGTTATCCAGGATCCACACGGGGATAATGTGCACCCAGCTATCCAGAAAGTCCACCATCGGGTCACAGTTCCTTGGCTGCCACTGGGTGACGATATTTCGAACAAAAGGCATCCAGACTTCCCAGATCAGCCTGTGAGAGAAAGCAGAGGGCACTGATGCTCTCAGTGTACAAAGTACACCGCCCTCTAGAATAAGAGAGAAAAAGGCAACAGCAGGAGGCCCAATTGCAGAGCCATGAGGCCAGTCCCCGCTGGTCAGACCTGCGCCTGCCTCTGCCCTGCTCTCCTAGCCGCCCACCCAGCTTGGGCCTCAGTCTCCCCGGGACCACCCACCCGCTTGGCAGTGTTGCTGCAGGGGTCACTGGGCTCACGGCCCCCTCTCCAGGTGTCGTGTACTTTCCTGCCTAGAGCTCTGCAGAGCCCTTGAACGTGCCCCCCTTGGACAGAGCTCCACTCTGTCAGATAGGTGCGCGTCCTTGTTATCCTCTATCGCCACGCCCAGCGTGCCCCTGGGTTTGTGTGTCCACGTCCTCAGTCCCCTTCTGCCTCTTCCACTTACTGGAGACAGAGCCTGTCTGCTTTACTCCCTGGGCAAGCCCAGCCCCTGGCACATGCACGACACTCGAGACACTTGACAGGCGTAAGGCGCACGAAGGAATGAACGGAAATCCTCGAGCAGTGCCAGCGTGTCATAGAGCGCTCTTAAAGGCAAGTACCCCACCCCCTTCCCCAGCCAGGAACGATCCTTCCCGGTGCCCCAGGAGACGGCGGCAGGAGCACAGTGCCACGGACCTGTGAAAGGCATCCGCCGAGAGGTCCTGCCCACCGTGGGACAGCAGCTGGTCATTCTCCAGCAGGCTCTTCCACTTGGCGATGATCTCAGTGCCGTAGCTGCAGTCCTGAGGGGAAGCACAGAGCAGCTCTCAGCGGGTCCACAACCCTCTGAACCATCTCTTGGAGCCAGGGCGCACCCCAAACAAGAGGCAGAGGCTGATTTCCCTGACAACTCACTTTGAGGGGATCCCACTCCTTGAAGTAGTCCTTCATGAGCGGGTAGACGATGGCCACGGCGAGGTCCACGCGGTCGGACATCCGGTACTCCTCGTAGTACTTGTCCTGCAGGGTCTCAAAGATGCGGGCGCACTCATCCAGGGTGAGGGGGTCGCTGCAGTGGGGCTGCATGCGCCGCTCGCACTCCTCCACCATCTCCAGGACCTTGCTGAGGTTGGAGATGAGCCGCTCCTCGTGGTTCAGGACCTCCGACGTCTTCTCCAGCTCGTGCGAGAGGTTGACCACCATGTCGCGCTCGTACTGCAGCTGCCGGTCGTTCTGGATGATCTCCTGCTCCGTGAGGTCGATGAGGAGCTGCAGGTTGTGCTCCAGCTCGGGCAGCGCGAAGCCCGGGGCCTTGGCCTCTTTGCCGGGCTGTGGCGCCTGGGACGGCTGCAGTGGCAACCCCTCGTCGGGGACGTTGTGCTTGTGGCTGATCTGGCTGTAGCTGTAGTAGACCTTCTGCTCCCGGCCAGTCATGTCTATGACCTTGGAGAGCGCGGCAGAGGGGACACAGGTTAGCGCTCACTGTGGCTGCCCTCGTCCACGTACTCCCGAGGCCCGGGGAGGGCATGCTGCAAGTGGAAATGTGTGGAAACCACACGATCCAACAGAGCTGGAGAAGGGCAGTGATTCTCAAAGTGGGGTCCGTGCAGCACTAGGTCAGAGGAGACTCGAGGACAAAATCAGATGCAACAAGCAGTTCTAGACCGAGCCCTCTGGCAAACCAGACAGAAGACTTTCTAGGAAAACTGATGAAATCTGAACAGACTGTTTAGCTGAGAGCAAGATCTATTTTCATGGAAAAGCAGAGGCTGTACTAATCCAAGCAGGTAATAAAGTGACACATACACTCAGAATACCACATTTTGGTAAAAAACACACATGTTTAGGCAAAGAAAAAGATCTGGAAGAATGTACATGAAGGTGTTAAAACTGGTAATCTTTGGGAAGGAAGGAAAACAATATTTTTTATATTTTTGCTTCTGTATTTCCTAATTTTCAAAAACATAAGACACACTGCTCTGTAATGATGGTTTTTTAATTTAAAAATGAAACATACAAAAAACCACAGGTGCTGGACAAAGACAACCTAGGAAATGAGCTAATCAACATTTTAGGGAAACTGAAGGAATGTGAATGTGGACTGTAGCTCTGAAAGACTTATCTGTCACCACTTGAAGAAAGACTGATCCATGAACCACCTGCATTAGAATCACGTGGGGAAAAATAACAACATGCAGTCCTCAGGCCAGACCAGACCTGACTCAAAATCTCTGGCTGGGACGTGAACATCTGCATTTTCTACCAGCGCCCCCCCCGCCCCTGCTCCCTGGTTATTTGATGCCAGACACCCTGACATTTGAGAGCCCCACTCAAGATCTGCGTTCTGTGACACACACACTATCTCCTCCAGCAGACTCCAACAGCCAACCATCGCCATGTTCTTTGGCTGCTTGGAGAGTGAGGGAAAACCTAAGACTACAGGCACCTAACGGTGGCTGAAATCTAATCCATCTTAAAGAAAACCCTGCATGCTGGTCTGCCCCGAGGCCTCTCCTGCACTCCTGGGCAGAGGGTGCACCCTTCCCAGGACTTACGAGCCCTCAATACCTTCCTATTCTGTAACCTGGTGACTGTGCTTCTTCCTTAAAAAACGTCTGAAACAAAGACAAGGCTTGATATACACACCAGCCTGCCACAAACTCAGACCAAACCAGAGAAGAGTTACAGGTGCAGCAATAGGGCAGGACCCAGTAACGGTACAGCCACTCTCTGGAATTGGGCACTAAAAACCATGTTCCCACTGAGGTTTTCATAACAGGCACTCAGTTCACTGAGTGTAAGCTCCAGAAAGGTGGGGACATGTTCATTGCTGCGGTGCCATGGAGTGCCTGGCACAGGGCAGGAACCAGTCACTGTCACTGGACACGTGGACAGGAGCCTGCCGCTCTCCAGCGAGCAGAGCCGGATGATAAAGAGGGAAGCCTAGAGGGGTGGGGCCTTAGGAAATGTTCAGTGGCTGCCCCTGGGTGCGGGATTACTTTTCTGTGTGTTTTCCAACACCCACTCCTGGGCCAGGTGTCCAAGGGCCCCCGTACCTTGACCTGAGAGAGCTCCTTCTGGGGGGCAGTGAGTTTCTTGCTAATCCTGCCCTTGGCCTTCAACTCTTCCACCGTCTTGTAAGAGTATTTGGGCTTCTTCTTGCTTCCGCTGGGGTCTTTCCTCCACTGGCTCAGCTCCTTCTGAAACTCCTGAGCCAGAGGGATGCAGTCAGTTACAACAAGTGAGGCCCACTTTTTACAGCAGGTGGGGGCCACGGAGACCATTAGCAGACACTCACTAGCTACCACCTTCAATTCACACAAGGTTCTATGCTAAGGATTGTGCCTGCGTGACGCTAAAACCATCTAATGACATCCCCGACACCCATTCACCCTCGTACAAGTAACGAGGTGCAGAAGGAGGGACAACAGACTGGAAGGAGCAACACAAAGATAAAGGCAGCACTCACTGAGCAGCCACCATGGGCAGAGTGCTAGTTCTAAATTTACCTCGTGTAAAACTTAGAAATACAACAGAAAGGATTTTTAAGTACACAAAACGCTGGTTCTAATTTAAATGAAGGTCAGTAAGTTTCAAGGCAGGTATCTGTTGTAACCAGGGTTCACAGAACTTTTCTGCACAAAGACCTAAAGTAGAGGAGGGAGATGGCCCAAGGGCAGTGGAGTCCAGCCCACAGAAGTGGGAGTCGTGGTTGTCATTCTGTGTTTCTCACACTGGTTTAAAATTTGTCATTTTCTCTTAAAAAAAAAATCTGAACTTCTACTTTGGGAAAATGAAAAGATCAGGCAATAGGGAGCCCACAGTCACCTAGAGCTGCCTGGAAACCGCCCCTTCAGACGGGCTGTGCCTCGCCTGTGTGCCTCAGGCCTGGCTCACCTTACGCACTTCTGTTGCAGGCCTGGCACCTGCTGGCTTCTCAGTCTGAGAGCCCCTGACCTAGCAGTCAGTCCCACCTTATCCCATGTGTCTTCCTCAGTAAAGGGAGAGGGTCAGTGACAAGAACGTACCGCATGTCTTTGCGGCCTCCCACTTTCCCTCATCACTGCAAAGGGGAAGAAACTAGTAGGTCAATCACGAGAGCCGGCTCCTTCTGTCACGGGAGCAAAGCTACGCACACCTGACAGCAGATGGCACCCTGCTGCACCTGGGATAAAACCCTAGCATCTAAAACGGCCTTCAAGGCCCAGCGGTGTGGCCCGCCCATCTCTCAGTGCACCAGGATTCCCCTCCCTGCTTGGTGGGCTTCGATCCTGCCACAAGTCTCTTCACCATCAAGCTCGGAGCTTCTCTGTGTCCTCCGGCCTCTCGACTCGCCCTGTGGCTGGTGCCTTCCCTCTTGCCAGGTGTCAAGTGAAATGTTTCCTCCCCTCAGAGGTCTTCCCTGACCACCCTATCTACTGAAGTGTGCCGACCCCCTCCCACACACCCCCAACCTTATTTTCTACTGGGCACTTCTTAGCACTTGCTGCTCTTCCTGAGCACACTGTGGTGCACTGCTAGTCTCTCTGTCCACCAGCTCTACGCCCCTTCATCATCGCACCTGCAGCATGCAGCACAGCACCTACGTACAGCTGCGCAGTGACCCCCGAAGACTCAACAGGGTATGAATCGAACGAACGAACAACCACGTGAAACGGCGCGGACGCCACCCGCCCACGTCTCCTAACTCCTGCTCACCTCCTCTGCTTCTTCTTCCGAGTCCACCACGGGGAAGTCTTGCAGCGACTGAGTGGTGCGCTCCGAGCCATAAGCTCCCACGGCGCCTTTTCCCTTTCTCTGTTTGGCTTCAATTGGGTTAATGATACCTGACAGATTTCACCAAAAGAAAAAAAGAGACTTTAGATCACAGCAATTCCTGTCTCTGAATAAGCCACTCAGTGAAGTCACACTTCCATGGTCCATGCACACAGTAACATCCTCCCCAGGAACGAGCGCCTTCTCTGCCCTCAGAACACTTCATGTCCCGTGTGATTTGAAACTTCTGAGCATTTTTGCTGCCACAGAACAGTGTGTTAACATTAGGTTATTTATGTTCTACACACAGATTTCCATTTCTACCTGGATTCATTTTTTTTAGTGGACCGGAAGAAAAAGAGAATTTGTTTAGAACTGGGAACTCTGGCATACTAAATTCTACCTTTCACTTACTCGGAAGGCTCTAATAAGGAAAGTGCAGTAACTCAGATAATAGATCTATTCTGACTGAAGTGAGGTGAAGCTGCAATGTAATACGAGACTCCATCCATTTCATTTAGTAGTTCACGTCTCCCATGCCTGTTTTATATCATGTTTAAGACTTGGAAATAAATATGTTTTTCTTATGAAAGAGTTTACAAACAGGACTGCAACATTTCAATGAAGATTCCTTCCCACCCCAGACTTTCCAACTCCCCCTTCCAGTCAGTCCTGGTGAAATCTCAAATTAGAATGGTCCCCTCAGTCTCACTCCAGGTCACCATTGAGCTTCACTCAAGTTCATGGCTTTTTAACACAGCGAATGTTTTCAACACATGACCTGGACTTAACTTGAACAATTATTTAGGGAGTGGGATCTGAATTATAGAGAACACTATCGTTTATATTCAGTTGGTGATTGCTCACGGGAAGTAGGTCAAGGAGAGGGAAAACAAGTTCCTGCAGGAAGAGTCCAAGTGCTTGGTGTGAGTGGCTTTGGTATCGAGGAGATGAGGATGTGTGAGAGGAGCCGTGTCTTCACAGGGCTGGGGGTGAGGACGAAAGGGGACAGTGCTACTGAGCCAAGATGGAGATAACCAGTGCAGGATCTGCCCGGGCAACTCTACAGCTGCATGTCTCTAGCTATTAAAAAAGCTACACACAATGGTTTATTGATATTCCTGAAGGGCAAATAACTGTCTTTGCAGAACTGAAACCCTTGTGAGCAGGGACTGCAAACTCATAATGCCTCCAGGGCCCAGGAAAATGGACATCAGCGAGTGAAGTGGCTGGGGCGAAGGACAACAGGGAGTGGTGGACACTGCTCCCAAGAGAAGGTCATGTGCACTGTCCCGGGGCAGCTATGATTCAGCTAAACCGATTACTGCCAGGCAAAATCTAAAATTTCAAGTGAAACTCTCTGATTTGTAAACACTGGCAACAAATTCAATTTTTTTAGAAACACTGGACAGGCCAAAAAGAAGCCTGTCTTCAGCCTATCAGTTTGAAGCCTGTTTTAGCCCCTAACCCTTTGCCTCCTGCTGAAAGAATTATTTTATTTGAGTTTGACAAAGCAAGGTAGCTTAGGAGCACAACTGACTGGTGGTGGCAGACCAGGCTGTGGAGTTAAAGTACTTTTAAAAGAGAAAGAGCAAACCCCTCCCCAAACCGCCCTTCTCCTCTGCCCGCCTCCCCGTGCAGACTGCAGGGCGATGGTGCCGTACCTTGCGCGTTCTTCCCGAGGCCTCTTCCAGGGACGTAGCCCATCTTCTGAAGAAGCTTCTGTCCAATTCCTTTTGTGTGTCTTTCCCAGCTGCCAAAATCCATGAAAGACTTGGTTCCTCCTGCAAAGCCTTTCTGGCTGGGTTTAAAATTGCCACCCTGAAAAGAAGAAAAATCAAAGTTTAGTTATGGGGGAAAAAAAAGAAGAATCTAAGGAACCAAGCTTGGCTGATGGGAAAATGGCCTGGCAGTCACGGAGCATTATGAAAAGTGTCGTACGAACCAAAAACATACCCGTGATGTGTATTAGGAAAGAGAGACTGCACTGTCTGCTTCACACCTCGCAAAAACCTGCCGCCACAAGGAGAACCCACACACTGCCTCCAGCTGAGCCCCTCTCCCCCCAGCAGCCTGCTAGGAGATGCTTAGGCCACAATGACCTTCCAAGGATATTACTAAAGTCACAATCCTGCGATAAAGATGCTACCGTTTTTAACTTCTTGGGTCCGAAATCCTTAGGAAAGTCATCCTGCTTAACAGGTTTCTCTTCATCATCGGAATCCTCCAACTCTGCCTCCTCTGCTGCCCCTTTCTTGAGCCCCGCGCTGATGAAGTTGACTGGCGTGGAGTAGTCGCGGGCCCTGCAGGAATACCATGACACCCCAAGGGGTCTGTAAGGAACTCCTCTGCAGCCACCCCTTGTAGAAACTTTGCTAGCCAGAGAATTCCTTAGAGAGGACCCAAGGGACACATTTTAAAAGAGCAACACGTTTACTTATATCAAAAGAGCCCCAGATCTGGCTCCCTGTAATCACATTTAATATTTTTACCTGATGTGTTCAAGTCAACTCTATGGCTGAAGAGCTATCAATATTAGTACAGAGTTGAATAAAAATTCAAAATATGATGCAATAATCCAACTTTCCTCATACATTTTTAAAATTAACTTACTTTAAAAAGCATTTGTTTTGGACCCTATTTCAAGTACAAAAATCAAACAGGAAAGAAATTCTGATAAAAATTATAAATAAAATACACTAAAAGAGATTATATAAATAAAAAGTATATTAATAATTTTATCAAACTCTTAGAAAAACTCCATGCCCATTAAATTTATTTGAATATGAAAACTAAACTAAAATACCTAAGAAATTAACTCCATGACATGGAAAGTACTGACTTTAACCCTGATTGCCTCAAGAACAGTATTTTCAACGTCATAAACCTCAGCTCCCCTTTGTATAAACTGAAGCTGGTATCTTCATATTGTGGTTAAAGGAACACAGAGAAAAGATTCCAGTGAAAAACCCTGAGAATATTGCAAAATAAAGTGATGTTTTATAAAATGACCAAGCTAGTAATTAAACATCCCCATGGCAGCAATAGAATTCAGAGTATTTTTTCCTAAAAGATGCTTAGTGGTTACAGAACCCAAACTCTAGAGTCAGAGAGGCCCCGATTCTCAGAACCTAGCTGTGTGACCTTTGGCCTGTTTCTTAATTTGAAAAAGATAATAATGGTGCCTTTCTCATAAGGTAAATGAGACCAGGCATGTGAAGAACCTAGAACAAGTAAGCAGCCAACAGATGCTGGCTTATTCTCAAGATTATGCAATTCTTGATCTCAGATCTATTTTAGATTTCCTTGCCGCATGAGAAGGGGTTGAACTGATCTCTATGCTCTTTCTCCCCAGCCTCCTCTGTGAAAAAGGCACAATTCCAATGGGCTGGAGCCTCCAGGGCACATATGGGGACAGGGAGACAAACCCAAACCTGCTACACGCTCCGGTCGAGGGAGCTGTAGCCAGCACACACATCACCTCACTCTGAGGAGACTTTTGGCCTGAATCCTCATGTCCCTGCCCCCATCCTAGCCCAGGCCGCCCCACCTCTGCAGGGCCCACTGCCTCCTCTCAGGGCTCCCTCTTCCACCGTGGCTGCATCCCGGCTCTGCACACCAGCAAAGGGTCTCCTCCAGACACAGCCCCGCCTCCCGTCACACTCTCTCTGCCACGGACCCTCAGGCCTCTTCTCACACTGTGCTCCCCTCCCTCTCTCCACTCCAGCCCGCAAAACCCTCTTCCTCGTGGATACCCTGCTGCCACCCATCAAGTGCCTCTGCTTACCCGTGCCTCTCCTACCCTAGTTACCTTCTACCTCCACGTCAGCTCAAGGGTCGCCTCTCCAGAGAAATCTTCCCAACTTCCCAGAATAGGTCAAACACCCTAAAATGTGCTCTCTCTCAGGTCCTAAGTCAGCTACAAACTTCCATTGTGTGAGTTGTTGATTAACGCCTATCTCCCTCCACTAGAGTCTCGGCTCTTGAAAGGCAAGGACTGAGTCTATGGCACAAAGCCTAATACACATAATCACTCAATAAATACCAACTGAAGATTAAATCGGTGAACGAGCAGCCCTCTAGCCTAAAGAGGAAACAGGACCTCCCTAGTGGATGTCATAGCTCAGGGGCTCAGTAAGGCCAGGAGAGAAGTGTATTTATCGGGGTATCTCCCTCACTCCCTCTCCATCTTCCTTAAAGCAAGGGGGAGCAGCCCCATGCCGGCCAGTACCGTTTGCCCCCAAAGCTGGGCCTCTCCTCATCCGAGTCCCGCTCTGCCCACACTCCGTAGGTGGCCTCTTCCTTGGTCTGCCAGTGGCGCTGCCGGTTGGGGTTGAATTCATTCTGGAGATCCCAGTCGGTGATCTCGAAGTTCTCCCGCTCGTCCTCATCATCATCCATGTGGCCTTCCCCGTCCCGGTACAAGTGGGACAGTGACATGGCAGTCACTAAAGGAAGGGATAGGAAAGGCACAGTCTGTGATAACTCTTGGGAGCAGCAGGAGGCGGCTTCCCTGTGAGTCCTACTCCTTGCTGCCTTCAGAACTGCCTCCCAACTCCAAGTCCATTAAAGCCACTGTTACAATTCAATAAAGCAGACATTAAAAACATATTTTAGAAAACAAGGGCCAGCCCCAGTGGCCTAGTGGTTAAGTTTGGCACACTCTGCTTTGGTGGCCTTGGTTCGCAGGTTTGGATCCTGGGCATGGACCTACACCACTTGTCAGCCATGCTGAGGCGGTGACCCACATACAAAATAGAGGAAGATAGGCACAGATGTGAGCTCAGGGTGAATCTTTCTCAGCAAAAAAAAAAAGAGAGAGAGAGAGAGCCAGCCCTGATGGCCTAGCAGTTAAAGTTCGGCATGCTCTGCTCCAGCGGCCCAGGTTCAGTTCCCAGGCATGAACCCACACCACTAGTCTGTCAGTGGCCATGCTGTGGCAGTGGCTCACATACAAAAAAAAGGAAGACTGGCAACAATGTTAGCTCAGGGCAAATCTTCCTCAACATAAAAAAAATCTTAGAAAACAATCGGCACTAAAACCGATGGAACAAAAGACTAGTCCCAACAGTCTACATGATTCTCAAACATGTATTTCCTTGTCCTAGTCAATGTCACATACTCACATATCCACAAACCACATAAAAATAACTAAATAAGGGGGGCCGGCCTGGTGACATAGTGGTTGAGTTCGCATGCTCCACTTCAGCGGCCCAGGGTTTGCAGGTTTGGGTCTCAGGTTATCAAGCATGCACCACTTGTCAAACCATGCTGTGGCGGCGTCCCACATATAAAGTAGAGGAAGATGGGCACAGATGTTACCCAGGGCCAGTCTTCCCCAGCAAAAAGAGGAGGATTGGCAACAGATGTTAGCTCAGGGCTGGTCTTCCTCACACATAAAAAATAAGAAAATAACTAAATAAGTATGTTATTCTATATATTATTACCTCCAAAATTGGCTGGACATCTTCCTGGACCCCAGATTTTATTATTTTTTCTACTGTCGAGGAAAGTACTGGACCCTTGGCAGTCTCAGGAGAGTGATGTTTTAGAACACACTTTCTGAAATACATTGCTCAATGAGGATACCCTAAGACTTAGTTTTCCTCTGGTGAGCTGGAAGGCAGTGTTAATTATGAACACTACCTTAACAGTCAGACATCTATGGATTGGAATAGAGAATTCAACTCTTGGTAGCTGGGTGATGAGATTCAGCTGTCTCTTTCTTAAGTGGATTAACTACTATACCAACCTTTGAGAATGCTTGTAAGTCAGATTCAGTGAGATGGTGCGTAACAAACACTTAGCTCAGAACTAGTGCTCCAGAAACAAGAGCTGTTACTGGAGTCCCATGATTAGGATCATCATCGTCACTGGTACTGGATTAGGGAATGAACCTAGCAAAGTGATTGTGAAATCAGGTGTTCAAATCCCACCCCTACCAGGTACTCAGCGTATGAGCATTAAATGCACAGGAAGCGCCAAGCACGGTCACTACAGAGTAACACGTTCACCACGTGACAGCGACGTGATTCTCGTCTACCAGCTGCTGCAAGCAGCCTTCAGGGACAGGAGCTCAGTACTTCCACCGGCAGGGTCACACTGCGGTCAGCTCTGTGACAAAGTGCTCCCTGCTCATTCTGCTCTCTGGTGCACCGGCTGGGTGCTGCTGGACCCAAACTCATCCAGGAGGACAACGGAGGGGGACGTTCTGGGGGTCCCGGATGCCTGGGAGGCAATAACGCCGCTGCCTCCTTGGGCACAGGGCACGGCAGCAATCAGAGCTGTCCCGAGTTCCAGAGCCCGCCGCCGACGCTAAGTCCTAGCTGGACACCGCATCAACACCCGCCCACGAGGCAGGTGCTACCAGCGCTTCCGCACAGGCTCAGCGAGCCGACACAACCCGCCCCAGGGCCCGCGGCTGGCGGGGCTCGACACCCGGTGGGCCTGCAGCCCAGGCCCGACTCCCCGGCGACCCCGAGCGGCCCGGCCTCCCGGAGCCGCCGTCCGCGAGCCCTCGCACCCACTCCCGCCGGCGCGGACGGCCCCTCGCCCCCCGCCCGCCCCGCGGCCCGCTCACCTCTCCCGGGGCCCGCGGATCCAGCACCGCTTCCCACTCGGGGCGAGAGGCGCGCCGCTCGGGCGGCAGAACCCGGATGTGCCGACACCGGCGCGCCGGAAATGACGTTGCTCGACGGCAGCAGTGTCGCACTGGTTGCCATAGCAGCCGCGGAGCGCTACGCGGTTTTGGCCCTAGCGCGGCCGCGCTGAGATGCTAGAAAGGAAACGGGGATGTTTGGGGTCGCGAATGGCTTGGGGGTGACTTCCCGGCCGTGCTGGCATCCCCGTAGCGCGCGCTGCGTAGACGCCCAGCCCGTCGTGGCTGGTGGATGTCGCCGAGCCACCTTGGCCTAAGAGACGCCTTCGGCAGCCTGAGATTGTAAATCTGTAAAATGGGGACGCAGGAGCAGCTCGTGGGACGCTTGTGGGGAATAGTGTGAGATACTGGCGGGCGGAGCGCGGCGTCCGGGTGGGGATAATGAAGGTCAGGACTGCCTCGTGTAGCTTTGGGTCTCATAGAAGCGGCGTCCTGCGCACAGAGCAGTTGCCTTCTCTAGGAGTTTGAGAGGGTGAAGGGATGAATGAATGAGCCAGTTCGAGAAGTCTCAAGTGTTCCCGCCGGGAAGTCTTGCCATTCTCTTCCTTTCCAGCCGGTTGGTAAATAAATCCATTCATTCACTGAACTAAGAAAAATGCACTGAGTGTCTACACTGTGCAAGGCTCGGGATACCGTGAACAAGACAGGCACAGCCCTCCTGATGCCGGCTCAAGACAAGGTTGACATGAGGGAAGCCATGTTGTAGAAAAGAAACCCTATTGTAACTTTGAATGACCCCTGATTAACCGGCCCAGACATACTCTGTAGATTTTATGGCCCCTCCTGGCTGCTATAAGTTGCTAACTTTCTTCTTTTCAGTTCCTTAGGAATGTGATGACCCCCCCGCGCCCGGCCCCCCGACCAACAGAGAGTCCATGCTGATAGCCATCATCAAGGACAACTGAAAGATCAGGGTGTAGGGCGTTGCTCCGTGTCTGATGCATACCCAGTAAAATCAAAGACTATCAGGAACTAAGACCAGAGGTCTGCCCCGCCTGGAGGTCAGATGGATGCCCCCGCTCAGAGACCAGATGCCTCCCCCACCCGGAGACCAGCCCCCTATATAACTGGCCTGAAGTCTGTTCTGTGAGATGGTTCTTTCAGACATGAGTTGGCCATCTTTGCTCCTGCTGGCAAGCTGTAATAAAAATTTTTTCTCTTCTACCACCTGGCCTCTTGACTACTGCCATGTTTTGCAGCAGGCAGACGAACCCCCTTTTGGGCGGTAACACTCCCAGGGAATCCCTCACCTTCTCTGGACTCCGTGTGGGCACAGGGCTCTGGAGTTCCAATCTCAGCTCTGCCACTTACCAGCTGTGGGCCCTGGGCAGGTCATTATATCGCTCTAAGCCTCAGTTCTCTATTCTGCAAAATGGTTGAGGAGCCAATGAGGTAAAGTATGTAAGCAATTAAGACTACCTGGTACATCGTAGGTGCTTGGGAAGTGTTAGCTGTTAATGTTTGCTTAGGTTCGCTCTCTCCTTTGTATGATGAAAATACCCAAGAGGCAATTGTTGGCATGTGCAAAGAGCTCTGGCCTGGAGTCACAAGATGTGGGTCTAACTTTGCATGGGTGTTATCAAGTGAGAATTGACATGAAGCCAATTAAACGCCAGCTTCTTGGTGTTGACACAAAATAACCAATAACTATTCTATGGATGAGAGAGAGGTGAGTTTTACTTGAGCCAAACTGAGGATTATAGCTGGGGAAGGGCTTTTCCAGAAAGGAGGAAAGCATTGGGGAGAAACATGGTTTTCCTACAGTCTTATATCTTTTTAGAACAAAGAATGTACTTTAAACACACCCAGGATACATTTTCATCAAAGCTTCAAAGAGGTCTTTAGTTGCAAATTAGCAGGTCAACATGACCCTGATGTTGGGAAAAGGAATTTATTTTAGGAGTACTAATATGGGCGTTACCAATAGGGTGTTACCGGTAGGGTGTAGGAGAGGTAGTATGCTTTCTTACCTTCAGAGAGTGCATTCTTTAATGGTTAAAGCAGACGTACAATGTATGTTTGGTAGGCCAAAGTCAGGCATCTTTTTTAGTTCAAGCTAAATCAGTTTTCAGTCAGAATAGTTACCCCATATACCCCAATATGTGAAAACTTATTGGGAATGGGTACTGTGCCTTACCAGTCTCTGTATCCCCACTGACATGTCGTGTCACTGTGCCTGACAGAAAGTATGTACTTAGGAAAGAAACTAGAAGGAGGTTTTAGTAGAGGAGAAGACTAGGGGGAGAGTCTAAGAAACTAAAAGTTCCACTAGGGAGCAGAGTGAGGGAAACAGATGAGATAAACCATTTGAGTCTGGGCCTGAAAATGTAAATGCCTCTGTTTATAACCCAAAGCCAAAAATATAAGTCAGCTTGGCATCTCAGTAGCTGTGTCTGTAGCTTCACAGCAGACTCTACGGGGCTGAAGTTACTTTGATCACGAGGGACTGATGGGTTTGCTTCACCAAATGGACCCCACCATGTGGCTTCTGGAGAAGAGAGCTTTGTGGACTGTTGTGGTGTCATTAAGAGTCCAGGCCCTGATCAAGTGACCAGAGTGTGCATCCTCAAGAATGGGACGAATGGAGGGGCTGGCCCGGTGGCTTAGCACTTAAGTTTGCACACTCCGCTTCTGCGGCCCGGGGTTCGCAGGTTCAGATCCCGGCGCGGACAGACGTACGGGCACGGATGTTAGCCCAGGGCCAGTCTTCCTCAGCAACAAGAGGAGGACTGGCAACAGATGTTAGCTCAGGGCTCATCTTCCTCGCGTGTGCACGCGCACACACACACAACGAATGGGATAAATGGAAATCCCTACCACATGATCAGATGCCCTGAGAAGATCCAGCATCATTCTTGTGATATTCCTGCCAAAGATGCATGACCCGGATGGAATCATGAGGATACGTCAGACAAACCAAAAAAGGGACATTCTCCAAAAATCTGACTCATAATTTTTAAAAGTGCCAAGGTCGTGAAAGTCAAAGAAAGACCCTAGAACTGTTCCAGACTGAAGGAAACTAGAGACATAACTAAATGCAACACAATCCTGAACTGGATCTTTTTGCTATAAAGGAAGTTATTGGGACAACTGGCAAAATTTAAATGAGGTCCGAGGTCTCCGTGGGAGTGATGTGTCCATGTTGATTTCCTGATTTGATGGGTGTCGTGTGGTTACATTGGAGAGCGTCTTTCTTGGTTGGAAATACTAAAGTCTTGGGGGTGATGGAGCAGCCAGTATGCAACTTAATCTCAAATGATTAAGAGAAAAAGATGTCTTCTCTATGAACTTAGAATTTTTTTTCAAAATGAAGGTTCTGGAGTAAAACTGCAAGGATCCAAATCTCCACTTTGCTGCTTCCTGGATGTGGGGCCTGGGACAGGTTGCTTCACCTCTCTGCACCTCAGTTTTCCCATCTGTAAAATGGGAATAATGGCGATACTGCTCTAAAAGGGTTATTTTCAGGACCAAAAAAGGGGAAGGGGGACTAATTCATGTAAAGTTCCTGACATAGTAAGAGCTTCGTAAATGGTTGTGGCTATTTTCACCTAAAAGACCTAATCTCAGATCTCTGCATGGGAGGCCTCGTAGCTTCAAAGATCAGTGGTTTTTCAGGATTTCTGGGCTCAAATGCCCAGCCTCAGGAAAAGCAAGGAGAGAGGTGGCCAGAGGTTTAGATTCAGGATCTCATACCCATCCTGGTCTCTCGTCACTGCCCAGAAAAACCCTTGCTTTGGGCCTCGGGGACATCCAGGCCCGTGTCTAGATTCCCAATGAGGTGCTCAGATGTGTAGCCTTCCCAGGAGGGTTGCCAGGCAACAAGGCTCCTCAGCAGGAGCCTGGCAGGGACCTCAGACACTCATCAGTCCGTCCTTCTCTTTCTACAGATGAGGTGACGTGCCTAGGGCCCCACAGTGAGTTTGTGGACAGAGCCAGGCCTGGAACCCAGAAGACAGACCTGCAGGCCATTTCCTCCTCTGCTATACCATGCATGGGACACCCACACCTTTTCTGTCTACTTACTTGAGCTAATACTTATACGGTGATTCCTGTCTGTTCAGGGTCACAAAGACAAACCGTGTATCATCTCTTAGATTCCTCAACCTTCCGAGGTAGTTTCCATTACCCGCCGAGTCCACATTCTTAATCACCCCTTTATGCGGCCTATGCCATACAGCACTGTTTCCATGTTGCCTTCAAAAGCTTTTGGGGAAAAATCCTCGCTCAGTTACAACTTTAAATAGGTTGGTACCATAGAAACAATTGGTAAGTGGCATTTCAAAGCTGAGATATTTAAAGTCTAGCACAAGTACCTTTTCTAGGACAGTGACATTATACAGTCGCACATGGCTTATTCTTATTTTGAATTCTGTCACAAAAATATATCCTGAACTTGGCAGAATTGAAAATCCAGATCAGCTGAGATTAGCAAATCTGGTTTCCCTGTAAATGTTTCTTACAGATGGTTTCTACCCTACTTATCTTTCCAGAATCTGTGAACACTCTATCCTTATACAGAAAGCTGGGACGCGAGGTTCCACAGGCCTGGGGCATTATCTGTAAAGCACGCATCCTCAAAAGCACACCTGTGAGATGAGGAACCACAGTCTTCATCACTCATTCCTTCATTCATTCAGTCAGTCACTCATTAACAACTATTTTATGAGTTCCTGTGTATTATATCTATTGCAGTGTAACAATTAACTCCAAACCTAGTGGCTTGAAATGACAGTGAAGGTTATCTCATACGATTTCTTTGGGTAGGAATTCAGGAGTAGCTTAGCTGACTGCTTCTGACTTGGGGTCTCTCTTGGGGTTGTAGTCAAGATGTCAGCTGGGACTGGAGTCATCTGCAGGCTTCCCCGGAGCTGGATGTCCATTTCCAAGGTGTTTCACTCCCAGGCTGGCAGCGTGGTGCCGGCTGTCGGGAGGAGGCCTCAGCTCCTTGCCACGTGAACCTCGACACTGGGTTGCTGAGTGTCCTCACGACACAGTGACTGGCCTCCCCAAGAGAGTGACTCCAGAGAGAACGAGGCCAAAGCCACAGGTCTACAGTCTAGTCTCAGAAGTCACACACTGTCATTTCCCTAATATCTTACTGGTTGCACAGTCAGCCCTAGTTAGGGTTGCCAGAGTTAGCAAATAAGAACAGAGGATGCCCAGTTAGATTTGAATTTCACATAAACAATGAATAAGTGTTTAGTACCACTATGTCCCATGAAATATGATAAAATACTAAAAAAGTATTCATTGTTTTATCTGAAATTCAAGTTTAACCATCATCCTATATTGATCTGGAACCCTGCCCCTATTCAGTGTGGAAAGGGACAACATACAAAAGGAGCATGACGCCAGGAGCTTAGCATCACTGTGGGCCATCTCGGAAGCTGCTTCCACACCGCCTGATATGCTAGACGTGATATGGGGCTAAATGATGACCAATTAAAAATAATGGTTCCTGTACCCTTGCAATTTACAGTCTGGTAAGATCAACTTGAATCAAATCACCAGGCAAACAAATGCAAAACGTTGACTCTGATAAAGTCCTTCAAAGAGAAGTAGCTGGAACTTGGGACACGGATGAGATCCTCATCAGAAGAGCCATTTTTATTGATTTTATAGATTGAGCTTTTATATGTGACATTGTGCATGTGTGTGTGAGGGGGGGATATATGGAAGGTTTTGCCACCAAAAGAAGGAAACAAAATCCTCAAAATACACACCCACACACAAATAAACACATCAAAAAATGATGAAAAGTAAATCAGGTCTGTGGTCTGTGTCTAGTTGACAGCATCATACTAATGTCAATTTCCTGGTTTTGATCTTGTACTGCAGCTGAATAAGATGTCAGCACTGGGGGGAACTGCGTGAAGGGCACATGGGAGTCTTTGTATGGCTTTTGCAACTTCATGAGTCTATGATTATTTCAAGATAAAGAGTTAATCAACAACCCATTTAAAACACCAGCTGTTGCAATGGAAACAGGGACAGGTCAGAATAATCCAGACTTGTGAAAGCACTTAAATTGGAGTAGGGTCATGTGGTCAAGAGCTCGCCCTGGTGGGTGGAGCTGGGTCTCTCACCTGAAGGAATGGAATTCTCAGTGTTAATTATCCTAAAATGTGTTCCTTTAGGACAGAGGAGGAGGACTGGGTGGGGAGGGGGTGGGCTAAGAGATGTCCTCCTGATTCTAGGCCCATATTTGGGGCTTGGGGTGACCTGGAGTAGCTCCATCAGTGGGAAGAACCATCCTGGTCCCAAGGCAGAGGCTGGGGAAACCCCCCAAGAAGCCTGGGGGTTTTGATGACCTAGCCTTTTGGGGGCCTAGAATCACAGAAAGTAAATAGTAGAGGGACCAGCCCTGTGGTGTAGTGGTTAAGTTCACTGCATTCTGCTTCAGTGGCCTGGGTTTGCAGGTTCGGATCCCGGGCACAGACCTACACCACTCATTAGCCATGCTGTGGCGGAGACCCACCTATAAAGTAGAGGAAGACTGGCATAGATGTTAGCTCAGGGCTGATCTTCCTCAGCAAAGAAAACCCAAAACAACTTCAAATACTAAAGGAAAGGTATGTCTTTTGCACCCTAATTGAAGAAAGGGAACATTTGATGAATTCATACGTTTTGTGATGAGCTACAGGTGAGGCTGATAAATTGGTTTTCCAAAGACAGCCAGCAATCTCTCTCACCCCACGTGCTCTTCTGCTTTGAGATCTTGTCATTCCACCATCAAGAGTCTATTTCTCTACTCCCTTGAATGTAGGAGGGCCCTGTGACCACTTTAACAATCTGAGCAGAAGTGACACTGTGCCAGTTTCAGACATGTCCCTTAACTGACGCAGTTCTGCTGCTTCCTGCCTCTTGCCATACAAGCTCTGGGAAGCCAGACGTCATTGAAGAAGTCTGACTGTCCTGCGACCGCCATGTGATGAGGAAGCCCAGGCTAATCGTACGGAGAGGCTACACCACAGGATGCCCAGTAAAAGCCTCTAGATGCTCCAGCCAGCCCAGCCCAGGCACCAGACAAGAGGATGAAGATGACTTCACGTGACAGAAGTCCCGGCCACCACCTGTTCACTCTAGTTAACAACCAATTGTTTTAAGTCACTAAGTTTTGGGCTGGTGGGCTATTCAACAGCAGCTGCATGGGACAATGAAAGAGGTTGGATGTCCTCCACCCCCAGTGAATGGTGACCGTGAGCTTCCCGCGTTCACAGCTCCATCCACTGTCCATCCCCCCGCAGTCTCAGGACAAAGGGGGACAAGAACGGCCTGCGCTGCGGGCTCCTCACACACCAGGCGCCACTGCCCACGTCACCCCCTTCAGTAAACCCGTGAAGTTTTAACTTCCCCATTTTACAAGTGAAGACACAACAGCTCAGGCCACACAGCTGGTAAGTCGGCCTGATTCCAAAAATCCACGGCCCAAGCGCTGAGTCACTGCCTTCTCAAAGCCTCATTATTAGCACGAGCTGTAGGCAGGGGAGTGTGGGTGAAACGGTCACCCTTTAAGAGGCAGAACCGTCCTGGTCCCAGGCGATCCCTCCGCATTTGGAGGCTGTGCAGTAAAGGGTTAACTCAGCAGGCTGGGCGAGTTCCAACCCTGCACCTGCCTAGAGGACTGGCCCCTGACCAATCCTGGGAGATGACCTCCAAGCCCTTGGAATACCCAGTCTAATGGGAGTGTCTTTGTCTACCTGGGACCCTGGGCCACACCAGGCCAGAGAGTCTATGCTTTCCTCAATAGTCCTTCTAGCAAATCACTGACCCTGAGGATGGCCTTGGGGACCCGGGACACAGGAGTTCAGCTGTGCCTTGCACAGACCTATTCTCTGGACTTTGCTCGCCATCAATCCACCTGACAAAATTCAATATGGAAAAAAAAGTCTATTCACTCTGTAAAGTAAGGCACAGACAAATGAGTCCCTGTTCACTTTATTCAAATAAGAGTTTCTTTCTCTTTGAAACTGGGTAGAACTGAGGAGGAATCAAAGAAAGCCTCATATATTAAATTCTTAAATAGATTCTTTGAATTCAAAGTAAGGGTCAACAGGAGAGGCACAGGTGGTGGGCCCCGTCCCAGGAAACAAAGCCACCCAGGCAGTCCAGCTAATTAAGGAGGATGATAAATCCATTTCTTAAAAAAAAGTTCTCGAGGGGCAAAATATAAAATACCGAAGTTTCAAAGGCTGGACTACATCCACACGCTTCAGTCTCTACCCTGGAGCGTCCAAGACAGAGTGTCTCAAGGTAAGCTCTCAACGATTCAGCTTTTGCAAAGATATGCAAATACATTCCTCATCAGCAGTCCTGTTTTGGCGATTAATAGCAAGCAATATGCTTGGAGTAGAGGTCCGATTTCCACTCTAATGCAAAATTTCTTCTCCTCTTGGCCACAAAGCCATTTGCAGAGATCTGAAAGGGGGAAAGCTGTGTTAGGCCCAGAGGAGCAATTCTGAAATAGCTCTTTTATATTTATACGTGTGATTGCAGAACGGATGGGCTGCATGCATTCACAGAAGCACGTGAGGTTTTCTATCCACCTCCCAGATGGCCAGAAAGAATTTACATTTAAAAATGTTTCTTGGGTTCTTACCCACATCTGAACCTGCATGCACTTGACCTCAAAGATACGCTTTTCTTATTTCTGAAGAGCAAAGGGCAACGATTATGTGATAAATGCCAATGAATGTTTGGAAAGGAAGGATCAGCGTTTGTTACAGGCAATTCTATACCAGGGATGAACGAAAACACCCTGTATAAGGTGCTGGCTTAAACGGTAAAGCGAGGAATCTCTCTGGCGTTTGTCAATGAGAAGATTCGAGATTCTAACAACGAATCCACAGAAAGACAACGAGGGGAACAGAGTTAGAAACACAGAGGAAGACTGTCTTCCATGTGAGGTTCTTTTCTTTGGAATTAAACAGAACTCCGGGATTAGCACAACTCAAGAAGGGACCCGGATAATGACAGGACTGAGTGTCTCCAGCCGTGCAGACTGGTGCAAAGCAGACTTAAAAGAGAAACTGAAAAATACGCTGATTATTTAAAAATATGAAAAGGAGACTACAAATAGAGCCCAGGCTAGAAGCTCTTGTACAGTCTAAAAGAATATGGAAATACCCATGCAACTTGGCCGTGACCTTTCTGAGTGCCCCAAGTTCCCTTGAGTCCGGTCTGAGAGGCTGGGGACATAAGGAAGTGAGCTCACCCACTGGAGTCCTAACTGCAGTGCCCACAGCCACAGCGAGGGCCCAGCACTCCCATGCTGGCCAGCTGACTTCCTCTCACCACCCCCCTTGCAGGCGGACATCGATGAATCCCCATGCTCCAGATGCGGAAAATGGAGGCCAAGAGAAGTCTTAAGCTGAAGTGAGTTCTTAAATCTTTGACTTCTCAAGTTCAGAACCCGGTCACCTACCCCTTAGCAAAATACAGATGGATAAACATGCACTTAAAATCCTTCATGGGGGCCGCCCCGGTGGCGTAGCAGTCAAGTTCGTGCACTCCACTTCGGCGGCCCAGGGTTCGAGGGTTTGGATCCCGGGCGCGGACAGACGCACCACTTGTCATGCCATGCTATGGTGGCGTCCCATATAAAGTAGAGGAAGATGGGCACGGATGTTAGCCCAGGGCCAGTCTTCCTCAGCAAAAAGGAGGATTGGCAACAGATGTTAGCTCAGGGCTGGTCTTCCTCACACACACAAAAAAAAATCCTTCACGGAAAGCAAATTCTGGGGGAGATGGCTTTGGGGAGAATTCTGCCATTTGGTAGCTGTGTGGCCTTGGGCAAGTCAACGCCCTTCTCTGGGCTTTGATTTTCTCCTCCAAAAACAGGACAATCATGTCACCTGCCTCCCAGGGATGCTGAGGGTTAAATGAGTAACACACAAGGAGTAAGTCCTTGGCCCAGTGCTGTGGGGGTTATTCTTAGACCAGAACTGCTTGTGACTATTATTAGAACATTAATTGCTTTGGGCCAAACCTGATGCTGTTTATAGAAGCTGAATTGGCAGACAGCATTCTGTGCAAAAACGGTTCTAGAATCCCCCCATCACGCTGGTCCTCCCTGCCCCCTCCCCAAGGTCAGACAAATCTTTTTCTGGTAGGTTCAGCAGTGATCCCCGCCCCCACCCCTGGTCCAGAGCTAGGAGATTAAGCCTTGATTCTATAAATAGCTCCCCCAGCCTGTCGCCATGGAAAGCTCCAGATGGGGCTGGGGCAGCCCACCTTGGTGGACACTCCCCAGGGAGGCTCTGGAAGGACAAGCTCTTCAGAAAAGCGGCTCCCGGGCTCAGAAGTGATGGGAGCCCCCAGCGAAGTTCGCAGGCCTACCTGGAAATCATGAGCTTCCCAAGTGGGAGGAGGAGGTGCTGTTCTGGTTCACCTGGAGAAAGACAACAGAGGAAGGGGTCACGGCCAGGTGCGGCTGCCAGGGTCGCACCGCCCTGAGCTTCACCCGTCTGCATCACTGAGTCAGGCACACGCTCCCTTGTGGCATACTCCCTGCACACCTACTATGTGCCAGGCGCTAGGGTTACTGTGAACACAACGGACCCAGTCCTCTTCTCACGCAGCTTCTGTTCTAGCAGGGAGAGAGCCTGTTACACAAACACATATGTGAGATAATGTCCGGGCAATACAATGGGCTGATATGAGTGACTGGTGCTGGCACTACTTCAGACAGGGTGGCTAGGAAATGCCACTTACAAGAGGATGACATTTAAGCTGGGGTGTAATGAGCAATAAATCAAATTGTGGGTAATTTGATCCTTGTCCTGGGTTCCTGGCACACAGCAGCTCAAACCCTTGGAATCTCCAGAGTGAAAACAAGCATCTTTTGTATGCTAATGAGATGACTGATGGCTGAGGGTCCCTGGAGAGCTTCAGGATGGGGGCTGGTCCCCAGAAAAGAGCAAGGCATGATTAACAGGTTGGAAATTTCAGCCCAACCCCCCAACCTCTGGGGAGGGGAGAGGGGCTGAAGATGGAGTTAATAACCAGCGGTCAATGATTTAATCAAGCAAACTTGCTTAATGAAACCTCCATAAAAATCGCTAAGCGACAGGGTTCAGAGAGCTTCAGGGCTAGTGAACACAGTGAGGGGCTGGGAGGGTGGTGCACCCAGAGGGCGTGGAAGCTCCACACTCCTTCCCCCACACCTGGCCCTGTGCATCTCTTCCATCTGGCTGTTCCTGAGTTGTATCCTTTATAATAAACAGGTAATCTAGGAAGTAAAGTGTTTTTCTGAGTCCTGTGAGTTGTTCCAGCGAATTATCAAACCTGAGGATGGGGGGATTGTGGGAATCCCCGAATGTGAGTAGCCTGGGCACCCCACTGCAGCTGGCATCTGAAGTGGGGGTGATCTTGGGGGACTGAGTCCTTAATGTGCCAGGTCTGACACTCTCTCTGGGAGTCAGTGTCAGAAATTCAACACCCATCTGTGTCTGGAGAATCAGAGAATTGGTTGTTGGTGTTGGAAAACACCCCATAAGCAAAATTCTAAAAGATGAAAAGGAGGTCAGCCGTGGAAAGATCTGGGTGGAAAAGTATTCCTGGCAGAGGGAACAGCAAAGACCTGGAAGGGGGAGGGTGTCTGGAGCCAAGGGAGTCAGTATACATTTTTGCATCGTTGCAATTCTAACAGGTGAGCTGCTTGTTTTGCTTGCTCAATTTGGGTAAACACAGTTGCCATTTTGGATGGCTACACAGTATTCTGTAGGATGCACGTGCCACCACTTACTTAACTGTTGCCCTAAGAAGGGGTGAAGTCGTGTGCACAGTGGAGGAGAGCGGAGGAGGTGAGGGTGGAAAGTAGAGGTTCGACCCAATTTGCAGGGCAGCTCTCCAGAGGGTGGGAGTGTTCACGATGACAGACCATATGCCATTTCTTCATATTTTGCTCCTAACAGCGCAAAAAAGCAGTCCTAGGTCAGCTGGACACCTTGTATATGCCATATGTTGCCGGGGAGTGTAAACTGGTCCAACTCTTTTGTAAAACAATTTTAGCCTTGTAGTTCAAGAGTCTTAAAAAGATCTGGACCTTTCCACCCACCAATTCCACTCCCTAAAAATGTATTTGAAGGGAATGGTTCCATCGAGCCCCCCACCCCTTGTCCCACAGGAGAGAGGCAAAATCAGGATGACATGCACACGACATCATTCGGGATATAGCAAAACCTGGAAACGATCTTAGGGCAGCAGTTAAGTAATGGGTGGCACACAGTGCATTCTAGAAAATATTACGTGGCCATCCAAAATGGCAACAGTGAAACTCAAAAGATGGAAAAACATTAAGAAAGCAAAACCAAGCAGCTCGCACAATGCAAGTGCAACGAATGCAAAAATGCATACTCAGGTGTGCAAAAAAGGACAACACGCACAAATGAAGAGTTTCAGATTGTGACTAGGCCCCCCCCACCCTCACTTTTGTTGGTTGTTCTTGTGACATCATCTTTTGGGTTAAAACAAATAATAAATGAGTGCTCACTACTTCTGGCAACGTTTTTTCACAGCGGCAAGAGATGGGTCTCTGATTCCCACAAAGGGAGTGTGGACCGCTCCCCAGAGAACTGAGATGTGCACAAAAGCTGTGGTCCCCGGGTAATCAGACTTCACGACTTTGATAATAAACTGGGGATTGGCACAGGGTGGCCTACCCCTTATTTGCCAAATTAAATAAAACACACATACAAACTGAAACTACTAATTATAGCACCACCACTTCATTTAAAAGGGGGCACTTTAACACCAAAAGGAGGACGGCTATAATGTCGGTCAAGGGGCGGTTCTTCTTGACACGAGCCATGGACCACCTTCCATGTACATACCTGGGATGGGCATGGGGATGCGGGAGTGGAACGTATGTACGCCTACATTCACACATATTCTCACATCATGTGACCCCCATGTGTCTCATTTTTCGGTAAACTGATGAAAATTTTGAGCTGGGTCATGTTTGGGAACTGCCACTTTAAATAAAACTGAATTTAAGGCTAGAGACAGCAAGTCCCCACCAAGTCCCTCCAACCACTGTCAAGCCAGGAGACCAAGTGAAGGAAGGGGCTCAGGCAGAAGAGCTGCTGAGACTTGCTCCCAGCTGGATCAGACACTTAGGGGGAAACTATCGGTCATATTAGAGAAGTGAAGTGTCCAAGGGCATACAGCAAGCTAGTGGTACAGCCGGATAAACAGAATTCAGACTTCCCCTTGGGCTTTCTAACCTGAAAATATCCTTTCAGATTGGCTGGTGTTTTATAGTCTCCTTTCAAGACCTAGGAAAGAGAAAAGAAATATCACTATCATGGAAATGATCAAAAATAAAATTTAGTTCACATCCATCCATCCATCCATCCACCCACCCACCCATCCATTCATCCATCTATCCACCCACCCACCCATCCACCTATCCATCCATCCCCTTATCCATCCATCCATCCATCCACCCACCCATCCATCTATCCACCCACCTATTCACCCACCCACCCATCCATCCACCCACCCACCCACCCATTCATCCATCCATCCACCCACCCACCCACCCATCCACCTATCCATCCATCCCCTTATCCATCCATCCATCCATCCACCCACCCATCCATCCATCCACCCACCCACCCATCCATTCATCCATCCACCCACCCACCCACCCATCCACCTATCCATCCATCCCCTTATCCATCTATCCATCCATCCACCCACCCATCCATCCCCTCATCCATCCATTCATCCATCCACCCACCCACCCACCCATTCATCCATCCATCCACCCACCCACCCACCCATCCACCTATCCATCCATCCCCTTATCCATCTATCCATCCATCCACCCACCCATCCATCCCCTCATCCATCCATTCATCCATCCACCCACCCACCCACCCATTCATCCATCCATCCACCCACCCACCCACCCATCCACCTATCCATCCATCCCCTTATCCATCCATCCATCCATCCACCCACCCACCCATCCGTTCATCCACCGATTCACCCATCCATCCAATCACCCACCTACCCACTCATCCATTCATCTATCCACCCACCCATCTATCCATCCATCCATCCATCCATCCATCCACACAACAAACATTTGAACTCCTCTTACTCCAGGCATTGTTCTAAGCTCTGGGCATACAACATTAACCAGCCAGGCTAAGCTCTGAAGGAAAAGCATTCCAGGCAGAGGACACAGCTAAGGCAAATGCCCTGAGAAGGAACCAGAAAATTCCAGGCCTTTGCACTATCTCTTGACAGACAAGGCACCTATAGATTAACACTGTCCAATAGAAGATAATATGAACCAGCTATGTAATTTTAAGTTTTCTAGTAGCTACATTAAAAAAAGTGTATCAGATGCAATTAATTATAGTAATATCTTTTATTTAACCTGATATATCTAAAATATTAATACTTCGACAGTAATCAATATAAAAATGATTAATGAGAAGCTTTACAGATTGTTTTTGTACCAGGACTTCAAACTCCAGTGCTATTTTACACTTACAGCACCTCTCAATTTGGACTAGTCACATTTCAATGGCCACAAAGGTTAGTGGGTAGTGGCTGCAGTGGACAGCGCAGGTATAGGCAATTTCATTAGCAATGGGGTCCTTTTAGTCACCGAGTCTACTGCACCCCCAGGATCCCTTACAGAAACACAGTGTCAACAGCGTACAGAGAAACACACATACGCACACATGCGCACACATGGCTTTCAACGAGGGGACTTATCTTTGTCTTAATAACACAACCACCGTAAAGACTAAACAACGGTCTAGTACTTGCCAAGACTTGAGGAGGCCCCAGGGAGGAAACCTCTTTGGAAGAAAACTAGAGACATCTTCCATTTTAAACAAACAACAGAGCTCCAAAGAGCTAATCTTGACCATCAGTGCCCAACAGAATTTTTAATTGTTTCTACAACACACGGGGTCAAGCGTTCCTCCGCGAGCTTCTGACCTACAGTCTGGGGTAAGCCAGGGGCCTCTGCCTTTTAAAGAGACTTCAGAGAAGCTGGGCCCCTACCGAGAACGTGGGGCAAGGAAAGCCCAGCCTGGGGATGCTGTGGCCCTCGTTCTGCCCTGCTGCTGCGTCTGAGAAGCACCTGGGGGCTGGATTTCCAGATCACCACCAGTTTCTCCTTCTTTTTAATCCAGTTAATTAATTTTTTATTGTGAAATAAAGCATATAAAACACGTAAGTACAGTTCAAAGAATAATTATCATTAAAGAATAATAAAAATAAATAATAATAAATATTTGTAGTAAAAATAATAAAATGATAAAAATAAACCACATCTGGGTGGTGAACATCCACACTGTTGTGCAGTCTGGGTATCTACCTCGGGTCTCTGAGTATTTCCGCCAATAAATGTTTGCAAAATCCCGTGATGTCAGGCGGAAGAATAACTCATGTCACGACACTTCAATTACAAGGGCCGAGCCCCCAGAGCCCGGCGTGAGTCAATTCTCTCTGTTAAAAGGCGAGTTTGCGCCTGTCAGAGAGAAGTTAGGACTTGTTAGCACCAAACGGGGTGGTCTCTCTCCCGGGGTCAACTGAAGAGTTACAGGATAAGTGAGAGGGGGATGACTTTCTCCCTTGGGGATTCGACACCAGAACTGTTCACTTTCTAAAGTCAGCATGTGCTCAGAAATGCTGCGCTTAGCTTCAGTTCAGACTCCGGGTCTAATGATGGAAGGAAGGGGCAGGAGGGCCCTTCCTCGGGCCTGGGGCCCATTTTCTAACATTTTCACTAACTCAGTGCCTCTAAGCACGTCAGAACACAGCACCCAACGTAAACCAGCAGCTGTGACAGTCACACATAAGGAAGAGCACGGACGGATGTGTTAACTGCTTTCTCATCCAGGGTCAGCCGACTTGAATGCTTCACAAACATCTTGACCACCTTGACTGAGGAGAACTTAAAAAGTAATTTAAACTGCTCTCAGCTCACATTTGTCTGAGAAATCAACCTTCAATCTAGGGGGGCGATAAAGGGACCAATAATTTATTTACTTATGACAGTCTCAACAAGGATTTGAAGTGCTTTGCAAACAAAGGAACAAACAGCCAGGGAAATAGGGAGGAAAGGGTAAAAGAGTAGAGAAATAGGATGAAATCAGGGCACAAATGGGCCTGCTGTAAAATGCTAGAGTGTGAAAGACAGGCTACAGGTTGGTTTTGAGCTTCCTTGTGGCCTAAGCAAAAATGGAAATACAAGCAGTCACACAATTCACTGTGTCTGCAAGATGGGACCAAACCAGCTGCTTAGGAGTCAAGAGACTAAACGTTTTCTCAGGTAGCCGGAGCGTCCACCCCGCCACAGTGCGAGAGCACGTGCACTCACCCGGTGTGTGTTGTTGATGACGATCGGGTCGGGGCTGCCATAGTTGGGCGGGTTTGCGTAAGGGTCATAGCCGAGCCGAGCCAGCATGGGCGCAATCTGGGCCATGTCCCTCACCACGTCCCCAGGGATGTGGCCAGTCCACTTGGAAAGTGCTTCCAGGTTCACGGGCTTGATGACCTGGTCTGTGGATCGCTCAATCCTGGGGAGAAAGGACAGGCTGGACGGGGCCTGGGCAGACCCAGGTGGCACTTGGGCGGGCTCCCTGCTCAGTCACTCTGGGGCAGTTGGAAAGGCTGGGGGTACCTGGCCCCTGGCCACCTGTGCCCTCAACAACTATGAGACTGCAGGCAAGTCACTGGGCCTCATCATACCTCCTCTGTACAATGGGGATAAGAGCACGCAGTGAGGAGTCAGAGGAGAGTACTGGGCAGTGCACACCACTGGTGCTTAAATTCTGCTTCCTTGACATCTCTGATTTTTTTAAAATCACTTTTTATTTATGTGGCTAAGACAGATGTTTTGTTCTAGAGAAATAATTAGAAAACACTAATGGTAAGGCTAAGAGTCCCTGTGGCCACCACTCCCAGGCCATCAGCTCCCCACAGGGACTCAGTCTTGGCATTTTGGAGCACACTCTTGCAATCCTGTTTCTGTGCTTGAAATAGTCGAGTGGCTAAGAGCAGACTCAGCAGCCAGACTGCCTGGGTTCAAATGCCAGCTGTACCAACACTGGCTGTGTGGTCTTGGGAGAGTTACTTCACCTCTCTGAGCCTCAGTTTCCTCCTCTCTAAATGGGAATAATGATAGTAGCCACCTCACTGCGCTGTTCTGGGGAGTAAAAGTTAACACAAGTAGATGAATTAGTAATAGAAGAATATACGGTCCATGGTAAGGTCTCAGTAAGTGTTAGCTTTCTCTCTCCCTCTCCCACACACATACACATAGAAAATCTGGTTTTGTTTGCAATTTTTAAAACAGAAATGATATGCTCTATGTACCGGTTTGCAACTTTTTTTCACTCAACTCTCCTTCTCTTTTCCAGCTGTACAGCATTCCTCCATAACTTATTTTTCCATTCCCCTAAAGATGGACACTGAGGTTGTTTTCAATGTCTTGCACTTATGATGGAACAACCATCATCTCTGTGCTTCCTTCCGCTCCCCTATAACAGGCTAACAATCCACGGGAATCACAAAGACCTCACCAGTTATAGTTCAGGGGCCTTACAGGATGGAGGGTGGGGAACTCCCAGGATTGAGAGCCTATTTCTAGATGCTTCCATCCACTAAGAGGTAACTTGGAGAGGAAGAACAGAAAGAAACAGACGTAGCAAAAGGAAGACAGAACCAGGAGTAAGGAGAACTGGGGAGGTGAGAGGGTGTGGGTTGGTGGAAGAGCATGGATTCAGAGCCTGCAGGCCTGGATGTAAATCTCAACTCTAGCCAATGTGTCAAAACTCTCAAATATGTGCATGGCCTTTGCCACAACCCTTGCATCTCCAGAACTTTATGGGATGGAAATCATGTGGATGGCATCCCAGACCATGTATGGGAGCAACGCTTGAGATGAGGCAATGAAACTTGAAATAACCAAAGTGTCCAAAACTAGGGGATGTCAAATAGAATACGGTGGTCTGTGTGGTGGAATATTACACAGCCATCCAAAATGATGTTGCAGCAGAGTGCTGGGGGCCACGGGCAAGTGGTCCCACATACGAAGTGAACTAAGGTTACAGAGGAACATGTCCAGTCGGACGCCGGTTTTATAATACGCCCTGACGAAGGACCAGCAGGTCACATATCAAAATCTGGGTGGTGGGCTGATGGTTGTTTTCCTTTCCCAAGGATACTGTCCCAATTTCCTACAATAAAGATGTATTCCTTTGGTGATCTGATGTTTTGCGATGATAATTTACAAAATCCCAGCTCCAGTACCAACTGGCTGGGGTGCCAGGCACATGGGCACGTCACCGGCAGTGGGTGAGCTGCTCTAAGCCCCCGGCGCTGCTCCAGGCTCAAGGGCTCTCGGGGACGGAGCCTGGCAGAGACCAGCCATGAGAAAGGGGGAGGCGTTGTGTGGGGAAGGACCACTCTTCCACTGGGCCTCAGGGACACTCGGGCCTGATCAGGCTGGACACAGGTGGCACACTCTGACCCTCCACCGTTGGAATGTGCTCCGGGGCTTGGGAGAGGGGCGGCCCCCCCCAAAGAAGAAAGGCAGTGACCAAGGGACAGCAAGAGGGAGGGACAACGTGGAGTCCAACGGACCTGGTTCAAATCCTGACACCACCCTTTGCAAGCTGTGTGGCCTTAGGCCAATAACTTCTCGTCTCTGACATTCAGTTTCTTCATCTGTAAAACGGGGATAAGAGCAGTTGGAATTTTTTGGCTGCTGTGGGGATTAAAGGAATAACGTTTAAGTGCTTCCCACACAGCAGGCACTCATTAAACGGTGATGATGGTGAGGACGATGGGTATTCCAAGCAATATCAACAATAAAATGATAACAATAATAGCAGTAATAGTAGCCCTTAACGTGTATTACCCTATCTGATGCTCACAGGTATCTATAAGGCAGATAGATTATATCCCCATATTACAGAGGAGGAAATGGAGGCACAGAGAGGTTGAATCACCTGCTCAAGGTCACACAGCTAGAAAGTGGCAGAGCTGGGATTTGAACCCAGAAAGCCTGGTTTCAGAATCTGTGTCCCTAACCTTTATCTACTACAGCTTTACTACAAAGCATATTCAAAGTTTGCTGATTCTCTCAGAAAGGAGAGGAGCAATTGATTGCCTCACTTTTTTGGATAATGAAGCTGAGGTTCAGAGAGGCACAGTGACTTGCCCAAGGCCACACAGCTCGGAGAGGCAGAACCGATCTTCCCACCTAGTGCCTCTAGAGGTTTGGACGGAGGGTAGGGGACTCCACTCACTTAGACAGGGAGACGCCACCCGGCTTGCCAATGAGGTCCTCGTGGTGCAGGACGGCATCGCTCCAGGCAATGCCCAGGAAGTCGAGGATGAGCTTGAGGGAGCGCCTGGGGTGCAGCACGAGCTGCTCGTAGTACACGGGCAGACACTTGTCCTTGCCCACCTCCATGCACTGCGCATACATCACCTCGATGGCCTTGTTCCACTTGGTGAGACAGTCGCGGTAGCTGCTGAGGTCGAAGCCAGCGATGGTGACCTTGCGCGTGATCATGGAGTGCACGGAGGCCCGGCCGTCCCGCACCATCAGCAGGAACTTGGAGTTGGGGAACAGGCGCGACAGGTAGACCGCGGACTTGAGCGTGAAGGGGTCCTTGTTGCAAAGCACGCGGGCCGGCTCGCCGTGCTTGGCGATCACCTCCAGGATGAAGGCCCGCATGGCGGCGTCCAGCACCTCGTCCGTCACGCCCGCCTCGTCCAGCCGCAGCTTCTCGCGGCCCGACCTGGACCAGGCCTGGCGCATGGCCAGCACGCGGGGGATGATGCGGGTCTCCTCGCCGCAGCGCACCTCGGGGTGGGCGTCCAGCATGGCGCGCATCAGCGTGGTGCCGCTTCGGGGCACGCCGCCCACGAAGATGAGCGGCATGGCCGTGCCGTAGCGGTACTCCACGTGGTCGGCGCCCACCACCACCAGGTCCTCCTGCTCCGGCCGCATGGCCTGCCGGGCGCTCCACGGGCCCGCCAGCACCGCCCGGCACTGCAGCGCCTGCTGCCCCAGCTGCGCCGCCAGCACCAGGGCCAGCGTGCAGCCGGCCGCCAGCAGCGCCCTCCGCACCGACAGGCGCATGCTGGGCCTGGGCTGGGGGGCCTGCTTCAGCGACAGGTCAGCGGGACGCCTGCGGGGCTCACATCTGGGGAGAGAGGGGAACACACGCGGTCAGGGACCCCAGTGACAGCTGACGTGAGCATGCCGACACTCACTGCGGAGCACGCATCGTGTGTCGACGCCGAGCTGGGCCCCTCGACTATCTTAACTCATGTCATCGCCCCAAGGGACGCGGGAACCCGACAGCCTGGGTTCAAATCCCTTCTGGCCACTTCCCAGCTGTGGGCCTCGCCCAGTTCCTGCACCACTCAATGCCTCAGTTTCCTCTTCTGAGAAATGGAGAGAGGAGGAATCATTTTTAAACTGACTATCCCAATGTGGAAGACGGTAATGCACTAGAAAGTCAGTTTTCTGCAGCACGTGTTTCGCAAGGGTTTTTGCCTGGTTTGTTCCCACTGTCTCCCCGGCCCCTAGCACAGTGCCAGCGTCTCTGGGTGCTGGATAATACTGATGGAAGGTGCCTGGTTGAATGAGCAGAGTGAGCAGAGCCTGGCACAGAGCAGGTGCTAGGAAATGATTAGTGTAGAGAGAGGAGGAAACCGAGGCACGGGGAGGTGGCTCACGATCGCCCGGCTGGGAAGCAGCCAAGCCGGGGTCCGAGATTCGGACACAGGCCCGCCGGCCCGGGCGTCTGCTGTGAACGACCACACTCTGCCTCTGCGGGAGATGCTCTTCAGGAGAAGGCGCAGGACATCCTGGTCTGTTTCTTCCAGAATCCCCGGCCATGCATTCAGTCTTCATTCAGTAAGTGCTCATGAAACACTAAAAGGTACCAGGTACATGCTCAGGCCTGGGGACAGGAGAGTGGACGAGACAGCCAGGCCTCTGGCCTCAAGGACCTTACGTCCCACTGGGGGAAGCGGATGGCACGCAAGCTACAGCCAGACGGTGGTAACGGCTTGCAAAGAAATGAGCTGGACACTGTGGGAGGGGATCAAGTAGAGGACGGAAGAGCATGGTCAGAGGGCTTCTCGGAGGAGGTGACAGCGAAGCTGAGACCTGGAGGAGAAGCAGCAGGATTTGTGAAGGTGTGTGGGAAGGGTGCTCCAGGCAGAGGGAACGGAGAATGCTAAGACCCCGAGATGGGGGAGAGGGTGTGTGTCTTCAAGAACCTGAGAGGAGGCTGTGAGGAGGGGAGGGGAGGGAGGGGGGAAAGACAAGGTGAGGTGGGAGGGGGCAGCTGCCAACAGGATGACCTAGGACATGAATTATGACCCTGAACCCCTGCTCCTCACCCCTCCTAGTTGTTGCTAATAAAGACCATTGGACTTCAAGGGCAATTCTTCAGGCAGGGCCCACCCAGCCAAGCCACCCCCATCTCCAGTCACCTCAAACGACACATCTGCCCTCCTCCCCAGTTTACCCTCAAGGCCCCTCAATTTTGCAACCGGAGCCCAATACAGAAGGTGCAGACTCAGACGCTGGAAGAACACTCAGCCAGCCTCCAACCGCCCCGGCCCTTCTCTGCCTCACCCCTGCTGTGTTTCTGAGCCTTCCTGTCCTCTCCCACCTCTTTCCAGAATCAAAGTGAGGGCTTCACATCTCTGGGCATTCAGAGTCAGGCAGGCCTGGGTTCGAATCCCAGCTCTGCCACTTCCCGTGGGCTGTGGGAGCTTGGGCAACAGACTTCACTTCTCTGAGCCTCATCCATAAAATGGGGCTAAGAATATCAACCTCAAAGGGCTACCATGAACATCAGAAGACCCCTTAAGAACTTAAGAACACAACCGGCACATAGGGAGCATTAGAAGGAGTATTAGCGGTTCTACCCCAATCATCAGTTATTCATTTATTCCAACATTTAATGAGTATCTACTGCATGCTGGGAGTCAGCTCTGGAGCTAAGAGACACAGCCACAGCCCCCAGGTCTACTCACACTGCAGACCCACACCTGGGAGGGAGTGGTGGGTTCTGCTTGAGCAGGTGAGGGGAGGCTCCCTGCAGGAGGCAGCCCTTGTGCCGAGTTCTGAACAGGGGGACAGGTGGAGTTTTGAACAGCCAGGTGGCAGAGAGAAAGAAGAGTGTTCCTGGCCCAGGGAACAGCCAGTGGAAAGTCACAGACGGGAAAGGACCTAACAGGACTTGGGGGGCTGCATGTGGCTTGGTGAACGGTGCCGGGTCTGGAGGGAAGGGAGTGGGGAGACAATTCCTCTTCGACGTGAGGTCCAGCCGAAAACACCACAGAACCCAGTTTGCAGCTGGGCCAATCCACCCGCCAGGGCCTGGGGGCCTGGGGCTCCTCGGGCTGCAGCAAGTGGAAAATACACATCAAAGTAGAGAGAACACACAGTCCCGGGCTTGGGGTCAGAGCTGCTGAGAGGCCCTGGCATTTCCTGGCCATGTGGCTTTGGGAGAGTCACTTCCTCCACCTAAGCCACAATTTCCTCAGCTGCAGAGAGGGCGGGTCCACTGACCTCAAAGGCTGCTGTGCGGGTTCTAGAAGCGCCTGATAAGCAAAGAGGAGTCTCACCCTGGGGTCACTGGCCTCTCTGAGCACTGGGAAACAGCCCAGAAACTTGCACCTATCGAATGTTCCTGACCATGTTGGGGGTCCAGAGGTGCCCTGAATTCAGGGTCTGGGATGGGAAAGTCTAACTCCAGGGCTACTTTCAGGAAGGAGGCAGGCCGGACACAAAAACACTCAGAAATCCCTGCAAGGACCCCTCAGCTTCTTCAAGTGCTCACAGAAACTCTGCCCTGTGACCTGAGACCAGAATTCTTCCAGGTCTTATTATTTCGGGGTCAGTGCCCCTGGTGGAATGTCAATCACACTTTAGCTTAAATTAGTGCAATCACCCTTTTTTCCTGACACTTAGTGGGGAGCAAGAGACTGGAGCTTTTTGGGGAACAGATGGTGATGGAGGATGCAGACAGAGGGAGAAAAGGGGATAATTTGGGAAGCTGTTTCCAGAAAAGATAGGCAGAATGTGCATGCCACTGCGTGCATGCGTGTGTGTGTGTGTGTGTACGCGCGCACTCTCAAGCTCATGTTTGGGGTTGGAAGTGATTTGGGTACTAAAGACCAGGGGGAAAGGCCTGGAAGAAGGGACCAGCAGAATAAGACAAATGTTACCAACTCACCAGTTTTGCTTAATTCCAACCATTCATTTGGCTAGAGCACTTTTAAACAAAGCAACTGCGTTTTCTGCTTTTACATTTATTGAGCGCTGGCCCTGCTCACGCATTTTCCATACATCATCTAACGGGATCCTCTCCACGACCTCTGGGGTAGGGATGCCTCGCCCCCAGCAGCTCAGAGAGAAGAAGCAACTTGCTCCAGGACACACAGCCAGAGTGGCAGGCCTGGATCGGACCTGGCTGAGGCTGAGCTGTTCACTGTCCTCGGACAGACCCCAGCGAGAGGCCCATCTCTGCCCCCAGAAGAAAGCAGCTCAAAGCGGGCAGGTCAGACAGGAGTGGAAGGCAGCAGAGACCTGGAGGATGGCTGGAGAAGAAAAAGCAGGGCGACTTGGCGGAAAGCAGCTGGGAACCCACAGAGCAGAGGCAGCTCGCTGGCCACCTAGAGCCAGGGAGCCCACTCCAGGAGGGGCCAGAGGGGCCTAGGCCTGCCCTCCGCCCCCACACCCCGCTGGACCCTGACAGGGGAGGCATCCCGGCGTCCTGGCCATGAGGATGATGCATAAGAGCCTCAGACTTGGAATCTGACAGCTCCGGGTTCAAATCCTGCCTCTGCCACTTGCCAGATGGTGACCCGAACAAGGAACTTCACCTCTCTGAGCTTCTGTTTTCTCCTCCAAAAAAAGGGGGGATAATGATAACTTTTTCTCAGGGAGCTACCATGAGGTTGAGGGAACTTGTGTGTGAAGTGCTGAGCGAGCATACAAAACGCCAGCACTGGTAACGTGGAACGCAAGAGAGTGTGGACTCTGGCTGTGCCTAGAATCTGCTCAGGGACGCTGGGTGAGCCTGCCTTCTCTGTCCTCTGGCCAGGAGAACCATCTTCCTGAGCAACAAGCAGAAACAGAGGCCTGCACTCTCCATGCTGCTGCCATCCAGCTCTTTCTAGCACCGGATCTGAGCCCGCCAGGGGGAGTCTGCTTGGCTGTGCAGTAACGGAGGCTGCGGGTGTGGGGGGGCTGTGCCTCGGGCTTCTCTCCAGAGGATCAGGGACTCTGGGGGGACTTCGGATGCACTCACCTCCCCCGGGCACTGTCATCCCTGGGCTCCAGCCCTCGTGGCCGCTCGCCAAGGCCGTCGACCGGCTGACCCCTGCAAAGAAAAAATTGTAAAAATTAGAGGTGGCTGCTGCAGGGTGGGGCTGGGCCATCTCAGAGGGGCAGAGGGGGATGTCAATGATTTGGGGGTAAAGTACTCTGGGGGATGAGCTGCAGTGCAGGGGGAGGCCACCTCAGCGCAAGATGTCACAGCTGGGGTCTGAACTCGCCTGGTCCTACAGGGTACTTCCTTCGTACCAGAGGTGTGAGCTGAGACGAGTTAAGGCTCTGCTGCCTTAGGAGCCCCGGGTCTCTGCCACCCAGGCTTTTCCCTTCCTCTCAGCCCAGGGACCTTGCACTTTACGAAAAGGAAATATAACAATAAGCACCACCACTATTCCACTAATCACCATCTGGGACTGCTGGGTATGGTTGAACAGGCTGTGCACTGCCCAACTCCAACAGGCACCATGTACTCAGCCTACAATAAATACAGAGCCCCCAGAGTTAGACAGTGCCCGGCCACCACTACCTACCACTGACCAAATGCCCACTGTGTGAGTGCCTTGTGTCATTTAAGCCCCCAAGAGGAAGGTATGATGATCCCAATTTTACGGATGAGAAGACGACACCGAGAGGAAGAGCAACTGATGCGGGAGCCGCCAGAACCGGGATCTCCATCCAGATCTATGAGACTTGACGCCCAGCTCTTAGCCACGGAGTTAAAGGAAGAGGCCACAAACACGACGGGGTCTGGCATGAAGCCAGGACCCGCTACCGTGGAACCAAGGGGATCCTGGTGGACACCTCACTGCTGTGTCCCGACCTTTTAGGGTGGGGAGGACTTTCCGTCCAGTGCTCACCTTCCCCCATTTTACAGATGGGACAACTGAGGCCCACGAGGGTCATCACCTCGCAGACTCACACACTGAGTCCGAGGCTCAATCTCCCTCCTCTCGGCCCCTTTCCAGGTGGGGTGGGTACGAACGCAGCTCCGCAGTCGGATGCAGAGCTTCTCATCAGAGGAGGAGAAAGACTGTCGCTCCCCTGAGCCTCGTCTTCCTATTCTGTAAAAGGGGCTGTCGGGAGGTCTGAACAGGATAAGAGGAAGAACTCAAAAGTCTCAGCTATTATTTTCTTTGTCATAATGGAAATAAACTGGGTATAAGCTATGTCCTCCCTCCCTTCCTAGTCGCTCACTCGTTCTATACGGTCTTTTTCTATCCTGGAATACCAGCCTGATTCGTACATCTCAGTCCAGATGGAGAAGGGTACCCAGGTGTAACCACAGCAACCGGCGCCCTGCCCCGCCCCCAAACTACAGAACACACCGGCCTGGCACTCCTGGGGTGGGTGGCCAACCAGGGAGGCCTGCCTCTTGGAACAAATGCAAACAGGGCCGGGGCACTTGAAGCTCTTCTGGAGACGAGACGGCTCATCCCAGCTGCCCTCCGGCGGCCCTTGAAATGCCAGAGAGCTCGAGAGGCCTGCCAGCCGGGCAGCCCCCACAGCAGAGCCCTCAGTCACCGAGAGCTGTGTGTGCAACGGGGGAACTAGCCACAGGCAGGGACATTTACATGAAGTAAAATTAAATTTAAAATTCAGCTCCTCGTTTGCACCGGCCACATTTCAAGTGCCCGGTGGCCACACACTGGCCAGTGGCTACCGTACTGGACAGTGCAGATCTAGGATGGGGTTGGCCAACTGTGGCCCTCAGGCCAAATCCAACCCTTGGCCTTTGAGCGAAGAGTGGTTTTTACATTTTTTTTAAGGGAAAGAGAAGGGAGAGGTTCAGGGGCAGGGGAGAAGCAGCAACAGCAAAAACTCTACTTGCCCCACAAAACCTGAAATATTTACTATCTGGACATTTATAGAAAAAGTTGCAGACCCCTGTTCTAGAACATTCCCATCATTTGCACAAAGTCCTATTGGATGGCACTGATTTAAAGACAAATGAGAGGCATGGGGAGGGGTCAGTGAGACCTCCTTTTCTTGTAGGAGGAACATCAGCACGTATTAAGCGCCACTGTATATTTAACACCAGACCAAGGGCTTGCCATGCCCTATCTTGTTGTATCCTCCCAACAGCCCAATGTCTGGGTGGGGCAGGGTGGGGGCACCCTGGTCCTCCAACTTGTGGATGACAAAGGCCCATGTTTGCTTTTTGCCAAAAAGCAAAATCACCAAGTCAACCAAACCAACCAGCAAACACAAACCACAGGTAGGTAAAAAAACAAGAAGGAAATAGACTCAAATGCCCACAGGGGTGCGGTTCAGGTGGTAGGTGATCATGTTTTTCTCCTAAAAACGTACTTTCATGGTGTGGTTATACTGTCTTTCTATATAACAAAATAATAAAATGACTAGAAGTTTTTGAATTCTATGCCAGGACTAACAGGGAGCCAGATGGCTTGGGCTTAAATCCCAGCTCCACCAGCCACCAGCTGTGTGACCGTGGCAAGTCACTCAACCTCTCTGAGCCTCAGTTTCCCCATCTGTAAAACAGGGCTGATAACAATACCTCAGAGGAGGTTCACTTGAGGTGTGGCTGGTGCAAATGAGGAACAAACCCCAGAGGGGTGTTGGGAGGTGTAAATAAGTCAGAACATGCTAGAACAGCGCCTGGCACCCAGGGAGTGCTATTTATATGTTGGCTTTCATTTTCTAATTTCATCCTCAGCGGAACCTTTTGAGGTGGGGATTTTTATCTTCATTTGATAGATAAGGAGAATGAAGCTCTGCGAGCTGAAGTGTTCACAGACGCCCCACGACTAGTAAGAAAAAGCCAGTTTCCAAATCTGGCATCGTGTCCGGCGGCTCATAAAATGGGGGCAGCAGGAGAGGAGAGGATGGGAGGGGACTTTGCTCTCTCTTTCCACGGCCCCACGGGCTGCCCCGGATGACCACGAAGAGAGGGGATGTGTTCACTCCACAAACGTTGACTGAGCACTGACTATGTCCCAGGCACTGATCAAGATGCCGGACACATCAGGGCAGCGAAGGCCCGGGCCGTCAAGGAGCTGACGCTCTGGTGGGGAGCCAGGAAACCAGAGTATGTGATCGTCACCCCTGTGGTAAAGCTGGGAGGAAGGAAGGAAATGCCCACGTAGATGGGTGGGAGGGGAGACGTGTCCTCAGGGGTCCAACTCGTTTAAACTTTCTAACTCAGCACGATGTCTCCAAGCTCAGCAGATCCCCAGGTTCCCAAGACAGGGGAGGGGGCTGGAGCATGTGACGCCAGCGAAGGAGGCTGTCACCGCACCTACAGAGTGGCCTTGGAGGGGTGCCCGGTGCCCGTGTGCCCGAGCTCGGCCATCAGCCCTGCGAGCCCTCCCGGTGGGAACCAGCTCCCAAACATTCCATCGCCATGGCTACCACCCACCCCACTGGGCCCCGCTGACCTGGCCACCCAAGCCCCGACCCTCCCGTGCAGAGCTGGGGAGCCCAAAGCTCTCTCGGGCGGGGCCCCTGGGGATCAGAGACCTCTGACCCACTCTGGAGGGAAGCCAGCCAAGAAAAGCCTGCCAGATTCCAACGGGGCGAGAGTAAGAAAATAACAGGAAAAATAATAATTGTGAAGCTCTGGACACCGGTTGAACTTAAGAAGCACATTCAAGAGGGAGGAAGAGAAGGCAGGCTGGCGTGCTGCATTAAAAATATTAGTTCATCCTCACTGAGCGCTTATTGCTTGCCAGGTACTGAGCTAAGGGGTTTACATACATCATCAAATTTTGCCCTCACTACCCCACCCCCATTACCCCATGTGACCCTCCTTTATTAACCATCCATTCAGTGGGGCTCAGAGAGGTGGGGTCACCTGCCCAAGGTGACCTGCCCACACAGCTAGTAAGCAGGGGAGCCAGGAGGAAAACCTAAGTCTCTCTGTCTCCATAGCTCCTGCTTCTAGATCAAGGATCTCTCTTTCCTGACTTGCTTTGCATTTTTTACCTAAAATGATCAAAGCACGGCCCCCCCACGCTGTCCCTCCTCCCCCTCGGAGGCCCAGTTCAGCACTCTGCTAGGCACAAGCTGGGGTGGGAGGTGATGAGGCTGGAGGCCACATCCCAGCTCTCCTACTCGGAGGCTGGGTGTCCTGGGTCAATCCGGGGCGGCTCTCGGAGCCTCAATGTTCTCATGTGAGAAATGGGAATAACCCTGGAGCAGAGTTGCAAGGAACCACATAACATCCACAGAGCCAACATGCAAAACTGGTGGCATTTAACATTAGGATCACGTCATCACAGCACAGGGACGAAGACTGGAAGGAACAAAACTAAGAAATGAGGGTCCTGGTGAGGTGGGGTCACCAGACTTCTCCTGTAAAGGGCCAGAAAGCCAACGATTTGGGCCCTGTGGTCAGACGGTTTCTGACGCAGGCACTCCGCTCTGCTTTTGCGGCAGGAGAGCAGCCCTAGAAAACAACGCATCGATAAATGCGTGTGGCTGTGTTCCAACAAAGGCTATTTAGAAAATCAGGCGGCGAGCTGCATTTGTCCCGCACGCCCCTTGCCAGCCCCCTGGTCTGAGGAGGAGACTACGGTCTTGGCAGCACATGGCCCCGGGGAACTTGCACAAACCCTCGAAACGCAAACGCAGAGAGCCGAGGTGAAGCCGGTGCATATTTTGCTTCTGGGCCCCATCTCAGAAGGGCCGGTGGGAGGACCCAGGCCGCCAGCCTTTGGTGGGTGAGAGAAAATACACAACTCGGGAAAACAAAGAGTTGATTTTTTTAAAAAAAGAAGCACATGCATGCACATGGAATCATCCAGCATCTGGTCTGTCGCCAAGTGAAGACTGAAAGAGAGAGACGTGTGTACCTGGCACTTTTATATGCATTTTGCCTCTAAAAACAACCCTGGCGGTAAGCACTATTATTAGCCCCATTTCACAGAGGGGGAAGCTGATGCTCAGAGAGGTGAAGTGCTTAGCCTGAGGTCACACAGCCAATAGTAACTGGCTGAGCCTGAACTGGAACCCAGGTCTGTCTGACGCCAGAACCAGAACCCAAATCCCTAGACTGCCCAGTACACAGATGGGGAAGCCATTTGTCTGAGCTCATGCAGGTGCTCAGGGCAGTGACCAGCTTGGACTCCTGGCCCCCGTCCCCCAGCCTTGCCCGGCCCCGGCTCTGGGCTTCCTGTTCGGGAACACACAGGGCCCATGGCTGGTAAACAACGCAAATAGGAAAAGGCCACGGTGACCTTGCGGGCCAGGGCTTCCTGCGCCTGCCCCACACACACACGCACACACACGTGACCCTGTCTCCATTCCTGTGCCGACAAGCTGCCAGAGGTGGGGGAATGAGCACTGGAGTCGGAGTCCACACACCCGGCTTCGAGTCCTGGTTCTGGCGATTACTAGCAATGCAGCCCTGGGGGTGGGTGGGGAGCGGAGGTGTCACCCAACTTCTCTGTGCCTCGGTTTCCTCATCTGTGAAATGGGGACGCTGACAGCAGTCGTGAGGATGAAACAAATGAACCGATAGCACTCAAAACAGAGCTTTGTCATTCTATCACTGTTATTTCTTCCCTTTAACTGGGTTTTCAAACTTCCGTCTGCAGCAGAATCCCCAGAAATTATTAAAAAAACAGATCCCCAGGTCCTGCCCCCAAATATTCTGATTTAGAAGTTATGTGATGGGGCCCAGGGACCTGCATTTTACCATGAGCTGCCCCTGCTCCAGGAAATACTGCTTAGGGCACTGAATCCAGCATTCGGGACTGTTGACCCCAAGGCCAGGCACAGGGAATGCAATGGCCACAGGGCGTGGGGTCCAGAGCGCACGCCCCGAAGCCGGACAGACCCAGGTGCCATCTGGGCTTGGCCACTCACCAGCTGTGTGACCCTGAGCCAGCGACTTCTCCCTTCTGGACCTCACTGGCCTCATCTCCAGAATAAAGATGCAAACAGCACCTGCCTGGCCGGCTGTCGTGAGACTGGCTCAGAGGTGCCGATTACACACTATTGTTTCTCAGGAGACACAGGCCTGCCCGTAAGGAGTGGCCAAGCAACAGATGACACAGGTGAGGCAGACAAGCCACACAGAGGGGGACGGACGCCAGGTTGGGGGATGTGCAGGTGGCAGTGGGAGTGCCCACGGGGGCAGGGTAGAGTCACCCAGTGCCACGCCCAACGGATAGACACGCGGACGCCACCAGAGAGCAGTGCCAGCACCATCGCTGACCTCCCACGACAACCCAGGAGGGAGAAGGCACCTCGCTGGCCAGGCCACAGATGGGAAACGCAGACCGGGGAAGCGGCTGCCCACGTGCTCACGCAGCGGCAGGACGCGAGAATCTAGGTCTAACCGGTTCTCCGACCCTGTGTGCCGGGCGGATCCTTCACTGTCTGGTGAAATCTACGAACTCCTTCTGAGAAGAGTCTTTAAATGGAATAAAATACAGAGGATGACGAGGACACCAATTATAGTAAAATCTGGCTAAGAACACAATTATAAAAAATGCTGCGACACAGTAACCTCTATGCTCCTTCGTTAAAAGGATAAATAAGATGTAGGGGAGGGCCCTGTGACCACTATAATTTGCATGTAGTGATGAGAGAGTTGTCTGCAGCAACTGAAATGTGATATAAAGACATATGTGGTTTCCACTGTGACCAACGCCCAGCTACCGCTACCATGACTGCGATTTGTCACCTACATTGACACCCGGAGGAAATGTTCAATTTGGGTCAATAAAGATGTCATCTTTTTCCCATGCAAATTTCTGGGCCCCTGGGGGGCCATCCAATGACTACGGCTCTGAAAGCCACACTCCTGCCTCGGGAGGGGTCTGGGCTCCCCTTCCTGCCCACTTCCTCTCTCCACCATCGAACGCACACACGGGCAGCAGGGGTTTATGCCAGGAAAAGCTTGGCGGTACATTCCAGAACGTGGTTTGGGTATTTTATTTTAAAAAGGTAGGAGACAGCAGAACTACTATGAAAGAAACACGGTGTTCACCCACGCTGGCATCACAGGCCAGCACATGACCTTGGGTATTAACCAAGGTCAGAAGTGGGGGGAACACATGAGAGACTGGAGCGGGGTTGTCCTTGGCCCCAGACGCTGCACACGGCCCCGAGGGGAAGCAGAACAAGGCTCCACATCTCAGTCCCCAGGCAGGTGGACAGAGCCCAGGTGAGTGGTCAGCCAGCTTGGGTGTGCACCTGCCTCTGCTCCAGACCCCCGGCGGTGTCCTCTCCTCTCTCTGGGCCTCAGTTTCCTCATCTGTAAAATGGGTCCAACAATTCTTACTAACAAGGCTGCTGTGAAGATTGAGTGAGACGGAGGCTTAACTGTGAGAAAGAGCAGAGGGCCGTGGCTGTCGCGTTGCTTTAATAAATATGGGTCCCATCTGGATCTGCTGGTCAGAAATCAGCAACGTTGAGCAAGAGGATGGGGAAAGGGGTCAGACTGTGCCAGGCCTTGAATGCCAAGTAAGGAGCATGGTGATCCTGGGGGCAGCGGGAAATTCTGAGTGCTGGTCAGCCTGGGGTCTAGGAGGGACAAGGGCCCTCTCTGGTGTAGGACAGCTTAGAAGATGGGGCTGGGGACAGGTGAGAGCTGTGGAAGGATCCAGAGAGCCAGCTCAAAGGACAGGAGATGGAGGGGAGAAGGGAGGAGGTGGCAAAGGAGCCAAACTATGACCGGAGAAGGTGACGTGGAGAGAGACCCCCGGTTCCATCATCACGCTGGGCGAACAACTCACAGCCTTTCTCGGGGTGGGGCTCGCGGGCCTCATCTGCCAGATGGGTGGACGCTGCTGGGAGGAGGGAGGGAGACAGTGGCTGGGTAGAGCCTGGCCGCCACGGAGAGCAAGAGGTTTACCTGGCAGGGCCGGCCAAGGGCGAGGCAAGTGAGGCACTGTCCTTGAGCACAAAGTGCAGGGGGCGCCCCAAATCTCAGGAGTCAAGATCAAAAATGTTTTAGTGCAATATTTTTAAATGAATGCCAAAAAACTATTAAATTCTTAAATAGACAGGACATATAATGGAGCTGTGCCAAGCCCCAGTATGAGAGCCTGAGGCAGAAGGAAAGTATCAGGAATACTGACTCTGTCTTTACTTAAAATTTTGACCTATTGTTTATCGTGGATATTTTTGCACTGATTTGGATTTTTTTTTTTTTTTGGTAATAGCTTTATTGAGATATACTTCACATACCATACAACACACCTATTTAAAGCGTACAATTCAAGAGTTTTTGTGCATGCAGAGAGGTCTGCAACCATCACCACAATCAATTTTAGGACATTTTCATCACCCCAAAAAGAAAGCCTGGTCTTTAGCTATCGCCCCCAATGCCCTCCTCCCCCAGCCCGCGGCAGCCACTAATCTACTTTCTGTCTGTGTGGATGTGCCCCTTCTGAACAGTTCATATAAATGGACTCACACAACACCCGGCCCTCAGTGACCAGCTTCTCTCACTTAGCATAATGCTGTCAAGATCCATCCACTGGATTTGATTTTCTTAAATCTGCATTAAAATGTTATTTATCTTGATTACTGAGCTTTTCAGCAATCCCTTAAATTTTGCACCCAGGGCGAGTGCCTGATGGATTAATCTCAGCCCAGCTGCCTGGGGCCCCTCCAGACCAAACCTGGGTTTCCGCAAACCCCGAAATTGACGGCATGGTTCTGTTTGCACAGCACCCAGGAGCCAGGGAGCTCGGGACGCCCAGAAACCCCTCCGGCCTGGACAGCAGGAGCTGCCAGGAGCCTCTCGAGGAAATCCATGCAGGGGTGGAAGCGGGTTCCCCACAAAGCCCCAATCCTTCTGGAATCACTCTGCCTGGACTTGCCCTGAGAAACTCTACTGTGACTTCCGCTTTGACATAAGTATTTATTGAGCTCCAACTGAATACACCACATGTCACCTCGCCACGCACTGAGCTCAATTTGCAGCCACTTCATTCCTTTTCTCAGATAGTCAGGGGCACCCCCTGAGGCAAGCGATGAGTCCAGGAGACAGGCACGGGACAGGAGTCAAGGGGCCATGGAGCTGCTGCTCCCTGGCTGAGCAGCTCTGGGCGAGACACTCAGCCTCTCTGAGCCTTGGTTTCCTCATCTGTTAAATGGGCGCACAGGAAGTCCTCCTAACAGGGCTGTAGAGAGGAGGTAAGGACGGTCCTTGGTGAAGCGCCACGTGGCGCCAGGAAATGCACGCTCCCTCTCAGCTGGCACCATCTGGTGCTCCCAGCCGCCCCGGAAGAAAGGCGCGGCGACGTCCCATGTCACAGAGGAGGAATCGGGGGCTCAGCGAAGTGCAGCACCTTGTCCGGTGCCACACGGCCGGTAGGGGCCAGGCCAGGATTCAAGCTGATGTCTGACTCCGAAACCCCGGAGCCTAGAACTCTAGCTGGCTTCACCCGTCTTCTTAAGTGTCAGCGCCTCCATTCAGACCCCACTATGGGTCCCCATAGGTTTCAGGGAGCGGGACGCACAGGAACAGCGCCCCAGGGGGTACAAGAGCCCACCTCTGGGAACCCCCGGCTACCCCCGGGCTGTCCTCAGGGGCACTGGGCACACCTCGGCCCCGTCTTTCTCCAAACCGCATGTCCGTCCACCTGAAGTAGAGTCTGTGGCCGCAGGGGGAGGGAGGGGCCGGCCAGCCTGGAAAGGCAGAGCAGAGAGGAGCAATCACACCCCAGGACACGGGGACGCGGGTTCCAATCCGAGCTGCACTGCCAAAGCGCCCTGCAACCAGGACGTGCCTCTCCCCCTCCAGGACGCCCACTGGCTCAGGCCGCTGAGGGAACAGACCACACCGCCGAAGTGTTTAGAGCAGCCCCCGACAACACGTGTGGTCCAGGATGCTCGGACGCTCCCGGCTCTCCATGCTGGGAGCCGAGAAGGTGACCTTGGATGAGGCTCTCAACCTCTCCAAACCTCAGTGTCCCCCCTGAAGATGGGCCCCACTTCCTGGGCTGCTGAGAGGGCCCGACGGCTCAGGGCAGCCGCAGCAGGCACCCGGCACCCTGGAAATTCTCAAGGAATGGAAGCCCCTGTATCCAGCATCCCCCAGAATCCACAGGGAGAAGCCTCGGCCGCCCACACTCTGGAGGTCTGGGGAAACCACCCAGCTGAGCCAGTCTGGGTTCCCCCCAGAGAGCTCTGGCAAACTCTGGCTGGCAGGTGGCTCTCCCGCCCGGGAGGGGGGGCTGCTGACAGCAGGAACACTCACCGTTCATTGGCAAGGCAGCATATCCACCTACCGCAGACTACCCAACTGGTCTTCCTTCCCTCCTTGGCCAGCACCCCGCTCACTTGCCTGCCTCAAAGAACAGGGCATCATGGGAACATGGGAGGTGAGGCGCACAGCAGGGTGACCCAATGGTTAAGGGCGTGGGTGGAGGGCTCAGAGGGGCTGGGGCCACATCTGGCTCGGCCAAGGATGGCCGTGAGACCTTCAACAGGCTTGGTTTTCTCATCTGTAAAATGGGGCTCAACCGCCTGCCTCGAGGGCTGCCGGGGCAACTGCTGAGGCAGGAGCTCAGGGCAGGACCTGGCAGGGGGAGGGTTTCAGTAAAGCCAGCTATTAATTTATCATCATCTCTAATTAGATACTCTAATTAAATATTCATGCCATCACCATAACAGGCCTGGATAGGACCATAAAAAAGGACTCATTCCCTGGCCAGCCATCTGGGATAAGATGTTAGGTGATAAAAAGATTATCTGATCCCATTCTGATAAATATTTATGTTGGAAGAATACTCCAGAAAGATACACCTGAAAATGCTTACCTGGGGTTTCATTTATTTCTCCTTTTCCCCCCCTGAATTTTCTAACTATTCTACAGCAGATGTCTATCGATGGTGTGATGCAAAATAAATGGAAAAATGAAATTGGCGTGATTTCTAGGCATGCTGCGTAACTTTGAGACCTTGAGTCCGGGATACAGAGCCAGCCTTGGAGAAAGCCTGGTGTAAGCCCAGACTGGAGAGTGTGGCCAAGGTCACACGGCAAGGTCACGGAGCAGCCAGGCCTGGGCCCAGCTTTCCAGACACCCAGAGCTGGGGCCTCTCTGCTGGCTTCACGCTGGTTAGTTCTAACGAGATTAGGAAGGCTGGCCTCTCGGTTAAAAGTCTGGCACTGCAGTCAGGCTGCAGATCCTGGAAGGGCCACGAGCTACATGACCTTGGGCAAGACAAAACTTCTGTGGGCATCAGTGTCTTCATTTGTAAAATGAGAATCAGACGTACAGCAGTGCCACCGGGCTTTTGTAAGGATTAAACAAGATAATGCACGTAAAGCACTTAGTACCATGCCAGACAAACAGGAGGTGCTTTAGGTCCTATTATTATTATTATTATTATTATTATTACTCTTACTAGCAATGTAGAATCTACCTATGTCATGGAGAATCCTTTGTAGGACATGGAATGCTAACCTGGCAGGCACAGGAAGGAAGTTTAGACTTGGGTACTGGGGAGCCATTGCAGGTGTTTGAGCAGGAGAGGAGCAGTATGACTCTGAAGCTGCACAGCGCTGGAGGCCAGTGTCCACCTACAGGGACTGTCTCTGCCAAGGTCCTCCATCACCGGCTCCACATTCTTGGCAGTCTTCCCAGTACTGCCGGGCAGAAACAGCACAACCCCCTCAGGCTACACCCCTGCCACTTCCAGCCTGGCCTGCTTCCTGGGTGCCACCTGGGCTGGTGAAGGTCAAGCAATCAACAAGCTGGGGGACTTGAAGCAGCCCACACGGCCTCAGTCCACGGGTGTGATGACCAGGAGGCCCAGATGCCTGGTGGGGTCGGTGAGTAGCAGGAGAGAAATGGCCTCTACTTCGGAGCCATGAAGACTGCTTTCCTCCTGCTTTGCTGTGTGACTTTGGGAAAGTCCCTCCCCGTCTCTGAGCTCCAGTTTGCCCACATGCAAAGAGGATCTGAACTGCTTCTGTAGCTTAGGGGCTGCCAGAGGGATGCAACACAATTAGGCAACAGCGGTTTCCTTTGCCTGCGCTCCCACTGTGCACCAGGCACGGTGGCAAGGGCTTTCACTAAATCCTCACAACTCTAGAAGTGGGACCCTGTACCACTCCCATTTTTAAATTCTACTTAATTACTCACAGGTACAACCTCCATATTAAAAAAAAGAGAGAAGGCTTAAGTCTCTTTGGAGGAAAATCTCTCATCCTGTCCTCTTCTCTCTTTCTTAAGAAGTAACCACAGGTTTGGGGGGGAGCCACCACACCTGCTTTCTACGAGGTCACAGCCAAATAGGACGTCTCTCCCGTCCTCCCAAACACCGACCCTTCCATTTTCCACTCATCCACCCCTCCTTCCAGCCACGCGCTGCCAGATCACACTGGTGGTTCTCAACTAGGGCCGACTGCCCCTCGGGGACCACTGGCGATGTCTGGAGACGGTTTTGGTTGTCACAACCAGGGCCATCTGGTGGGTAGAGCCCTGAGGTGCTGCTAAGCATCCTACAAGGCCCAGGTCAGCCCCCAGCACAAACAGTCATCTGGACCAATGACGCTCACATCGGATGCCAAGCTGGAGAGGCCTTGGACTGCAGGTGTCCCTCTGGAACTTGCTGGGCTCACTCCACACCAGGTCATGCAGATCTTTCCATGTCAGCCTATCTGTTCCGTCACTCATAAACGTGGCCTGACACCTACTGTGTGCCAGACCCTGTTCTAGCACGGGGCCACATCAGTAATGACACAGACAAAGCCCCAGCCCTCAGAGGGCGCTCACCCTCATGGAAGACAAGATACATCGATATACAAGACCCCGACGGCTCTCCCTCCCTCTTTAATGGCTCCAGAGCATCCTCCACCGGGATGGCCCACCACTCATTCGGCCAAGGCCTTCCTCATGGACATTTATAGATGTGACGCATCCGTCACAAAGGAACATGCCTCCTTGTGCCCGTGTGTGAGAGGCGCCCTGGGGCCCTGCTTACTGCATCAGCAGGGTCTCCTGGAAGCTTGCTCGTCCCATCCCAGCGGTACTGAATCAGAGTCTGCATTTTAACCTGACCCCACATCTTCCCACGCACATTAAAACTCGAGAAGCGCAGCTCTAAGTAGCTACCTAAAGCAGGCTGGCTGCTCAGGGGCCATGCATCCTTTACATTTCAGCGGAAACTGCCAGAAGTGCCCTCCAAAGACCTCCCGCCAGCAGTCTGCAAGTTCCCCTTCTGCACCAGCTCTGTATCGTCAGATGCTGCTGTTTTTGCTGAGCTGACAGCTCCTCCCATTTTCCAGATGTGGAGACTGAGGCTGAACAAGGTGTCCAGACAACCAGAACCAGGGGTCGATGACCCCTACGGCCTCTCCCAGCTCTGGCTTTGAGGATCCAGCCACGTCCTGGGCCTGCCCTGTGCCAGCTTCCTGCCCAACCACTCGCTTCAGAAAGCGGCTCAACGCAGGAGGCAGGAAAGGTTACAGCTCCCCCAGCAAAGGAAAGAGTTTCCGAGGCGGGGGACAGGCTCTGTGGATTCTGTGAACACCACCCGGGAGACCGCCCTGTGCCCATTCATGTCCAGTCATCCGGGACGAAGGACCAGGCTGGCGCACGGGACAAGCCTGCCCTTGTCATGCACAAGAGGTAACACGCAGGGCTCTGGGTGAGGGCGAGGATGGGGGCCGTGCGTGTGAGGAAAAGGGCTCTGGAGCCAAGGAGCTGGTTGGGGCCCCAGCTCTGCTCTCACCAGCTACACCTCAGCCTCAGTTTCTTCCCCTGAAACATGGGCTCATTCCACTCACCGCAGAGCTGCCGGAGGACTTCCGTGCGGATCCGTCAGCAAACAGGAGCCACCATTTGGAGCCCCGTCTGCACCAGCGCTGTCCTGCTCCACTCACCTTACTACATCCTCAGAGCAACCAGCTGTGGTGCGCACTATGAGCTTCCCCACTCGACAGATGGGGAAAGTGAGGCTCAGAGAGGTACAGTCCCCTGCCCTTGATCTCACACTGACATACAGCCACGGGACCGGCAAGATCAGCCTTCCTCATCGGAAGTCTGCCTCCGTCAAGCTGTGTGACCCCGGGCAAGCCGCTTCACCTCTCTGAGCCTCAGCTTCCAAAGCAGTGAAATAGGGACACCACACATACATCGGAGATGGAAGGCCACCCTGCAAACTGAAGAGTACCGTGTGCCCCCTCCCCCAGGGCTCCATACTGTCACTGCCAAAAGACCCAGCCCGGGAAGACCTGTCACCACGGGCATCTCGGCTCTCCCCTGCACTCTAGGTGTGACACAGGTGAGGCCATGCAATGCTGGCAGCCTCCAGAGAGGGAAAGCCATGCGCTCAAGGTCACACAGCTGATAGGCAGCAGAAAGCGGCAAGATGTGGGGTGTCAAACCTGAGTGGGGTGCGGGCAGCAGCCAGGGTGGGGGCGAGGGCCAGGCTGCGGCTGGCAGGCGTCTGAAGTGGGGACCGCCAGGAGCAGGCAGACCTGCAGTGGCTGAGGTCCCTCCCACTGGCTCTTGCCTGCGAGGCCCCTTTGAAGGACCAGACAGTCCCGGATGTGCCCGCCTCTCCCCAAAGGCTCCTCCTTCCTCGGGGCCCAGCCTGGTCGCTGGCCCGTGGACTGGCAGTGGACACTACCCTTCTGGGGCCTTAGGGTTTCTCTCTGTGGTTGTAGCTCAGGCCTCCTAGGCTATGCAGTCTCCCTATGGCTGAACTTGTCCATCTTCTGGAACCTTCTCTCACTACTGTGGCCAGAAACCTGGCCATGCCCCCCGCCCCACCGCCGCCTAAACCCTTCCATGAGTCCTCCGCCCCAGCATGGCAGTCCTGCTCCTCCCCACAGTTCATGACAGCGACAGGCAATAGAAGTCCAAGGTGAGTCACACTGGGAATTCAATTTCCCAGGAGCCACATTCAAAAACCAAAAAGAAACAGGTGAAATTAAATTTACGAATAGATTTTATTTCACCCAATATATTATCATTAATCAATACAAAAATTAATATAAATATAAGAAATCAATATAAAAATTAAAATTAATGAGACATTTTACTTTCTTTTTTTTCCCCTTAGTACTAAGTCTTTGAGATCTGGGATGCATCTTCTAGTTTCCGCACATCTCAATTTGGCTGATCAATCTGCAGTGGAAATACCTGATCTGTAGTTAGAGTTCATGAAATTTAAAGTCGGAAAAGTACAGTCACATCCCCAAATAGTTCCACACGTATTTAAAAATTTTCCAAGAATGGAATCGAGTATCGGTTTTGAAATCTAAACTTCAATGACGTTAAGATAAAACATTCAGTTCCTCGGCCACGTTAGCCACATCTCAAGGGCTCAGCAGCCATGTGTGGCTTGTGGCTGCCACGGTGGACACAGGGGTGGCTGGAGCCCTTCATCATCTGGTCCCCACGGGCCTCAGCCTCATTTTCAGGCCTGTCCGAGACAATGAGTGAAACCTCCGAGCACACACTGGGTTTCCATCCCCATGATTCTTGCCCTTCCTCAACATCCCCCACTTCCCGCCAATTTCCACTCATCCCTTAAAATTCCACTCCAGGATCCTCCCTCTGAGAAGCCTTCTCTGACAGCCTCCAGGCCAGATAACATCCCCGATCCCTCTGCTCATTCCCCGTATGGTAACGTCACACAGTGCTGTAACTGTCCATCTCAAGGTTGCTCAACCTCGGCAGTGCTGACATTTGGGTCAGATAATTGTAGGACGTAAAGCAGCATCCCCAGCCTCTACCCACTAGACGCCAGCAGCACCCCCTCCCCCAATCATGACAACCAAAAATTTCTGCAGGCATTGCCAAGCATCCCCTGGGGGCACAACCATCCCCAGCTGGAAACCAGTGCCTGGCACACAGACGGCACCCAAGCCTGCACCTGAACGGAAGAGGCTTACCCAGGTATACTCTACCAGGAGGCTCGCCTCCTCCAGGAAGCCTTCCGTGATGCCCTAGCCCAGTTAGCGTTTCCCCTGGGCTCTCACAGCCCCCTACACTCACCCCCAGTGCAACGCCCTCCAAGGAACTGGGTCTTGTCCACTACTGTATTTTCAACGCCTAGCCTGGAGATTGGTATATCATAGGTGCTTACTGGATATTTACAGAACTGACCAGAGAAACAGGGATGACTTAGGTTGAAAGGCCACAGGATCAGTTTTGCCTACTTTAGTTCAGGGCTCTTGTATCCCAGCAAAGGTGCTAATAACAGTCACAGCCCCATTTATACACCAGAGTGGGCTAACTCTGCAGGGTGTAGAGAGGGACACTGAGGCTCAGGCCGGTGAAGCGCTTGCCCTGTGCGCAAATCAATGATTTTGAGGCTTAAAACTCCTGCTTCCTCCTCTTACTGATCGAAAGAAGTTACACATGGAAGAAGATATCTGCAATACCCATATCAAAGAAGACATCCAGAATATATAAAGAGCTCTGTGAAATCAATAAGAACAAGACAGGCAACACAACAGAAAAATGGGCAAATTTGAAGAGACACTTATACAAGAAGTTATCTAAACAGTCAATAAGCATATGGAAGGGTGCTCAGTCTCATTACCCATCAGGGAAATAAATGCAAATTAAAAGTCCAACATGGGACACTGTACATCTGAATGGCTTAAAAAAAAAAAAGATAATACCAGTGTTAACAAGGATGTGATGCAACCAGAACTTTCACGCTCTGCTGGTGGAAGCCTAACCTGGCAAATCCCTTTGGAAGACTCTTTGACATAAGAGACAAAAGCTGAACACGCACCTTCTCTACGACCCAGCAAATCCACGGCTCAGTATACGTCCATCAGAAACACATCTAACTGTTCACCGAAGGGCACATACTGAAATGTCCCCAGCAGCACTGTTTGCAACAGTGAAATGACCCAAATGCCCATTAACAAGAGGATGGAAAAATAAGTAAATACAAATAAATAAATTCATACTGAACAGCCAGGAGAAAGAATATGCCTGAACTTCACATAACAATATGAATCTCAGATATTCTGTTGAGCAAAATACGCCAATACAAAAGAAAACGTACATGTTTTTATGCATGTAAAGTACTTTATACTTTATATGTATATGAAGTACAAAGACAGGCAGGTGACTTCAGGAGGGTGCTTCCTCTTGGGGGGGGGCGTGACTGGAGGGGGTACAAGGTGTCTTGGGGGGGTGCTGGGCATGTGTTTTTCTTGATCTGGGTGCTGCCACACGAGCACACTCATCTGCTGGAAATTCACCGAACTGTCCACTCAGGTTGTGTGCACCTCTCTGCACATATGAGACTTCAATAAAAACAGTCGTAAAGAATCACACCGTCAAACACTGAGGAATGGTGTTGCTGGCCGGGCGTCTCCCCACCCGCAAAGCTTTCCCGTGGGCTACAGGGGAACACACAAGACTCCTTTCATTTGTTCAATCACCACGCGCTGGCAGGCATCCGCCCAGGGCCAGGCTTGGGGCCAGGCACCAGAACCATAAAGGTGAACTGAGCCGAGGCCTCCGACAGTGCCACCCACATGCCAGGGCCTGGCACGCACACACCTGCAAACCCACTCCCAATAAAGGAGCAGCCGGGCCGGGGCGGCTTTTGATCGGAAGCCAGGAAGGCTTGTCCTCCTCTCTCTCCGCACCCCACCCCCCACGCCCGCCGGGCTGGAGAAAGTTTTTAGGCTTTTTCCTTAGGCTGAGCCAAACCAGCCATTCTGGCACAGGTGGCAGAAGTTTCAAACTTCGCTGCTTGTCTCTGCCACCACCTCCCCTCTCTCCCGCCAGGCTTTCCTCTTCTCTCGTAGGCTGATGACTCCCAGACTGTCACCTCCAGCCCAAGTCTCTCTCCTCAACACCACACTAGGACATCAACTGTCTCCTTGTCACCTCCACCTGGGTGTCGAGCTGGCACCTCCAACTTAATGCGTCCGAGGCTGATCTCCTGGTTCCTCCCCCCAACTCCTTTCACCCACAGTTGGTGGCAACTCATTATGTTCGGGCCAAAAGCCTTGATCCCCGTCTCTCTCCCTCTCACACCCCAATCCAACCCAGCAGCAAATCCTGTCAATTTCACCTTCAAAACAGAGCCACGCAGTGATTTCCTGGATATGACACCAAAGGCACAGGTAACAAAAGAAAAAATAGACAAATCGGACTACATGAAAATGAAAACGTTTGTGCATCAAAATACACTAACCACAGAGTAAAAAGGCAACTTGCAGAATGGTAGAAAATATTTGCAAATCATACATGGGATAAGGGATTAATATCCGGAATATACAGAGAACTCCTATAATCAACAACAAAAAACCAAACAACCTAATTCAAAGATGGGCAAAGGACTGGAATAGACATTTCTTCAAAGATATACAGATGGCCAACAAGCACATGAAAAGATGTTCAACATCACTAATCATCAGGGAAACGCAAATCAAAACCACAATGAGATAGCATCTCATACCCATTAGTATGGCTACTCTCAAAAGACAGAAAACAACAAATGTTGGCGAGGATGTGGAGAAACTGGAACCCCTGCGCACTGATGGTGGGAATGCAAAATGATGCAGCCACTGTGGGAAACAATAGGGAGGTTCCCCCCAAAATTAAAAATAGAACTCCCATATAACCCAGCAACCTCACTTCTGGGTATATCCCCAAAAGAAGTGAAAGCAGGGACTCAGAGAGATATGTGTACACCCACGTTCATAGCAGCACTAGTCACAACAGCCAAAAGGTGGAAGCACCCCAAGTGATTATCAACTGATGAGTGGATAAACAAAATGCGGTCTATCCACAGGCTGGAATATTACTCAGCCCTTAAAAGGATGGAAATTCTGCAACATGCTACAACGTGGATGAACCTTAAGGACATTATGATACATAAGCCAGTCCCAAAGAAACAAATATCGTATGATTCCACTTATCCGAGGCACTCATAGTAGTCAAAATCATAAAGACAAACTATAGCGGTGGTTGCCAGGAGCTGGGGGAAGAGAGAATGGGTATAGAGTTTAACAGGGACAGAGTTTCAGTTTTACAAGATGAGAAAGTTCTGGAGATGGATGGTGGTGATGGTTGCACAACAATGTGAATGTACTTAATGCCACTGAACTGTACACTTAAAAATGGTTAAGATGGTGAATTTTATATTGTGTGTATTTTCACACACACACAAAAGAGCCAGAACCCCGCCCCTCCCCCCACTTCACATCACTCGCACTTACTGGGCGTTTGTGTGTTTTGTGCACCCACTTCTCACCGCCCTGGTCCAAGGCACCCTCGTTTCTTGCCTGCATGACTCCTAACTGGCCCCCACCCCGATTCTGCCCTTGTCTCCTCCATCCATTTTCACTGAGCAGCCAGAATGATCATATGAAGATGGAAACCAAGTCATGGCCCTCCTCTGCTCTGAATCCTCCCATGGCTCCCACTTGACTCAGGAAAAGCCAGTCCCCACACAGCCCGCAGGCCCTAAGGCTTCCTGTCCTCATCCCCACCCTGGCCCCACCTCGCTCTCCTCCAGCCCCACGGCCCCCTGGCTGTTCCTCATACACAGGGGCATGCTCCCACCACAGGGCCTTTGCCCCAGCTGGCCCCGCTGCCTGGGTGCCCTTTCCCCCAGACACCCACCTCGCCTTCCTGTCCTTGCTCGCGTCTCTCTCCTGATCACCTGTTTCATATGGTCACCTGCCCATACCAACGTGGCACCCCACGACTGCTCCTCTCCCCCGTACTTACCACCTTCCAACACATCACATAACTGACTTACTGTATTCCGCATTCGTTGTCTGCGGTCCTGAAACGCTTTGCTCACTACAGCGGAACCTGGCGCACAGTAGGTGCTCCATAAATACGTACTGAATTCCCACTCTGGGCCCCTCTCCTGAGGCCACGTGACCCTGGCCCGCCCCTCTCAGCACAGCAGCCACGAAATATGCGACCCCCAGGACCACCTGAACCTACCACATTATCTCACGAGCTGGATTCCCCTCCAGGCTTCCCTGCTGGAACGAGCCTGGTGGGCCAGCTGGACTACTGTCCACTCCTTCCCCTCCATGAGCCCCTGGTCCAACTCACCACCGAGCTCCATCCATTACCCCAAGCCCCCATGGCCTCTCACCTGGCCCCCACCTCTCTCCACGCAGTGGGCCCGTCACTCTCTGCTTTTATGATGCTGCCCAGGCTCCCCGCTATCTTCAGGATGCGATTCTTTACACGGCTTATGGGGGCCTCGTGATCAGACCCCTGCGCTCTGGCCAAATGGGACTTCTATCAGTCCCAAGGGTGCCACACACCCCTGGTTTTCCTATCCACAGTCTCAGTCTATCTCAGACTCCAGGTGTGGACATGTGACCCAGGCCTGGACAATCACAGTGTTCCACTCCCAGGCCATGGTGTTGGTTCAGGGATGCATATATGACTCAATTTAGGTCAAAAAAAGTCAGCTAGAAACTTCTGCAGGATCCTCTGGGGAGGCTAAGCAAGTCGGATGTGGGGCTGGAAGTGTGGGGCCATCTCTAGTCACCACCTGTGGAGTCTGAGATGGAAGCCAACCCAAGAAGATGAAGCCAAGAGATGGAGGTGTGACTCCCTGATATTAATTGGGCTCCTGGATCCAGCCATGCCTGAACCCATCACTACCCCTCAACTTTTTGGTTACATGAGCCAATAAATTCACTTTTTTGCTTAATTCCATGAGAGCTGGGTTTCCATCTCTGTTAATCAACAGTCCCACCTAATAGGTATCTACATACCCTCTCCCCAACCTCATCTTGGCCTGCTTGTTATTGCCTCAGCTCGAGCATCACCTTTTCCAGGAAATCTTCCCTGAACACCCAGACTAGATTAAGCACCCCGCTATGTCTCACAGTCCCCTGTGGCTACCCCTCACCATTCTCTATGGTAACTGCTGTTTGCCCCTCCCCCTCCCACACCTGACTGTGGGGAGCTCATGGGCTGAGGGGCCCTGAAGTCTTTCTAAAATTTTTCTTCTGTGTACTCCCACCCTTAACACGGCCTGGCACACCCCTAGACATCCACATTTTATTTTACAAGCTCACTCTGCTGCTCAGCAAGTTTTCTCAGGTATCAGAGTGGTGAAAGACGGACCTGAGTCTGAATTAGCTTTGTGACCTCAAGCAAGTCACTTAACCTCTCTGAGCCTCGTCTTCTTATCTGCGAAAGGGGAAGAGCAGCCAAATACATACAAAGGCCTTAATACCATTTCGGAGCAGAGTAAACACTCAATTAATAGCACTGCCTGCTTCCACTTTCTCCTCCAGGGCCCAAATCCTGCCCTTCCCTTTCTGCTTCACGACTGGTGTGAACATCTGTCAACCTGCCTGCCCAGAAGCATTCTCCAGTCTTCGGGGATCAGTCCTTGTGACCAGAATGGGGCTGACCGCATGGCCAGGACCAGCGACTGTGGTCTGGCCAGTAGGAGGGTACAGATGTTCACGGATGGGCATAAGACTCCAGGTAGGTGAAGACAAACCAATCCAGGATTTGTAAGAATTATTAGAGAGACGGCTCTCTCATATCCAAGACTGCTCAATTAGCAGGATGCATACCTGGAGGAGATGGTAACAGGGAGAGCGTGAGCAAGAGAGACAGTATGACGATACACTGGAGCACCTGGATACAGCTGTCCCTGAAGGCAATGTGCCTCTGGACTTTCCATTTACCTGAGCCATTCATTCTTTTATTTTTCACCTTATTTTAAATTAGGATTCTACTACTCACAGCCAGATACAGACACATAATAGGCTTTTCTGACTTGCATGCTTACCACTCAAGTGGTCTTCTCCCAGGCTCCAGCATAATTTAAAAAAAAATGTTTTGACAAAACTAAGCTAAACTGATTTCCAAAGTCTTATCTGAAGACACTCAGGGTGATGACTGGAGCCAGCTAACCACTGTCACTTTTGTCCCAAGGGTATGGACTTAAATTTTCCAGCGGGGAAGCCGACTGGAGAACATCCTTACAGAAGGTCAGAATGGTGTTCCAATACTGTTTGCTTAGAAAGTCCTCGGCTAACTTCCCCCTTCCCCTGCCCCCAGTCGTACTTTACAGCTTTTTTGATTGCACTGCCTTCTACTTGTCTGTTGTGGAGGTTTTGCAATGGCTGACGGCCAAAAGGTGGAAAGGCTTGACCAAGAACAAAGCAAGCAAGCAATAAACGCCTGCTGGATGTAACGTTCCAGATAAGCCGATCCAAACCTTTTTTTTTGCGATTTGTCCGAGAAGCATTAGGCTTTCATTCCGGAGATCTTCTGGGCACATGAGTGGGGGACGGGGGTGGGATCTGGGTGGGGGTTTTAAGAACACAATTTATTTGCAGGCCTGGTCCCAAGGCAGCGCGTACCTGGGAATCTAGTTTCCCGGGTCATTAACCCGCCTCGCTGCCTCGGTCCTGGGCAATCGCAGCAGCCCGGGCCCGGGAGTCCCTCCTCCCTCTCGCTTGTGCCTGAAGCAGACAGAAGAGGAAGAATTTCAAAGGCTTCAAGAGCTGCCCAGAACAAGACACTTAAAAAATCGAAGGGGGAGACCCACAAGGGAGAAGTGGCATCTCCTCACACGTCACTGTCTCCTGGAGGCCAGATGCGGAGCAAGTGAATGGCTTTTTCCTACAGAAAAACGGCCTGGGGCTCTGAGGGGGTTGGAAAGTGTGTCCTTCTGCAGAATTCCCTGGACGTCACCAGGAACAGGGCCAGGGAGCAAACCGCTGTGGGGAGAGTCCCCGAACTCCGCTGAGCCTGTTTCCTCATCTGTGAAATGGGTGAACGACAGAATCCTGTTGCTACGACTTATTGAGGACCTCTGTACACCAGGCACCACATAACCTTATCCATAATCTCCCCAGCAACCCAACAGATGGTCACTATGATGATCCCCATTTTACAGATGAGGAAACTGAGGCCCAGAGAGGGGAAGTGGCTGGCCCAAAGTCTCCCAGCTCATGCAGAGGCCAGCTGGCATTCCAACTCAAGTGTATCTTACTGGAAAGGCCCCATCTTTCCACCATATCAGGGCTCCCCTCCATGCCTGCCTCACGGGTCACTGTGAGGGTTCAATGACATCACACGCCAAAAGATAAAGATGCATCTTTTGCTCAGAAACTGGCAAGTCCTAGGTATTCTCATAGCCATGAGAAACGAACGGCTAGAGGCAGACGCAAATCCCCAGAGTCCTCATTACTCCCTTCGTCTGGGCTCTCTCTGTCCCTAGTCCGAAGTGGAGAAGGTCCTCAAAGAGTACAGCTGGGAGAAGGCGGCAGGAAGGACTCACTTCCTTCCAGTGAGAGTCCTCGGCCTCCAGGACATGGGCTCCCAACCGCGGGTCTGGCTGTGCCCATCACTTCTTGCCGCAACCCCAGCCCCCCCAGATGCCTGCCACCGACCGGCTGACGCCACCAGAAGGGGGCCAGGGAGGAGCCGGCCTTTCCCACCCACTCTTGTGGGGCTTCAAGCCACACTAGTTTTTCTGGACCACAAGATGAGAAGACGTGCTGTGAGCCTCCCCATCCCGTACACCCCGGGACCACCCAGTGGCTCAGGAGGACGTGCCCCACGACCTCTGGGCTCCAAGGCAAAACTCCAGCCCCCCCAACCTGGCCCCGGCCCCTTGACTCTCACCTCCCATCACTCACCTGTGGGAGCCCTCTGAACCCCACTCCTCCACTTCCCCAGAGAAGTGGCCCAATTCGTCTGTGCCCCATTTCCCTCCTCTGAAAAGGAGGATAATAAAGTGCCCCCCTGGAGGGTGAGATGATTTGTACCCAGAGGCCTTAGCAGAGAACCTGGCACACACAAAGATGTCTACAAACACTGGCTACAAACATCACGACTGTGACACCAAATGCCTCCTGTCCCCTGTAAGTAGTACTCTTACTGACACTAGTCCTTCTTCCTACAACACATCCCTTCCCTTTTTGCCTCCTCTAATAGTCATGGTAATGATAATAGTAATGGCCGTAGCTACCAATTGCTGAGGGCTTCTTATTTGCAAGACTTGCACAGAGTGCTTCACCCGGACCCTTTCCTCCCCAGCACGTCCTTCTGGAACAACTATACTATCGTTCACACACTTCTGCGATGGTTCATTTCATGTGTCAACCTGACTGGGCTAAGGGATGCCCAGAGAGCTGGGGACACATTCTCTCCTGGTGCGTCTGTGAGGGCGTTTCTGGAAGGGACTAGCATTTGAGAGGGCAGGTTGAGTAAAGATGGCCCTCCCCCATGCGGGTGGGCATCATCCAATCCACTGAGGGCCCAAACAGAACAAAAAGGTGAGAAAAGGTGAATCTGCTCTTTTTCAACTTGAGCTGGGACATCCATCTCCTCCTGCCCTCGGACACTGGTGCCCCTGGTTCTCAGGCTTCCAGACTTGAACTGAGTTCCGCCACCAGCCTTCTTGGATCTCCAGGTGACAGACAGCGGATCATGGGACTTCTCGGCCCCCACAGTTGGGTGAGCTAATTCCTGTAATAAACCTCCTATCTGAATAAACATCTCTCTCTATATCCTATTGGTTGTTTCTCTGGAGAACCCTAATACACCTCCCTTTGTGTCCATCTTTTCCTCTAAAACGTCAGCTCCCCAAGGGCAGTGACGGCCTGTCTTGCTCACTGCTGGATCCCTGGGCCCTGGCACAGTCTGGCACACGGAAGGTACTCGATATTTGCTGCATAAATGAGACCCTATTGAATCCTCACAAAAACCCACCGACATACAGTGATGATAGGATCCTTTTAAAATGAAGATGCAAAGGGCGCAAATACCTAAGAAAATTACCAGAGGCCGTACAGCACTCGGGCGGTAAAATCCAGATTTGAACCTGGGGTTTTTGAGCGCCAAGTCATGCGCTTACTAATTAGGGAACTCCCACATTCCAAGTGGGACTCCACCTCGCATCCTCAGGAGCCTTCTCTGTTGTCTGCTGCCCATGGAGCTGGCCTTCTCGAAACACATCAGGGCTGTACTTGGGGGTAACCTTCCCGGGGGCCCTCCTTTGTGCCAGCAAAGCCCCAAGGAGTCAGATCTGAAGGAGCGTGTGGCTCAGCATAGGAGACTGGTGCCCAAGGAACTGGACGATCGGCGGAATGAACGGACAGCTCGATGAGAGGAATAAATAAGTCATGTGATTGGGAAGGTCAGAGGAAGGGACTGGATTCTGGCTGGGGGCGTGGACAGGGGCGGGCAGGAATCAAGCTGACTCTAGAAGGAAGGGCAGCATTGGAACAGGTGGAGAGGTGGGGGAAGCGTCCAGGTGAGGGAAGAGCTTCAGCAGAGGTGCCTGCAGGTGTGACAGTGCACTGGGATTAAAGGAATGACAGAAGATTCGCTGTAAACAGAACAGCCTGGGGTCAGGCGGTTGGGGGGGGGGTGTAAATAATAACAGTAACGAAAATAACAGCAACAATAATAGTAATAATAGCAAACACGCATCTAGTGCTTACTCCGTGCCCGGGTACTGCTCCAGTCACCTTACACGTACTCGCTCACTGATCCTCACAGGTAACCTACGAGAACAGTGCTGTCATTATCCCATTTCACAGATGAGGAAGATGAGGCGGAGCGGGAAAATCCTTGCCTGAGAGCTCACAGCAGGTCCACGGTAGAGGAGGGTCTTAAACCTACGCTATCTGGTTTTAAAGCACGTTTAACCTCTGCTACAGTGGTTCTCAAAGCGGGTTCCCAGAGCAGCAGCATCGGCAGCACCTGGGAATCTGTCAGAGGTGCAGATTCTCAACCCTTCCAGCCCTGCTGACGGGGGTCCCGGGCGTGGGGTGCAGCAGGCGGTGTTGACACGTCCTCCGGGGATGCCCTGCTGCTCAAAGGCGATGCAGGACTAGACTTCCAGAGAGGGCAGGGGAGGGGAGGCAGGAGAGGAGGGCAGGGCAGACGCCGGGGCCCCGAGTGCCAGGAGGAGGAGTGACTGTGGGTGACATCCTCTGCAGGCTGCTGAAGGCTTCTGGGGCTGGGAGCCGCCTCTCCTCCTGGGTTTTCCCGGCTAACTCGCACAAGGCCCTGTGATCCACAGTGTCCTGTGATCCAAGACAGGCCAGGCAACACAGAACGGGAGGACTGAGGTCCCAAGACCGGTGCAGCCAAGCCCCTGCCTGAGGACACACTGGCCAACCACGCCGAGGTCAGCGACCTCTGACCCCGCGGACCTGACCCCCTCTGCCATCCTCAGGACTGTGTGCGCCACCACCTGGAGGGTATGCAGAGACCCTAAGGACCTCAGGGGAGGAACGTGCCCAGCGTCCCCCAGCAGGTGGGTAAGGGCGAGCTGGCCTCAAACGCGAGTCTCCCGCCTCCTCGGAGGGGGTTTCAGAGGACACCCACGGAGCGCCACCAGAGCACCCAGCAGCTAAACGCGTCCCTGCGCTGCTTCCACCTTCCAGGGGATGGGCACCCAGACCCATCCGGCTCCAGAACTGTGTGACCCTGAGCCAGCCACCTTGACTCTGGGGGCCTCCGTGTCCCCATCTTGAAAGGGAGAGGCTGGATTCACTTTCCAATCTTGCTATTCTCCCCAAAACTCTTAGCCAACAAACACGCGCTGCTGGCCTACTGTGTGCTCAGGCGGAGCGGCGAACACAGCGTGGGGCCCGCGCAGGGCGCTCGTGGCCACCGAGAGGCAGACAAGGACTTGCAGGGTCGCGCACCTGCCTATCCGGGGGTAACCCACACCCCAGCCCCAGGGGACGGGGACAGGGACGGGGACAGAGCCAGAGCGCCCCAAACCCAACCCAACCCAACCCAAAGCGGCACTCTGCCCTCTCGCTGCCAACCCGGGCTTCCTCTTCCTCCCCCACAGCCTGGGGCCCGTGGGCAGGGTGTGGGCGGATTCCGGACCCTGGACCACTGCGGCCTCCGCCTCCGCGAGGCTCCCGACCTCCCTGGGCCTCCATCTCTCCACGGGGGAGGCGGCAGCCACGGCTCCCACGCCTCCGCGGGGTGCCTGGCCAAGTTTGGGGCTCTGCCAGGGCTGGGATGGTTCTGAGGCAGGATGTCACTCACGGCCAAAGGAAGTGGGACGGAGAGTTTCTAATGAGAGAAAGGAAGGGCTGTGCTGACTGATGTGCACGGAGGAAGGGGAAGTAGTGCGGTGGGGGAGGGAGAAAACAGAGATACAGAGAAAGAGACAGCGATGGGAGAGTCAGAGACTGGGGGAGGGACAGAGATGGGGGAGACAGAGATGGCGAGAGAGATGGGAGAGACAGAAAATGAGAGACAGAGATGAGGGGAGACAGAGACAGAGTCCAGGCAGAGACATAAACAGAGGGAGACAGGAATGGGAAGGAGACAGGGAGCCACAAAGATAGACGCCGAGACAGACACACGGAGAAGCAGGAGCAGCCTGGACAGGAGCCTCAGCTCCGGCAGCCACCGCGGCAGCCACCGTAGTGGACGGAGTCACCCCTGCGTCTCAGTCAAGGCGCCTGGGGCCCCGGAGAAGGAGCGGAACATTAAGAGCAAGCGCACCGCTGGCCTGGCCCCTCCAAGCCGCCCACCTCCTGACCCGGGACTCCCCAAATCCTCACCTGCTAAGGACCACCTGCCCGATGTCGCCTACATCCAGAACGCCCTCCACTAGTTCTGTGAAATGGATTCAATATTGGTACCACATTTTCAAAGGAAACTATAACCCGCTGGCTGACATTAAAACCACGCCTTAATGAAAGAGTAACTGCACAAATAAATGCAAAGGAAGCAATCCTGGTGCCTCCTCGCTGCCCACAGCCCGGGGAAGCCCGCGGGGGTCTGCTCGTCCTGAAACAACAGGAGCCTGCAGAGAAACATTCCCTTCGTGCCAAGTGGGGACTTTCTCCTGGAAGTCACAGAGGCGGCCGTGGAGAGGGAAACTCTTTCATTCTCCAGGTGAAATCCAGGTTCTCTGATGTGGCCCTCAAGGGTGTGTGATAACCTGACGCCAGTGACCTCCAACTTTCCCACGTCACCTCCCACCCCCAACACACACGCACGCACACACACGGACATTTTAAAGTCTGTTCCGTGAACTCTACTAGACCTACGAGGCCACAGCGTCTCACACCTCCAAACTTTTGTGCCTGTGGTTCCCTCCCACTAGAAAACCTTTCCTGCCCTCCTCTAGCCAGCTAACTCCTACTGGTACAAGTTGGAACCCCTCCTCCAGGAAGCCTTCCCTGACTGCCTCCCATCACTATGCCAGTGTGCCCCAAAGTGCTTAGCACCCTGGGTGGCCTCTCTGGCTCGCTGCCTCCTCTCCTGGAATGCACAGGGCTGAGCATTCCCCACATCCTCTCAGAAGTCAACACGGCCCCCAACTTCCAGCACAGGCTGGGTGGATATTTGTGGACCAAATGAGAGAACAGACAAATAAAGAAATGAAGGCACCCAAGTGCCCTTGGACAGGCTGAAATCAAAACAAACCCCTCTCTGTGCTGTGTGGAAAAGTCCCAGGCAGAAGATCCTGTGCGATAAGAAGGAGGTGACCCCGGGGGGCAGCCCGGTGGTGTAGTGGTGTTGGTGCACTCTGCTTCGGCAGCCTGGGGTTCGCAGGTTCGGATCCTGGGCATGGACCGATGCACCGCTTGTCAAGCCATGCTGTGGCGGCGTCCCATATAAAGTAGAGGAAAATGGGCACGGATGTTAGCCCAGGGCCAGTCTTCCTCAGCAAAAAAAAAGAAATGAGATGACCTGGCTCAGATGGGCCTCACCCACTCCCCGGCCCACAAACTCTGGGCCGGTGACCCAGCCCCTATGAGCCTCAGTTTTCTCTCCTCTGAAGTGGAGACAATAGCATTACTGATGATAGAGTCGAGCTAAGAAAAATACATGTAAAGAGCTAAGGAGGCACTCAAATATCAACTGCAATCATTATTTTCATTACCACCTTACACTCACCAAACCACAAAGTTATCTCAGGGGTTGCCAGACTTTCCGTAAGGGCCCAATAACAAATATTTTCAGTTTTGCGGACCATATGGTCTTTGGGAACTACTCAACTCTGCCCCCGTAGCATGGAAGCGGTCAGACAAAATGTAAATAAATGAGTGTGGCTGTGTTCCAATAAAACTTTATTCACAAAAACAAGCAGTGGGCCGAAATCGGCCCACGGGCTATAGTTTGCCGACCTCTGATCTAGGCCCTCCAAGTGTATATACTCTTTAGATGAGCAGCACTGGGGTCCCCTGGAAGCTGGTTAGAAATGTCGGCATAGGCCCCGCCCCAAACCTGCTGAATCAGAATCTGCTCTTGAACAAGATCCCTAGGGGACCTGGGTGAGCAGGAAGGTTTGAAAGGTGTTGCGCGCAACTTGCTAGCTCGGCCCTCGCGTCGGAGAAGAGGTTTACTCTTTCTCTTGTTTGATGCTTCCACCAGAAGGTAAACTCCAGGAGAACGGGGACCTGGTGGCTTCCTAAATCCTGCACCCCAGCATCTAGTTGGGAACTTGCCACATGTCCTCATTCTGCAGTAGTTACTGAGTGCCTCGTGTGACCCAGGCCCAGTGACTGTAACGCCAGTGGAGGGCATCACTCAGGGGATATCTGTGCAGTGATGGGATGGATGGACGGCTCCCACGGCTAGCCTCTGGAGCTGGGCAGACCTGGGTTCGAATGCGGGTGAGTGTCTCCAAGCCTCAGTTTGCGGGAAATCGGGTGGTCAGTAATAAACACTACCCTGGTACCTTGTGAGGACAGAGAAAGGGTACGGGATGGTGTCCTGGCGGCTGTGCAGGTGGTGTAGACGTGCTGGGACACAGACACACACTTACCAGTACTCGCAGCAGAGGGGTTTCAGCTGTCCCCAAATATCTCACTGTGGGTTAGGCGGGGACCTGAACCAGGTAAGGTAGGACCATGGGGCCCAGTGACAGGGGCTTTTCCCCCGGGGAGTGTGGAATGGGGACAAGCTGCCAGTGTGTTAAAAGCCTTGAGGGCTCATAGTGGAGGAACAGTAGCAGGAGGCCTCACACGGCCTCCGACATCCTGGAAAAGCAGAGCTGGAAGGACTCTTGAAGAACATCGAAACCAGTGGTTAAAAAAAAATTTGTTTTGAAAGCAATGGAACTGCTTGTTCAAGCGACACCCGGGCAGGCCCGCGGTATCCTCAGAGCTCTGAAGGCCCACACGGGGCCAGGCAGGTCACACTTGTGACAACGGGGAGTAGTGGGGACTGCGGTGACCAGGAGAGCCCGGGCCATCTAAGGGGCAGCTTCAGGCCCCCGAGTTTCCAAAAGAAGTGAGAAATTGGAGTTATTCTCTAAAATTACTTGAATGTTGGCTCGATTTAAAACAAAACACCATGGGAGCTAAACAAAAACCATCCTGTGGGTCGACACCATCGAAAGCCATCAATTGACAGCTTGTTTCCCAGGGCAGCTGCCCATTTCATGGTGGGGGGGGGCGGAACTGAGTCTCAGAGAGGGGAAGCACCTTGCCCAACGTCACACAGCGACTTACAGGCAGAGTTGGGACACAGCTGCCTCCAAGCTCTTGCCTATCCCCAACTGCTCATGAGTGTGGGGAGTGGGGGGTGTGGGAGGATGGGAATCAAGACTTCACAAGCCAGCAGTCCTGCTTGTTCTGTCCATCCAGGAAGGAGTGTGGGCAAAAGGGCAGAAAAAAGGATATTTAACAATAATAATAATTTTATAATAATAACTTTTTCTGAGTGTTTTCTATGTGCTGGGCATTAAGATAGGGTATCGAGAAGAGATTAGACGGTAATTAAGAGTGTAGACTCTGGATTCAAATCCTGTCTCTTTCCTAGCTGGGTGACCCTGTGCAAATTACTTCATGTCTCTGTGCCTCGGCATGTTCATCTCATCGAGCTGCCGGGAGAACCGAATGAGTTAAAGTACATAAAGGGCCTAGAACGCTGACCGGCGCCTGGTGAGCTTTGCTGACATATTTTTATAATTACCACCTGTTGACAGATGGGGAAACTGAGGCTCACAAAGAGACCTGCTCAAGATTCCAAAGAGCCGGCCTGACCGCGGGGCCTCCCGTTTTGCCTCATACCAGGGAGAGCACTTCAACCCCATCCCCTCCCGTCCAACGACCCCAGGAGGTAGGTCCTATTTGCACCTCTTTTCTGCAGATGAGAAAACTGATGCCTGGGGAGGCAGATTCTAACACGCGCCTGAGCCCGCTTTCTGGCCACAGTAGCCTGGGTCAAAAGTCTTGTTGATCCAAGAATTGACTCGGCAGACAGGCGGCCTCCCCCGCTTCTGCCCGCCATCTGAGCGGGCAGGATAACACAAAGCTCCTCCCCAGGCGGCAGCCCCAGACGCTCCCCACGGCACGTGGGCACTGCCCTCCGCGGTCCTTCCCTGCAGTTTCTGGGGACTGGCCCAGCTCTCGGGCCGCTCTGAATGAATCATTCCCACGACTCCTACTCAGGCCGCAGCCCGGGGTGGAGGAGACCCAAGAAGGGGCATAGGAGGGGGGAGGCATCCCAGAACTTTCTCTGGAGCAGCCTCAGATGGGGCAGATGTGTGGCTGCAGAGAGCAAGGGGGCCTTGTGGGTCCTAGGAATAGCCAGCAAGCAGGGAGGCCAGGAGCTGCTGCGACGATGCCACATGGCAAACTAAAGCCACCCAGGCCACACCCCGGGGTTTCAAATCACCAACACCAGCCACTTCCGACCCACCTCTCCTGCTACAAATCGGTCCACAAAGTCATGTCAACAACACACTTTGACAGGCTTACTGATGCCAAGGTGGTACTGCATCCGAGTTCCGACTCAGTCCACGCCCATTCCCCAGCAGGGAACACTGAGGCCACAGAGGGGGAGGCCCTTGCCTAACCTCCTCAACCATGTTTCCATTTCCCCAGGCTGCCTTCTTCAGTGCACAGGGATTCAGGATTTTAAAGAGTGAGGAAGGGAATGTATGCACAAATGAGTAACAGGAGGGGTGGCTGGACAGAGCCACCAGAAGGCAAGGTCTCAACGCCCCTCCCAAACAGCAGCTGGCCAGGTGAGACAAGGCTGGTCACTGGGAACCCAGAACACACAGACGACGAATGCTGGCTTTTCCCAAACCCGCAGAATACAGGTTTAACCTCAGGGAGAACAGATGACCTTCAAGAAACTTGGGGGTTCTGGGTGCAGGGATGCCCGAGAGGAGGGAAGGGGATGTCTTGGTCACAGAGGAGGCATTCGTTACTTAAGGCTGCTGGTCTCAGGCCCGGGGGGTGGCACCTCTTGAAATAAGCAGTGGCTCACTGAGGCCCCTCATGTGGCCCACCCCCCGTGGCCACCAGGGGAGGTCACCTGCAGAGTGAGCACTGGGGACCAGGATGGAGCACGGCAGGACCAAACCCCATTTCGGAGCCGAGGGATGGGCCTTGCCTCTGGGTTGCAGTCTAGAAAGCCACCAAGGGTCTCCCCAGCCTCCGAGGATCCTTAGCTGTCAAGGGAGCCACGGCTGGCCTAGGGTGGGAAGGTCTGAGCAGTTTCCCCCTTTTTTTCATCCTGTGCACAGGTTCCTAATAGGCACTACCAGACCCCGGGCCAGGTCCTGGGGTGGGCGCTGCGAGCCCCTGGGGTCCTCACTGCCTCCCTTTGTCCTGCTCAGGGCCTGGCAGGAGGCCCTCAGCATATACCTGTCACTGTTATAGGAGTAACCTGGGTGCACACAGACCTCAGCTAAGTGCTCTACAGGCTTGATGTGCTTCCCTCCCTGACGGTCCAGGAGGCATTCCTGGTGACATGCAGGACACTCCTTCATCTGCTAATGAGGTGCTTAATTTCATAAGTGTTAGAAAATAATTTATAACTAGCACATCAAAGCCAGTGATTTCAAAGATTATAACTGCTTAAGAGGAGGCTAAATTTATTTCAGATTATCAGAACCCTCATCTTCTCTGGTGGGAATGTAAAATGGTGCAGCTGCTTTGGAAAACAGTTTGACGGTTCCTCAAAAGGTGAAACAGAGAGTTACCATATGATCTAGAAATTCCACTTCTAGGGATATACCTGGGAGAAATGAAAATATATATCCACACAAAGACTTGTACACAAATGTTCACGGCAGCATTATCCATAACAGCCGAAAAGTAGAAACAACCCAAATGTCCATCGACTGATAAATGATAAATAAAACGTGGTCTAGCCATAACAATGGAATATTATTCAGCCACAAAAAGTAATGAAATACTAGAAAATAAAGCAAGCACTGATACACGATACCACATGGATGAACCTTGGAAACAATATTATAAGTGAAAAGTACCAGTCACAAAAGGCCACAGAGTGCATGATTCCATTTATCTGAAATGCATAGAGACAGAAAGTAGATCAATGGTTGCCAGGGGCTGGGGAAGGAGGGATTGAAGAGTGACAGCTGATGGGTCCAAGGTTTCTTTTTGGATGATGAAAATGTTCTAGAATTAGTCAGTGGTGATGGCTGCACAATTCTGTGAATATCCTAAAAACCACTGAATTGAATACTTTTTTTAAAAGAGTGAATTGTGTGGTATATGAATTACATCTCAATAAAGCTGCTATAAAACAAAATTACATGAGGTTTTAAAAAAATAAGGTGATACATGGGGCCAGCCTGGTGGTGTAGTGGTTGTGGTTAAGTTCACACACACTGCTTCAGTGGCCCGGGGTCCGCAGGTTCACATCCTGGCTGTGGACTTACACCGCTCATCAAGCCATGCCGTGGCAGTGACCCACATACAAAATAGAGGAATACTGGCACAGATGTTAGCTCAGGGCTAATCTTCCTCACCAAAAAAAAAAAAAAAGGTGCTACAAACATATATTAAGTAAACAGTAATACAGTGGGGGTTCAATCGGGTTAAAACAGTTCATAAATGATGCAATGAACTCAATTGTACAGTCATGGAAACTGAGGCTGGGTGAGGGGAAATGACTCCTCCAGGCCACATCACTACTAAACCAGGGTGAGTCACAACTTGATCTGTCCAAACCCAGATACCTGGCCTAACCACCTGCCCACCCAGCTGAATGAACGGATATGAGATGGGGTATGGGGAGAGGGTCCACAGCCCAAATGGGAGATAGACCTACAAGGAAGTTGGTCAGTGACGGAAAAGGCCAGCTACCTCCAGGGGGTTCAAAACAGGAAGCAACCAACACCTCAGGAGTGCCAGGGAAGGCTTCCAGGAGGAGGTGCTGCGGGAGGAGGGTTCTGAAGGATGAGTAGGAGTTCGCCAGCCCCTTCCCCAACTTCCCTACAGGACACATGAAGTCATTAGGCCTGAGGGTGAGTTTCAGATCTGCCAGTCCCAGCCGTGAGAAGGGCCATGGGCATGTGACCTCTCTGAGCCTCACTTTCCCCATCTGTAAAATGGGAAGGGGGCAGGGTGATAGGCATAGGGCCTTCTAATGATTGCACTGAATGGGATGGTTCCCACCCTTCCTCCAGGTGCCTTTAAGTGGGAAAGCCAGACCTCCACCTCTGTCCCACATAATAATGACTTTGCCAGGTCAGGCGTGCCCAGGCCAGTGACCATGCCCCCTTTCCTTTGCTGCCACTCCCTGTCCCAGTTTTATGGGGCCCCTCCCGTCCAGCTCTCACTGAGAGAGGGAGGCTGCCGGGCGGTGGGATCCTCTGGCCAAATTTCGCCCCCCTCCCCGCAGGTGCCCCCCAAGTTCACCAGGGCTCCCCTCACTCCATGCTCTCGGCGACCCCTCCCCAGCCAGAGACTTCCGTCCCCCCACGCCTCCACTTTTGACACGCCTCGCAACTCCACGGCGGCGGCAAGTTAACTTGCACGCGCCCACCGCGCGTCCCGGCGCCCGCCTGGGGGTCCCCGCGCGCCGGGGAGGGGCCGGGGACTCCGCTGGGGATGACAGGCCGCCTCCCCCCCCCGCAACACACACGCACAGGCGCCGAGCGCCTCCCGGGCGCAGGGTCTCAGGCGGGAAGCGCGGCCGCGGGGCCGGGTCCCCGCCGCACCCCGCGGAGCGCCCGGCGGCTGCGGGTCCCCGAGCCGCCTCCCTCCCGGCTCCCAGCCCCGAGCCCGAGCAGCCGCGCCGGGCCGGGGGAAGCCGCGCGGCCCGAGGGCTCCCGGCGCCCCGGCCGGCGCCCCCGCGGCCGCGACAGCCCGGCCCCGCCGCCCCAGGCCACCTACCGTGCGGAGCCGCGGCGAGGCGGCCCCACGCGCCCGGCGATGCGCGCTCGCCAGCAGCCCCGGCCGGGAGGGGGAGGGCCGCGGGGCGGGGCCGAGCGCCGTGACGTCAGGGGGCGGCCCCGGTCGCGGCCCCGCCCACGCCTCTCCCCGCCCCTCGGGCCCGCCTCTAGACCGCGCGGTGGAAGGAGCCGACCCGCCCCGGAAGCGCTGCTCTGCGCGCTGGCTCGCCCCGGGGCCGGGCTGCTCACCGCCTGTCCTCCCGGTGCTGCTCTGTTTAGGAGAGGTTCCCTTCTGTCGATTAGCAGTGGGCGGGATGATGGCCAAGAAGTGGTGTACGAGGGGAAAACTGGACTGAGCAGGGTGTATTTATGCTGCTGTTTGTGTAAAAGAAAAGAGAGGGAGGGGCTGTCATACATACTCATAGACATCAGTGGTTCTCCAGGGAGGGGCGATTTTGCCCTGACCCTACCTCCACCCCTCCGCTCCTAGGGATATTTGGCGGTGTCTGAAGACATTCTTGGTTGTCACAATTTGGGGGAGGGGGAATGTCCTACTGGCATCTAGTGGGTAGAGACCTGGGATGCTGCTAAACATTTTGCCATGCACAGGACAGCCCCCTCCCCGCCCACAAAGAACCATCCAGCCTAAAATGTCAATTGTGCTGAGTTTGAGAAACCCTGATATACAGGAATAAAATAAAACTCCAGGCTGGTAGATCTCAGCTCGGTCTAAGATATTTAACCTCTCTGTGCCTCTGTTTCTCCATCTGTAAAATGGGTAGAGTATAATAGATCTATCTATGTATTATATGCATATGCATTGAAGGAAGGGTAGGAAGGGATGCAGGCTTAATTTTCACAGTGACCCTTTGTTCATTGTTCTGTTTGAATTTTTTTTACTGTGTGTACTTATTACCTGTTTAAAATAAATTTCTGTGATAGTTACAACCATAATAGCAAACATTTTATATGTATATATTTCCCTGCTAAGTGCCAAGCATTGCTCTAAAAACTTTGTCTATATTTACACATTTAAACCTTTAATAACCTTGTGATAGGTCTATTACCATCCCCATCTTACAGGTACAGAAACCAAGGCACACAGATATTAAGTACTGTCACTTGCCCATGGCCAGGCAGGTGTTCCTTCATAGCTCATTCATTAATTCATTCATATGTCCAGTAAATAGTGCCTGCAGTGCAGAAAGTGCTGGAACTGATTAAATGAAATCCCCTGCCTCCAGGGAGCCAGCTGTTACTGGTCTGGAAACAATAGAGCAATATTATCTAGTGTTTACTGTGCACGTATTAGGGGTGTTGAAACCCTGCTGGGTGTTTTTTAATGTCCTCAGGCGAGTGGAGAAATGGATATTGAGGGAGGAGGTCTGAATGGGCCATGTGCTTAATAACATTCTAGCAACAGCGTTTCCTGAGCCTCTTCTGCTGGCACTAGGGGTCAGCAGGTAAAGGGGGAACAGGGCCCTGCGTCCAAGTGGGGGAGGCGGACCCTCCAACAAGCACTGGGGAGTTGGGAACAGGGGGATTGAGCTGCACTAGGGAGGGAGGGCCCGGGGAGTTTATACTGTATGTTTACACCATGGTTGTGGGTTCCCAGAAGAGTGTGCCAGTCACAGGGACCCACAAGTGCAAAGGTCCGGCGGGAAGGACCTGTGTCATGCGGCCTTGCATGAAGGGCACAGTGGACAGGATGTGGGGGGAGGGGTGAGAGGTGGGCTGAAGCGTCTGCAGGGGCTGGATGCTGCCGGGCTTGGTGAGCTCTGGGAAGGAGTCAGGACCTCATCTTGTTCCAAAGAGGAAGGACACGGTTAGCTTTGCTTTCTGCTAAGCATCCTTCTGGCTGCTACGTGGAGGAGGACAGGGAGGGACACTGGTTTGGAGGCTGTTGAAACACCCCCGGGGAAGTGGCCAACCTAGGGCAGGGTCAGGGGCGTGGAAGGAGTGTTGGGGTTCCAGAGATATTTGGAAGATAGAATCGGCAGGTCTCAGTTGCGGGGCTCAAGGAGGGGACCAGAATGATCTTGTTTCTAGATTGGGCCTTCTCCTCTCAATCCTTCAACTCAGCGAACCCCTTTGGGGCTCAAGCTGGCTGTTCCCTCCTTGAGGCAGCCTACACACACCCACATCCCCCCCCCCCCACCACCGGGATATCCTGATGGGACGGACGGACGCTGGGCCATGCAGCCTGGGAATTTGATGTGACTTTGAAGGCAAATGAAAGAGCTCATTCTTGGCTGCTCCTCTAGTCAGTGAAAAACCAAGGCAGGAGCCTCTTTTCTCTTCTCCCCCAATCTGTCTCCCCAGCCTCTGGACGAAGCCTGGAGGCCCTCAGTCAATATTCGTTGAAAGCAGGAAGAATAAATGTGGCATCAGACACATTGATTCTAGAACTCTTTCCGGCTCTGACATTCGAGAAGACGCTGCTGCTGCTGATTCAGGGGCTTGTGATGCTCTAAGCACCTTTTAAGTGTTATATTCAAGCTGACCATTTACTCCTCCCAGCAACCTTCGGAGGTTTTATTATCCTTACTCCCATTTTACAGATGAGGAAACAGAAGCTCCATCAGGTAATTTGACTTGACCAAGGGCAACAGCTAGTAAATGTCGGAGCCGAGACGTAAACTCAGTACAGTAGTGGAAGGAGGTGGCCTAGAAGTGGGCAGGAAGCTAGGATAGAGGGGCAGGTTCCCTTCTCCTGCTGGAAGGATGTAGGTTACCATTCCTAGCTGGCTACCCAGGCTTCACAAAGCAGTCTGATCTTGGGCATCTGATCCAGGTGACTGGCTGTCATGGCAACGTGGCTCTAAAGAGATGCTCCCCTCTCTAGAACCTCCTCAGGGCACCCTGGCACCATGCCCTTTTCCCAAAACTCAGTTTCTGTGTGTCCATCAGCATCTGATGCTGGCACAAAAGGGATCACGCCTTTGGGTGGTCGTCTCACCCCCATCCCGTGCCTCGCACACACACTGCTGACTTTGGGTCCATGCCCAAGATATTGTAGGTTACCTCCTGTTGCCATGGATGGGAGATGCTGTTCCATAGCTAAGGTACTTTGTCTTCCCAAAGGCCTGTGACTCAGAGTCACACGCTGGGATCTAGCTGGTGACGTCCCAGCTCGCCCAGGCATTGTGTTCTGAAGCCAGCATTTAGGGCAAAAGTCACGCAGAGTCAAAACCAGCACCAAGAAGCCCCCTCAAAGGTTGTGGGCACCATGGCCACTTGGTCAAGGCCAGCTTCACTGATCGCCTCCAGCGTCGTACCCCTTGGCGTTTCTTCTGCTGAGCACCTGATGAAGTTGAAACTTCCAAGTTTCGGTTTCGAGGCAAAAAAAGTGACTTATCTTTAAGCTCTGAAAGTCTGTTCCAGGTGGTGAGATGCTCACATTTCGAGAGGCGTGTTGGAACTAGGGCCCACAGAGGGAACAGCAGGTTTATAACTCTTATGTCACACTTGCTCCCGGCCTTTTGACATGTCATTTTCTTGTTTCTTTTTATCTTTGTTATTTATTTATGCTTATAATTTTTATTTGGTCTCTGTTTTTTGTTACAGCATGTTTTGTTTATTCATAAATGTGTTAGTGAAAATTAAATGTATTGATAAAACAATAAGTTAAATACAAAATAATTACTTTATAATTTTCTCCTGGTTTTTGTTGGTCACTGTTGCCAAGTATATATATATCATGTTTCAGCACTGCTATATGCACATTTCTTTCATGTAACACCTGTGAGAAAATAAGGACATTGGCAACTTTGAGTGGAAAGTGATCTGGAAGATCAAGACTATGAATGCAGGGGCCGGCCCGGTGGCGCAGCGGTTTAGTTCGCACTTTGGCAGCCTGGGGTTCGCGGGTTCGGATCCTGGGTGCCCGCCGACGCACTGCTTGTCAGCCATGCTGTGGCGGTGTCCCACATAAAGTAGAGGAAGATGGGCACAGATGTTAGCCCAGGGCCCGTCTTCCTCAGCAAAAAAGAGGAGGATTGGCAACGGCGTTAGCTCAGGGCTGGTCTTCCTCACACACACACACACACACACACACACACACACAAAGACTATGAATGCAGGGCCAGCCCTGGTGGCCTGGTGGTTAAGTTCGGCACACTCCACTTCATCAACCTGGGCCCGATTCCCGGGTGCAGACCTACACCACTCGTCTGTCAGTGGCCATGCTGTGGTGGCGGCTCACAGACAAAAAGAGGAAGATTGGCAACAGATATTAGCTCAGGGCGAATCTTCCTCAGCAAAAAACCAACAAAAGAAAAGGAAAAGTGAATGTGGAGAAATTTTAGGACTAACTTAACTGATGACTTTCTATTATGTTTTCTTTTTGTAAGATTCACAAGATTGATACACTGAAAAAGAAAACTACTATGTCTAAATAAGTCCAAAATAGTTCTTTCAATAAGTGTGAAATAAAAATTCTAAGGGATCGGAAAGCAACTGTGTTGTGTTTGAATGGATAGTATTTCTCTTTTTCTTTCTTGGACCATAAAATCATGGTGCATCTTGCCATCAGTGAGGTCTTAGGGTGAGGACAAATGGAAGTTGAGTTCGTGTGGCTAATATGACTGGAAGGCTTGACTGCACTACGGGAGAATTTTAGAGTTGCGCTCCCCGACCTTCGGAACTGAGGGTGGGAATCCGTGAAGCTTGACTTTGGAATCAGAGAATCATGGAAGCTTGGAGATAAATCACAGAATCTTGGAGAATCATGGAACTTTGGAACCATAAAATCCCAGAGTCAGAATCTCGGGGCTGGATGGACATTTGAGCTGTCATTTTACAGAAGGGGAGAATGAGTCCCAGGGAATGGAAGCGATTTGCCCAACACACTGAGGCTTCTAAGAGTAGAGCAGGACTAACACCTGTATTTCCTGAGTCCTGTGCAGGAATCCTGTCTTCCAGTCCAAGACAGGACAATTTGTCTTCTAACCCAAGATGCTGGTCACATTGGAGGGTGGGGGTTGGGAGAAATGGGTGGGAGGAAGAGGGAAGGTGCGTGCCCCAGAGGGTAACTTCTCTGTGAGGTGGTGCCTCAACCTTGAAGCTCAGCAAAACCACAGAGTGGGGTGTCATGAGGCCCCGCCTTTCTTTCCAGCTTCATCTCCTGCCACACTCAACATCTCCTTCCCACCCCCGTCTTCTGCCCACAACCACTAAGCTACTGCTCCCGCCTCAACAAGCTTCACTTGGACCCACCACAAACTCTCTCGACCTCTGTACCTTTACCCATGGTGCTCCAGGGCTGCCAAGTACAGCTGTGCAAGTTGGGCACAGCACAAGGGTGCCACATGCATGTTGTAGACATTGCAGATTTATACCAATAATTTCTGGCAGATGGCAGTACAATGTCTTGAGGAGAAGGCATCTTTTTTTATCATTTGCACGAAGGTGTCACATGGGGTGGCAGGGCCCCTGCTGTTTGCTCTGCCTGGAGTGTCATGTCCCCCATTCTCCATCAAGCAAGCTCCTGCTCCAACCTTGACGGCCCCCTTCAAATAGCCCCGCCTCCAGGAAGATAACCATGGTAACACCTCTCCAGCCTTCCTGCATGGATGAAAGGTTAATAACATCAGTCAGTGCTAACTGTTGATATGGGAGTCAATATCGCCCTGTGCAGATTTCCAAAAAGTGGGGCATGTACCATTCGTAGTAGGAGAGATGATTCTGGGTGGAACCTGGACGTGGGATTAAATAACCCTGAATCAGATACAAGAAAATAATGCTCTTTTCAATCTTTGGTTAAATCAGGGAGGAAAATCTCAGTTTGGTGCAAACGTGTCTTCCATACCTCTCTCCAGAGCTTGCTAATCATTCATTTTGTCAAAGAGCAAACAGGATGCAGGCTTACAGCCTTCATCGGGCAGTGGAGTCTGCTGAGAATTCACTACTTGGCCTTCTTTAAATTGTATTTATTTATACGATTGCTTTCTATCTATGGCATATGATGCTGATTTTCCGCTTCCTATAGTGTTATAGTTTTATTTACACAATCAATGCATTTAAGCACAAAATAGTAAGTCTATTTAAATAAAAATATTAAGTAAATAACAAAACAGATGGTAAGCAGAGAGGGTAAAAAATCATGAGAGCAGCACATGAAGGAGTAGAGTTTGAAAACACAGATTTTTTTAAAGAGTGCAGGCTCTGGAGCCAGATGGCCTGGGTTCAAATCTCGACTCACTGTGTGACCTTGGGCAAGTCACTTTCCCTCCCTGAGCCTCAATTTCCTCACTGGTTAAATGGGAATAATTATAATACCAGCCTCCTAGAATAGTCCAAAAGATATGCTAAGAATGTGTATAAAGAATTTCACAGTGCTTGCTGCTTTTGTTATTATCATAATGATTAAGACTCAGGAAGTCACATGCCAGCAATGATGTGGGACCTTGAGGCGCACATCTGTTCACAGACCCAGGAGACATTTTGGCTTTAGGAACTTTTATTTGCATGGGAAAGATGGGGAAACTGAGCCTGAGGAAGGGGTGGGATGGGGGAGAGGAGTGGAGTGTGGACTCATTTGGGGGACTCGGCGGCTAGGACTGGGAAGGAGCCCTCTTTGTGCCACTGCCGGTCGCGCAGGCGCCGCACGGACTGCATCTGTGGCTGGAAGGCCCCCCACTCGTTCCAGTGCCGGAAGTCGCCCGGCTCCAGGAGGTACTGATATCCGCGGTAACCGGGGTACTGGTAGCCAACCCAGCTGGGGGGACAGCAAGGGGGACAGCGTGGAGATGGCCAGCCTCACCGCCCGGCACCCAGACCCTGCCCGGATCAGCCAGTTCTCCATCTGCCCCTGCAGTGTGCACTCCATCCCTCACCCGGGGTGGCTCGGGCTTGGGTCACCTGGGGCTCCTCTGTCCTGGCTTTGCCCTTCCCGCTGGCTTCCCACTGGCTTTGGCCAGTGACTTCACGTCCCTAATAGACCTCAGTTTCCTCTTCTAGAAAGTGGGGATGGCCATGGTGGCTGGTTTATTAGGGTGTTTTGGGGCGAAATGGGAAAATGCACCTAAAGTGCCTACTAAGAGTGCAGGCTCTGGAGCCAGATGGCCTGGGTTCAAATCTCGACTCACTGTGTGACCTTGGGCAAGTCACTTTCCCTCCCTGAGCCTCAATTTCCTCACTCGTTAATTGGGAATAATTATACCAGCCTCCTAGAATAGTCCAAAAGATATGCTAAGAATGTGTATAAAGAACTTCACAGTGCTTGCTGCTTTTGTTATTATCATAATGATTAAGACTCAGGAAGTCACATGCCAGCAATGATGTGGGACCTTGAGGCGCACATCTGTTCACAGACCCTACCAACTGCACGTGCATGGTAGGGAGATTAATACACACCCCACTGGAAGTGGTGACCTGGGGCTCTGAGAACAGGGTCAAAGGGAGTGAGGACAGGTTAGCAATGAGGCAGGTAAGGAGGAGCCTTGTTTCATAAAACGGTTTCCTTTGTATGTAAGTGAACTTGCGTGCAGTGGTTGGGAGCACACATTCTCTTGTCAGACACACCGGGTTCAAATCCCAGCTCCGCCTTTTACTCGCTGTGAGAATCTAGGCAGATGACTTATCAGAACCCCGGTTTGCAGTCTGTGAAGCGGGAATGATGACACACCTACCTCATCGCTTTGTTATAAAGATTCAATAACTATTCACTGTGAGTGGTTAGCACGGTGCGTGGTACACAGTAAGCACTCAATAAAAGTTATTATCAGTGATGCATTTCTAACTTCTGTCATTGTCTCTGCTGGGAGGGTCTTTCCAGGGCTCTCTTGACCCCCTGCCCGTCTTTCAAAGTCTGGTTTAAGTTCCAGCCTCCTCGATAAATGTCTGACCTGCCCTCCACTCCAGCACACACTCAGCTCCCAGAAACCTTCCTCTGTCCTCTGCCCTCCTCTGTGGACCATCTCTTACCCGGGGTTGTTGGACAGCATCTCACAGGTATACCCGGGGCTCCTGCTAGGCCGAGTAGGCCCCCTGAAGGGAAGAACTGAGCCCCATTCGTCTCTGCCTCTCCCAGGGTGCCCAGCACAGTGCCTGCCTCACAGGCGATGCTCAGTCAATTTCAGATGGCTTGAATTCAGGGATGTGGGTTTCAGGGAGGGGGAAAGGAGCAAGAGAAAGGGCAGGGCCCTGATGGTGTTCCAGGAGCTCAGAAAGAGTCCAGTGGGGAGGCAGAAGCCATACATTTGCCTCGAGGAGACCAGGGGTGTCTGGCATGGTTGTGTGGAGGCAGAGGGATGGATAAAGTGACCTCCTTTGGGCATCCGGCTCTTGCTGTGTTCTCATGGACGTGGGGTCATGGGGCTCTGCTTTGAAAGCTTCAAATCCTGAGAATTCAGAGCAGAAAGGGCCCTTGTAGATCACGGAGTCTGATGTGCCCAATGTATGGTTGGTGACACTGAGACACAGACACGGGCTCCCCCGGCTTCCCCAGCACCACACGACAGGGTCAAGGCCCTTTCATCACACAGTCTCACCTCTCAGACTTCATTCTGCTCATCTCTCCAGAGGCTCCGGATTTCCCTGCATATTCTGTTTTTCTAGACACATCCAGATTCACCTACTCACATCAGCTCTGCCCCCCTTACTTAATTATTTCTCTCAGTCACAACCTGGGTTTAGAAACCCCTATTACCTCCATCTTCCAGCTTTTTAGAACCAATTGCCAAGTTTGTTTACACTGACATGTAATTCATCAGAGTATGACTTCACTCCCAAGAGGAAAAACCCTCTATTGGTGGAATCCCAGGCACCAGCACTGGGAGAACTGGCGGGGGGCGGGGATGGTGGCCTCTCCTATGCGGCTGATGCCATGTCCTGGAAGGGGGACCACCATGAGTTTGTGCTTGAGGCAGGAACTGAGGGAGGGAGGCTTACGTTCCACTGGAGACCTTCACACTGCCCACACGGTCACAGAAGCCGTGGACCCAGAGGCTGGGCACGTCGTCCCCCTGGATCTCCATGGTGTTCCCCTTGAAGTTGGCACTTTCAAACAGGCAGATTTTATGCTCCTGGGAGTCCTGGGGAAGGAGAGCAGATCAGGCGTGTGAATATGAATGGTGCAAAGAGAATCACTTAGTGGGGCCTCCTGGGTGTGGAGAGAGAGCTGAGTCTGCTCAGGCCACTGTAGGGCTCGCCCGGAATGGCTGCTGTCCTGCCTGGAAGGGCCCTCCTTATCTGTGAAAAGAGGATATCAGCTTCTATTTCACGGAGTTGTCATGAGGATTAAATGAGCTAATCCATATAGAGCACTTAGCACTTGGCCTGGCATATACCAAGTGCTCCAAAAAAAATTTATTCATTATTTTCATTATTGTGATCAGGGATACAGAGGCTCAGAGATGTCAAGTTTCTTGATCAATGTCACACAGCCAGGGAGGGGCAGAACCTTTCAGAGAAGCGTTTTATTCCTCCTATCCCATTTTCTACCCCTCTCCCCTCCACTCCCTCTGCCACAGCCACATGGGCTGCTTTTAAATTCCTTGGTCACACCCAGCCCATCCTCACTTCAGGAACTCTGCACTCACTGTCCCCTGGAAGGCTGTCCACATGGCTGACTCTGTTCCCATCCTTCGGCAGCTGTCTTCCCTGACCACCCTCTGACCACTCCCACGCCTCCCCAACATCAGAGCCCTCTCCTGCTCTCCTAGCACACTGCCTGGCCCCTGTGCAGCACGTACAGTGGCGGTTTGCAAATGTAGACTGATTTCCGTGATTAGGTTTTCAATAGCTGCCTCCCGTGAGGACGGGGACCTTGCCTGTCCCACACAGAGTTATGCACCCGGAGCCTTCAACAGAGCCTGGCAGAAACAGGTGAACCGATAGTGGTCGAATGCATGACTGTAAGTGGAAGATGGTCAGGTTGGAGATCCCTCTAACTTCCCAGGAGAGAGGGCTGGAAAGCAGTCAGAGAACCCAGCGGGGAGGGAGCAGGAGCCGCCCAGGGAAGAGAGAAAGGTAGCCCACACCAGGATGGGGGTAGAGATAGACCGGTGGGTCTCAGCCCCAGCTGCACTGGGACTACCTGGGGGGGTGGAAAAGATATTAGAGTCTGCGCCCCAGCCCCGGATTTAATTGGTCTGGGAGGGTTTGGGCATTGGGATTTTTTTTCCTAATAATATAGTTTATTTACACAAATATGTCTAAAGTATTATAATTTCAATATGTAACCAATATAACAAGATAAATGGAATAGTTTACATTCTTATTTTTGTTTTTTACTATGTATTCAAAACCTGGTGTGTATGTTACACTTATAGCACACGTCCAACTAGCCAAGGTTCAAGTGTTCAACAGCCACATATGGCCACTGCCGACTGTATGGGACAGCAAAGCTCTAGAAGCTTCTAGACATGCCCTGGCTGATCATTCTTCCAAATAAGTTCCCTTGATACAGATTACCATGTGGGGACCATGCAGTGACTGAGAGACAAACCTATGAATTCTTACAAAGGGTCCATTACAAAGGCTGATAATTCAGCCTCAAATTCTGAGAAAAACACTGAGAATGATCTGGTTGGATAATCCATTAAGGTAAGTTTGGTGATGCCAAACCAGCGGGCTGTTGGCACCTGTTAGCCTCGAGTGGACATTCGTGAAAATTCCCACGATGGAAGGCAAAAGTGGGTTACGACAGGAAACGAACATCAGTGAGTGAAGAGGGGGTTGGTTCATGAGTCATAATCAACACAGTTCTGGAAAAACTGTGAATTGCCTGAGGATGATGTCACTGATCTTGGCGTTGAGCCTTCTTGAAGGTATCTAACTTATAACAGGGCTAATTCAGTATATTGCCTTATTATTAGGAAGTTCGAGGTGCCTTTCCACAACTTCCCTCCTCTCAGCCACTGCACAAGCTTCAGTCTGCATGTTGGATGTTTTACACGGGCACCGGGGTTTTCAAAGCTCCCCAGGAGGGTCTAATGTGCAGCCAGGAATTAGAAACATTCCACAAAGAGAAGCAAGGAAGACACTGGTTTCTAGCTCCAACCACTGAGAGGTTGACTCCACTCTTGACAGCAGCAGGGAAGGGGAAAAAAGAGTTTTGTGTTCCTCACTTGCCCAGGGATCCTACAGGGGCTGGGCACACCGCGGGTGTGGCAGGGACACCTTGTGAGTGGAGGACCACAAGAGCCCACTGCCCTGGGACAACCCAGAGATCACCGCGCCTCCCTGCCGTCATTCCTTCCTTCTTTCCCTTGCTCACTCCCATTCCCTTGCTCAGTGTCAGACATCAGACTTGCCCCTGCCCTCCGCACTCATCCCCCAGTCCGGGTCCAGGAGCCGCTCACCATCTTGACGGGCCGGAAGGACAGAAGCCGGTCGCTGCGGTAGCTGCTGGACCACGTGTCCCAGCGCGGGTACTGGCCCTTCTCCAGGACAAACATCTCCCCCCGGAAGTTGGACTGCTCAAAGGCGACCCAGCTGGATGCGAGAGGGATGGGGAGGGTGGGGAAGACCGGCAGGGGCAAAGGCAGAAAGGAAAGAAACCGTTAGCAGAAACCTCTTCACCCCCACTCACCTTCTTAGCTCCCCCTTGCAAGGCAGCCCGGAGGCCACTGGGTTTGATCCTAGGCTGTGCTGCTTACTGGCTGTGTGACCATGGGGCAAGTGGCTTCACCTCTCTGAGCCTTGCCTTCCTCATCTGATAGGCCTATTTTCTCGGAGTTGGTGAAGGATTAAATGAGACAATGTGTATAATTATGTGAGCAAACTGTTTCCCAGAAGTAGGATTCAAGTATGATTGAAGTATTACAAGGACCTGGGATAAAGGAACACGTAAGATTTTTTCTTCTAAACCTGTTTACCGCTAGGAGAAAGTCTCTGTTGGATGCTAACATGCCTTTAACACTTAGTAATCTCTTTTTGCAACAAAGGAAGAACAGGCCGCCCGCTGAGACTTGAGCGGGCAATAGTACAATAGCCCTGCATTGTGTTCATTGGATTAATTCTTTATGGATACCTTTTACTTATAGCAAGGAGCTTTCCATTTGTAAAAGTGATGCAAAGGTTCTTTTAAAATATATTTATTTGTGTTAAAAAGGTCGTTTTAAATGTAATGTATTAAGTAAATAATAGTCCTGGAGGTACAGGGCTAAGGAAAAAATGAATACAGGTGCTTGAATCGTACATTGGGTAAAGCCTGGCCTGTCGTCCAGAAGGGGCTCAGCAATCAGTGGGAGCAGTGGGGGCAAGTGATAGGAACAGCACCTCTCAGATACCTGTGAGGATTAAGTGTGATCGTGCATATGAAGGTGTTAGTCCCCTACAAGTACTAATTACAAGCCTGAAGTCAAATGGGGGCTTTTCCTGGCTTTCTTAGTGCAGCCGGATAAAGGATGGGAAGTGAGCTTGTGTTAGAGGGACCAGGCATTCTGGAGGAGATAGGATGATCCCCATTTCATAGATGAGAAGGCTGAGACTACGGGAGCCCTTGACCTTTGCTCTATATGTGTTCAGGAGTGCTCAGGGAACAAGAGGGGACACTGACATTAGTATCGTTTCCCTGGGGGCTGCTGGGAACTTCCTCTACCCAGAAGGAGATGGAGTGGGGGTGGGGGGATGGGCTACCACCACGGACTGAAACAGAATGCATCCCGGGAGCCTCAGGTCCTTGTCTGAGGAATGGGCCAACCCACACTGGAGTGACAGAATTGAAGATGCAGAGTTATCCTCCCAGAATAGAGATGAATCTGCTTCAGCCCTGCCTGGTCTGGAGTAGATAAGAAAAGGAGGGATGGATAGATGGATGGATGGATGGATGGATGAGTGGATGAGTAGGTGGGTAGATGGATAGATGAGCAGATGGCTAGGTGGATGGATGTATCTATGGATGGTTGTATTGACGGATGGATGATGGAGAATGGATGGATGGATGGATGGATGGAGAGGTAAGCAGATGGATGAATAAATTGTTGGAGAATGAATGGATAGGTAGATGGATGAACTGATCTATAGATGGATGGATAGATGAATGGGTAAATAGGTGAATGACGAATGGATGAGTGAATAGGTGGGTGGGCGGATGAGAAGAGAGCCTTGGAAGATGCTACCACGTAGGAGTTAAGAGCATAGACTCTGAAAACAGACAGACCTGAGTTCTAATCCCGTCTTATCATTTATTTGCTGTGTGACTTTACCCAAGTCACCTAAGTTCATTAAGCCACGGTAAAAGAGAAGAAATGATCGCATCTACCTTGTCAGGAGGTTATGAGGGTCTGAAAGAGGAATGCAGGGAACGAGTCCAGCACAGAGACAGCACAATAAATAATATCTTTTATCATTAAAGAGAGAGGGAACCCGCTGGAGGTCTGAGCTTATGGAAGGACAGACACTGATGTGGTCTTACCACTTTGCCCGCCCTCCCAAAAAACTCCCTGTCTTCTTCAGGAGTCATAATGCCCAGTGAGGGCCTGTTATATGAGTGAGGAATTTTGAATATTTATTTCAGTGTCTTTTCTAATCTCCCATGGCTCATTTGAGCCTTTACAAGGAGGGAGAGAGGTGGGACAGAAATCTTAATTTACAGATAAGGAAACTGAGGCTCAGAGAGGTTAAGTCACCTGTCTAAGGCCACATGATGGTGTCTGGTGTCAGGTGGAAGTCTCCTAGGTTTCAGGCAGGCATGCCTCCCCTCCCCACCCCTGTGCTGGGGACACACCTCTCCTCCCCTTCCCTGCCTACCTCATCCTCTCCACCCTAGTTTCCACCACTGTTTTTCCCACTGCCCTCCGGGTCCTGACACAGACCCCCCCTGACCGCAGGCTCTTTTCTGTCCCCATCAGGCACAGCCCCAAAGCACACACCAAAGATGAGCTGCATTTTCGTTTGAGGAGAAATACTCTGGGTTTGAGTCACTGGCACCAAAAACAGCCTGAAAACCCAAACTGGCCACATCCGGCATCTGTTCCCAGCTGGGCTTTGGGTCTGGGGGTGGGGTTGAGGCTGTGTTGACCACACCTGGGGGTGGAGGTGGGCTCAGGAGGTAGAAATGCTCCCCTCCCCCACTTCCCCTGGACCAGGGTGACTTGGCTAAGTTCACAGGGCAATGGGGAGGGACGTAATCATCACTGTCGCCTGCCATGTTTGGGCACCCACAAAGTGCCAGGCCCACACTGCGTTATCTCCTTCAGGCCTCAGAATAATCCAGTGGAGGGTAGCGGGGACCGTTACTCTCCCATTTCAGCGATGAGGAAACTGAGGCTCAGAGGTCAAATAAGGCAAAAGAGAGAGATGGGACCCGAACCTGGGCCTATCTGACCTCAAAGCCATCTCTGTTCTTTGTATGAAAAGAGGCCGGGGATGCTGGGTATCCAGGCTGACCATACCCCGGGGGGCCTTCCGTCTGGAGAGACAAGACGCAAAGGGGCCATGTGGGTGTTGCTCTGGGGATGGCGCTGTGCCCTGACCTCAGCCCACAGGGGCTGGAGCTGGTGCAGCCATGATGTCCAAGGGACATTTATTCCTGCTGATAGGGGGTCGCTAAGCCCAGAGAAGCCCAGAGAGTCAAGGGCAGGCCATGGGGCATCATGACAAAAGCATGTGGGTGAAACTGATCAACCCGAGTTGAATCCGGGCTCTGTCACTTACCACTAGGTGACTTTGGCCAAGGGACTTAACCTCTCTGAGCCTCAGTTTCCCCATCTGTCAAACGGGGGCAAGAATAGCCCCTCCCTCATGCAGCGATCACTTAGGCAAAGCCCTCAGTCAGTGCCTGGCACATAGTGGGTGCTCAGCAGATGCTTATTACTCTTCTGGCTGCTTGCTGCCCGGGAGAGGGGACAGCTGGTGGCCACTTGGCTCTGCGGTCTCCTCCTGCCCTCAGTGATGGGCCAGGACTCCTTCCATAGTAGAAGCACCATTTCTCTGGACCCAGAGTCTTGACTTGCCCTCAGTGTGACCTTGTGCAAATCAAACCACCTCTCTCTGAGCTTCAGTTTCCTCATCTGTAAAATGGGAAGGAGAGTAACACCTCCCTCTCGGGCCTGAAAGGAGGGCTGGAGATAATACGTGTGTCTCCGCCAGCAGGGTGGCAGGCGCGAACGGACACTCAGTCAGAGGCAGCTGTTGTTGTTGTATTATTATTACTTTACCACGGCAGGAGGAGGGCTCCTGTGCCGCCCAATACTCACGGTCCCGAGGTGACAATGATGCTGCGCACTCGGTCGAAGCCGCGGTCTCCCAGGTTCGGGCACTCCCCGGAGAATTCTACACAGCGGCCCTGGAAGTTCTCCTGCTCGTAGACCATCAGCTGCAGGAGAGAAGCCCCCACGCGGAGGGGGCAGTGAGGTGGGGAGTACCTCCACACTGGGGAGGCTGCAGGTCAAATATTCATGAAGCGCCTCTATACGTACAAGCAGGTCTGCACAGATCATGTGACAGCGTGCCTTGAGCCAAGGTCTGCGAGACAGTCCTGTCCTCCCTTCCCTCCACTTCCGAACTTGTATCTGTACCATCCTTAGGAACCGATAGATCTCCCTTCTGGGTCTGTATCTCTGCTCTTCCTTCTGCTTGGAACGCCCTCTCCACCACACATCCCCATCCTGGAGCTCATGTTCCCTGTCCTGTTCTAGGCGCATATGTCACCTCCTCCAGGAAGCCTTCCCTGATGCCTTCTCCTATGTGGGCTTGGTTGAGTGCCCCCCACTGTGCTCATCCCATTAGCAGCACAAGTAACGCTGCTGCTTTGCTTCTGGGTCTCTCTCTAGGCACCCCTCCCCCACTTACTCAACCCCTCCAAAGACCAAGGGCTCCTCCAGGGCAGGATGTGGCGTCGATCGATTTCTGCATCTCCAGCCCCAGCACCTGCCACAGAGCTGGTGCTCAAGAAACACTTGCCAGTCTACCCGCCACAATGCAGGGGAGCCCAGCCTCTCCATTCACCTGAACCTAGGGAAGCGTCTTCCTTCTCTGAGCCTCAGTTTCCCCAGCTGTAAGAGGAAGAGGTTCGCATATCCTTGACCCAGCTCTTCCACTCCTATACCTGTCCGCCAAGAGAAACTCCTGCACGCGTGCCCCCGGAGACACGGGTAAGAAGAGTCTGGCCACGCTGTTCATCAGAGCAAAGCTAGCAACCACCCCAGTGGTCCTCGGGAGTGGTGGTCACACTGACATATACGGCCGCCAAAACGAATGACCCCCAGCAATGCGCAACAATATGGATGACTATTAGGGTTCTCACAGTAAGTGAAAAGAGAAAAACCCAGAGTGATTACACACAGCGTATTTCAATAGGTTAAAAACGCATAAAATACAAATATACACTTTTAAAGGAATAATGTATAAAAGTACATCAAAAAGCAAGCAAGGAGATGATGGACAGGGTGAGGATGCCCGTTGTCCTGAGTAGGGGAGGAGGGTGGTGGGCTCATGGGGGGTCACTTTATTGTTAGAGGATTTTTAACCAAGTCCTGGCTTTTAACATGGTGATGAGTTTGTAGGTACTTGTTGCATTATTAAAAACTAAATACAGGGGCCCCCGGTGGCGCAGCGGTTTAGCTCGTGCTTGGCAGCCCGGGGTTCACGAGTTCGGATCCCGGGCGCCCGCTGACACACTGCCTGTCAGTCATGCCGTGGTGGCGTCCCATATAAAGTGGAGGAAGATGGGCATGGATGTTAGCCAGTCTTCCTCAGCAAAAAGAGGATTGGCAACAGATGTTAGCTCAGGGCTGGTCTTCTCCACAAAAAAAAAAAAAGAAAAAAAAAACTAAATACAAATTTATGATTAAATAACTGACCACATAATAAAAGCCGGCCATACACGGACCACACGAGAGCATGCACGAACCAGGGGTTATGCAATGACCCAGTCCTGTGCACGTGAGGTTGAAGCCAAACCCAACTCGATCCCAGGTTCAGTCTGACCCACTCGCTGATGGCCACGGATCATCTTCAGGGGGGTCTGAGTCCAGCCTGCTGCCCTGGAGAACCTCCCGGGACAGGTGGTTCCTGCTGCTAGGCCAGCCCACTTTCTTTCCTTCTCTTTCTTGCTTTCCACAAACTCTACGCACAGGCTTGCCCAGGTTGGAGAGTGGCAGGGGGAGAGGGAGGAGGGGAGAGGGAGATGGAGGAGGGGGGGGGAAGGGAGAGCAGAGGCAGAGGGAGAAGAGGAGGGGAAGGAGTGGGGAGGGGAGAGGTAGAGGGAGGAGGGGAGAGGAAAAAGAGGAGGGGAAGGAGGGGGAGGGGAGAAGGAGGACAGAGAGGGGAGGAAGGGGAAGGAGAGGAGGGGAGAGGGCGGAGGGAGCGCAGGGGTGGAGCCCAACCACCTCCCCCACCCTGCCCTTACCCTGTAGGTCGCAGGATGCAGGTCCCCCACCTTGGCAGTGGGCATGGGCAGGGACGCTGGGGGCAGGGCTGGGCCGGTGCCTGCAGCAGGTCCTGTGGGTGGGGCCCCCTTCCCCTTCCCATCAGGCCCTGGGTTCGCCACAGCTGTCCCCGAAGGCTTCACAGCCTCAGACATGGTTCACACCTGCAAACGTCTGTAAAGAAACCTTTGGCCTAGGTTAATTCAGGGAGTCACCCCCAAGCTGCCCTCCCACCTCACACCCCCTCACCCCGTGTTTTCAGGCTCCTTTGAACTCATTTCCTCCCTTTCTCCTTCTGGAACATAGGCCTTGAAATTTTCCATCCCAACCTGGCTCCATGGTCAAGAGTTTCCTGTCCGGGGGCCACCCATTGCTGATCTGCCTTCCTCCAGGCTTTTGACCAGGCCGGTCCCTCCACCAGCCAGGCCTCCCATCTACCCCTCTTCCCTGCTATGCCCTTCCTTAGCCCCCTGGACTTTTTCTCATCACTTACTCTCATTTGCTTGTGCAACTTCAATTTGCCTCTCCAGGTTAACAAGATTAAGTCACGTTTGGAAGTACTTAAGGTCTGCCAGGCTCTGTTATGAGCATTCATGAACCCATCTGTCCCTCACCCCAACCCCATGCGGTGTATGCTATCTTATCCCCTCTGAGCAATCTGAGGCTCAGAGAGGGGAGGTGACCAGCCCAAGACCACACAGCTACTGAGTGGTGGGACTCCAATCTCAATTCAAGCAGATGGACCCAGCAACTGAGTTATTCAATGCTCTGCCATTTATTTATTCTGATTATTCACCCTCCGTCCCCAGCCCTTGGCTTGGCACCTGGCACATAGGAGATTCTCAACTATTATTTGTTCGGAGAATTCCCCTCTCCTTTCCCAGTCCAACTGCTGCCTCTGGCATTCTCTGGGAACGGGTGTGCGGGTGCAGATGGAGGCCTGGGAGGACCCCAGAGGAGGGCCCAAGAGGATGAATTTAGTGCCTGTTGGGGGTTCAGAAATGAGGGCTGTGACCGTGTTGGCGTTGCTGGAGAGGGCTTTGGTCAATTCCAGTGGTTCCTCATTGCTTTGGGGTCATGGATGCCTTTGAGTGTTTGAAGAACTCCATGTCCTTGTCCCCAGGGGAAAAAAATGCCCCCTTTAATTTTGGAGACAATTTCCAGGGATTCGAGGACCCCCTGGCGGCGCAAATTGAGACCCTCAGGCCCAGCGGATTGCTAAACACTTTCTGTAAGAAGGAGCTAGATGGGACATGCTCCCACCTTCCCTGAGGAAGACTGTCATTACTCTAGGGTGCTCTGCCATCACTCTAGGGTGCTCTGCCATCGTGGGCAGGCCACACATCTGGGCCACGTCCGTGGCTTCCCTCCACTCCCTGCGCATGTCAGTCTGTGACTCAACCCTGCCCCGGGCTGTAGTTGGTCTCCTTCCTTCCTGGAGATACTCTCTCTCTCTCTCTCTCCTCTGCCTGTCTCTCTATATCTGTTTGTTTCTATCTTCTCTCTCTCTCCCTCTCTCTCTCTCTTTACTACTCTCTCTCTCTGCCTATCCTCTCTCTCTCTCCCTCCCCCAGTATCTAGCTCTCTTTGTGTCTCTGCCTATCTCTTCTATCTGTTCTTTATTACTGTCTTTTCTTCTCTCTCTCTCTTCTTCTCCTTCCCTCTCTTCCTCTCTCCGTCTGCCTCTGTTTATTTTTATCTTTTCTTCTCTCTCTCTGCCTTTCCCTCGATTACCCTGTCTCTCTTCTGTAACTGCTCTCTCTCTCCCCTCTCCTCTCCCCTCCCCTTTGGCTCTCAGCAGTCTGGCGGGTTCTCTCTTACCTGCTACTTCCTGCTGGAGGACAGACAGGCGGGCAGACGGGTGCAGTGGGCGACTAGGGGCCGACCCCCCATTTTATAGTCTGGCAGACACCAGGACCTATGGTCTGTGGCACAAAGGGGGAGCTGGCTCAGCAGGTCCCGGGTGGGGAGTGGGGGGCCCGGAGGCCCCGACCTCGCCTGGGTTACTGCGGACAGCAGCACTTTCCATTGTGAGCCCAGCACGCACAGCAGAAACCCCGGCCAGCAGCCACTTCACCTCGCCCTCTGCCTGGCCCCTACCCTGACCCCTGTCTCTAAAACCCCAACAGGGTCCCCACTGGCTGCCAATCCTGGGGCAGGGAAAAGGGAGCCCCCTGGAAGGCAGGAGACCTGGGTTTGGATTGTGGCTCAGCCACTATGCACTGGGTGGCTTTTAGCAGGTCTCAACCCCTTAGGACCTCTGTGACCGCAGTTACAAGTGGGCACAAGTGTCCTTGTTGGATGCTACACAGGACAGAAGGTGACAGTGAGCATAGGGGATGGAAAAACGCTTGGTAAAGGCAGATGTGGGTACGATATCAACAGGGCCACTTCCTGAGTGCTTACTGAGTACTAAGCATAGCACCCATGCCATCTTGTTCAACCCCCAGGACAACCCACCTTGTTTGGTACTTTCCTTCTACCCATTTCATAGATGAGCAGAGCCAGGGCACAGAGAGGTCCGAGCAGGAACTGGCCCGGGCAGGCTGGCTCAGGTACCTGTGTGCTTCATTGTCACACTGTCCGCCCCTGGTCCTGGCCTGACTTCCTGCTTCTGGGTGTAGGGGTAGGGATGGGGGGATCCCCTGTGCTCAGGGGGGTTGAACCCTGGGTCCTGTTCCTCTGCCCACATTGGGCCTAGATTCCTCCCCGACTCTTTCCTGACCTGCCTGGAGACCGCCTGTCCCACTATCGGACCTCAGGGACAGAGTTGGTGGCCAGAATTATGACTGCCTGTCTCGGGGCTTCCTTGGGGAAGCCCCCAAAATCCACCACCTCTTGTTCACCACTGGGCCCCAGCACCCAGCACAAGGCCTGGCACGTAGAGGGCCCTCAATCAATTTTGGGGGCCTAAATGGTGGTGCCAAAGGATCATAACGGAAGCTGGGGTGCGGGGGAGACAGGGAAATCGAGATAGGGAGAAAGAAATAAAAAAAGGGAGGCTGATGGGGAGAAGTGGAGAGGGACAGAGAAAGAGGGATGATGGAGACAGAAGACAGAGGGGCACAGAGAGAGACGGACCGTGAAGGAGAAAGAGACGGAGAGACAGAGGGAGACAGAAGTCAAAACAGAGCAGTCAAGACTCAGAACAATGGAGCAGATGCCAGACCCTTATGGTATGGTCCAATTCCCTCATTTCACAAATGGAGAAACTGAGGCCCAGGTGGAACACATGACTTCAACCAGGTCACACGGGGGGAACTCACAGAAGAGCCAGGGCTGGACGGACCCAGGGACCTACTGAGCCAGAGCAGCCCGCAGTCTGATTCCCCAGCCCCAGGTATGGGGGACGGGGTCTGCACAGGTTCCTGCGTTTTCTGCGGGGTTCCAGGGTCCCAGGCTCCCCATGGGGCCTGGCTGCACTTGAGATCAGTGGCCCGGAACCAGCTCTGCCTCCTGCCCGCTCACCCCCACCCGGCACCCCCTCACTTCCCAGCCACCCCCTCAGCCTTTCATCCTGGGCCAAGGCCTGGGAGGGGGGCAGGAACCGCAGGATGGGGCAGCCACTGGAACCAGCGCCAAGATGCCTGTGGTGGGGGGCCACCCACATGTCTGGGTTCAAGACCAGGCTGTCTGGGACAGTTCCATGGCCCCCGTGGCAGTGGGCCGCCTGCCAAAGGTGGGGGCAGAGGTGGGGTGGCCCCCCATGCTGGGCGGCTCCACTCCGAGCATTGCACTGACTTGGCACCTCATGACGACAATGGCGTCTCTGGGATTAATCCTGTTCGCAGATGAGGAAACTGAGGCAGCTTCCTCTCACCTCTCTCAGCCTGGTTTTTCATCCGTAAAATGGAACTGGGAAGTCATATCTTGTCACTCCTAAACTCAGGCTCTTAAAACTATGCACTTCTGCTTTTATATGAATAATTATTTAATAGTAATCTTTTTTTTTCCAGCTTTACTGAAATATAATGACACAGAACATTGTGTAAGTTTCAGGTGTACAATGGGTTGATCTGATACATTTATAAATTGGGAAATGATTCCCACCACAGCTGTAAGTACCACCTCGATCTCATCGCGTGGTGACATATCTTTTTTGTGACGAGAACATTTAAGATCTACTCTCTTAGTGACATTCAGGTACATGCTACAGTATTATTAGCTGTAATCGCCATGCGGGACGTTAGATCCCACACTTGTTAATCTTACAAACGGAAGTCTGAACCCTTTGACCAGCATCTCCCCATTTCCCCTCCCCCCCACTCCTGGCAGCCACCACTCTGCTCTCCGTTTCTATGAGTTTGTCTGTTTTAGATCCCACATAGAAGTGAAATCATACAGTATTTGTCTCTCTCTGTCTGACTTATTTCACTTAGCATAACGCATTCGAGGTCCATCTGTATTGTCACAAATGGCAGGATTTCCTTCATTCTCGGGGCTGAACAATATTCCACTGTATGTATATACACCATATCTTCTTCATCCGTTCAGCCATTGATGGACACTTAGGTTGTTTCCACATCTTGGCTGTTGGGAATAATGCTGCAGCGAACATGGGAGTGCAGATATCTTAATAGTAATCACTTTTACTATTTAGCAATGATGATGACAATCATGATGGAGGCACACAGTGTTTTTTATGTCCGAGGAGCAGTTCCAGAACAGCAAGTGCTGGTCATGTGTAACTCACATTTACCCTCCACTAAGCTCAATTTATCTTGTTATACCCATTTTACACATGAGGAAACTGAGGCTCAGAGAGATTAAGTAACACGTTCAAGGTTACCCAGCCTCAAGAGTGGGATGCAAACCCAGGCTGTCTGGCTGCAGAGGCTGCATTCTTAGCCTTTGATCTTCACGACAACGCTTCATCAAAGTCATGCATTTGCTAAGGCTGCATTTAACCCTCCCCGAAGGGAGCTCATGTGGCCACTTTACAGGCTATGAGCTGAGATCAGACATCTTCTAGGTCACCCAGATGTTCAGAGGCTGGGCTGGATTCCCAGAATGGTCTGATTTCCAGCCATGCACTTTCCTGCGCTGTGAGAGGCCCCTCCTAGATCAACTCAGAAGGTGAGCATGCGGGGACAGGGTGCACAACGCGAATTCTGCAAACCCTGGCTATCTGGCAGGTGCACTACAGTTTGCAAAGCACGTGCGCACCCACCAGCTCTTTTTTTCTGCCCACAGAGCCATCTGGACTCCTCTTTGGGCTTCGTGGGCCCTGGAGGCCCCGGCCCAGCCCACCTTTCCCGCCTGGCTCCTTCTGCTCTCCTTCAGGGTGTCTGAACTCCAGCCCAATGGGACTGCCAGCTCTTTCTCATTTACGTGTCCCAAGTTGCCACCCGTGCACTTCTGTTTAGAAAAGGTGTTTCCTTCTATCTCCCTTTGTACAAATCTTCTTCACCCTTCAGAGTCTAATTTAAAGGCCACCTCAACACGAAGCCTACCCTGATTGCCCCTGATGGAAGGGGAAGGGGGCATGGGAGGGGGAAAGGTAGAGGCATTTGGTGAATGTTCAGTCTGTGCCAGGCATGTTAACTTCACAGCCACCCTGCGATGTCCTTTATTCTTGCCCCATTTTATAGGCAGAAACCGAGGGGAAATGACTCGCCCCAGGTCATGCAGCTAGGAAGGAAGAATGAGGTTTTTGGACTCCTTGCCCAGTGCTCACTCTCCTGCTCCAGTCAGGAGTCCCATAAGCTGACTAAGGCAGACCTTCCTTCTCTTGCCTTCTTTGCGGCTGGTCCCTGAGGGAGGTGGCCCGACCCTTTCCCTCCCAACAGAAGCTGATGCTGCTGACACCTCTCCGCTGGGGCTTCAGCCAGTGTTGGCTTTTGTTTCTGCCGCTCACTTGCTGAGTCAGAGCTTTGCCTCCCAGGGGCCCTCTCCCCTCTCTGCCTATAAGAGCCTGACCTCGGCTGGTCCCAGGTCTGGCACGTTCTCTGGGTCCGTCTCGGTAAGTCCCTGGCTTGGAGGAGGGGTGGGATCCCAGCTCTGAGTGAGCATCCTGGGAGGTGGGGGAGCCCAGGTCCCCTATCCTGGGAGCGTCACTGTGTCATCCTGAATGTCACCCTCATCCTAACCAAGACCAGGCCCCAGAGAGCAAGACCAGGACCTGCCACCCTCATTTAAAACCCAAATTATGCCTAGTCCCGTTGCCTCCGTTTCCACCATAAGTCACCTCTTTGGGTCACGTCCTGTCTTTGGGAAGCTCTCTTAAGCTGAGCACCTGGGCACTTGCCACCCACCGGCAGCCATAGAAATTTCCCACAGTGAACAGATGAGCCCGTACAGAGCAGAGCTCAGAGGCAGTGGGATCCAGAGTGGCAATAGGACGGAAGAAGAGGAGGTGGCATGGGTCACAGATGGAAAGGGAAGGAGAGGGACAGGCTAGAGCCGCACTTTGCCCCTAGCCCAGGCCCGTCTGGACCCTGTCTGGATCCCTACCTCACCCAAACCACACCTCAGCATCAAGGAAGAGCGCAAAGTCAGGGCGGAAGGCCATCATCTTCTTCTCTTGTGTAGGGAGCGGGCAGCATGGCTCTACAGTGCACCAAGTTGGCGGGACACTGGAAGGTAGGGAGAGGCATGGGGGGTGTCTGGGGAGGGGGGTACATGTCAAACCCAGGTCCACGGGACCCCCATCCCCACCTCCATTGAATCCCCACCTCACCCCTGGCGGGGGTGGGTGTTATGAGGGCCCATTTCTCAGGGGATGTGATCGAGGCTCAGAGAGGAGAAGGGACTTGTCTAAGGTGCCACACAGGGGTCTCGGTTTGCCTCCTGGGGGTCTTCTGGTCCCCAAAGTTCACTGTCACACTCTCTGGCAGAGATGGCACACAGTCGTTGGGCATGCTTTCTTTGACCCTCTCTGTGTTTACAATTTTTTTCTGAATTTGTCATTAACCTTCCAAAACCCAGAGGGTCTACAGAAAAGTCCAGATATAATGATTGTCTTGAGAAACTGGAAAGTCTTCCCCGCATTCCCAGGTGGCAACAGTAGGTGGCGCTAAGCAGAGGCCGGCCATGTACTCCCGGCCTGTGCTCCGGGTTCCCTCGGCCCTCTCGCTCCTTCCCTGCCTGGCCCCCCGACGTGTCCGAGTTTGCAGTCACTACTTTACCTGCCCACCCCACCCTGAGTCCTGGGTGAGCCCCTCACCCCTCACCCCACAGGGCTCTGATGAGGGCCCGACCTTTCCTCTCCTGCTAGATTGTGGTGTGGGACGAGGAGGGCTTCCAGGGCCGGCGCCACGAGTTCACGGCTGAGTGCCCCAGCGTGCTGGAGCTTGGCTTTGAGACTGTGCGATCCTTGAAAGTGCTGAGTGGAGCGTGAGTCCTGGGATGTGAGCCGGGCTGGGGGAGACAGAAAGGGATCTTGAGAGGGGTGCTGGGACTTTCAGATGTTCTAGGCCCTATCTTTCCAGACTCTGACTTCCCCGTGTGCCTTCCTTCGATCCCAAGTGCTGGGGAGTGCGCTGGACGGCAGTGTAAGTTTATGCAGGTTGTGCACTGTCCAAATGTAGGGGGCACCATACGCACAGGTCTTGCCCACGGGATGAGGCAGCCTTGCAGGGGCAGACCTTTAGAACCAAGCGTTGCATCTGAAATGTCCCTCTTAGGCATAAATCGGAAAGCCAACATCACTCACCAAAAGTAGAAGGTAACTATAAAAACAAATATAGTAAAAAAGAATGCTATTAATCTTTAGTTGAACGTTGTTGGCTGACAGAGACTCTGGGCATGAGACATGTTTTGTTGAAAACAAAGAGAGAGAGAGAAATTAATGAGATGTAGAGTGGTGTTCGGGACACACTAGTACCATATGGAGACTTCTAGATCAGCACCTTTCAGTAGAACTTTCTGCAGTGATGGAAACGTTCTGGATCTGCGCTGTCCATTTTGGAACCACCGGCCACCTATGACCATTGACAACTTGAAATGTAGCTCGTGTGACTAAAGAACTGAATTTTAAATTCAATTTAATTTGTTTATTTAAGATTACATTTAATTAGCTACCTGTGGCCAGTGGCTACCATACTGTATAGAAGTTTCTAGAAGGTTGGAAAGTAGATTGAAGGCAGAGCAAAGTTCTCTCTATGTGATTCGGGGTCACTTCATGCTGTGCCTGTGAGTGCCACCGAAGGTTGTCTTAGGGGGTATTTACTCATCTCACATCACGGTAAACGCTTTTCCTACAGGTGGGAATTGGGGTTCAGATGGGGGCAGTGACCTGTCCACGGATATGCCCAGCAGACCCGTACATTTTGCCAGGAAGGAGACAGCAAGTTCAGGTTTATTATTTATATCGGACAGTTTTTTATTTACACAGACAGCAGATGCCAGGTCAGTGTGGTATTAGTCTCCTGTGCCCCTTGTCCCACAGGACGACACCAGAGAGGTGGGCACCCTATTGCTGACGAGCCCTCCACGCTTCAGCCAGAGCCTGCTGCTGTGCCCCCAGGGTGACAGGGTGGAAAGTCCCATAGCTCCCGGGAACCAGAGAGGCAGATGGGCAACTGTCTGGTGCACGCTGCCCTCAAGAGAGGGAGCAGGGCAAGAAGTGGCCTTGTGGCGGCTCATCTGTCTCCCCACATTCCCAGAGGATCTCGAGGAATCCTGCCAAGGCCTAGGCCGGCCGGCGGTCAAGCCTTGTCTAGAGGGACACGTGCGGGGCTGTTAGGCACCTGCACGGAGCAGTCCCCCTACCTGCAGGGCACACAGCAAGGCAGCGGGAGGCTGGGTCTAGATGGGATGGCTCCCCCTCGGCACGGCAGGTGTTTGGGCCTGGATAATTCTATTGTGGGGGGCTGTCCTGTGCATTGGAAGACGCTTAGCAGCATCTCTGACCTCTACCCACTCAAAGCCAGTTGCAAACACCCTCTCCCAGTATGAGAACTGAAAATGCTTCCGGACAGTGTCAAATGCCTCCCTGGGGCACAGAGTCACCCCTGAATGATAACCATCGGTCTGGAACTCACCTCATGCGCTGTCTACCCACCGTCCGCAGGTGGGTGGGCTTCGAGCACGCCGGCTTCCGGGGGCAGCAGTACGTGCTGGAGCGGGGCGAGTACCCGAGCTGGGACGCCTGGAGCGGCAACACAGCCTACCCCACGGAGAGGCTCACCTCCTTCCGGCCCGTGCCCTGCGCTGTGAGTCCAGCCACCGCCTTGTCCCAGGGAGGCCCGAGCCCCTCCAGGGGGCGCTTGGGATCGGGTTGTCCCCAAGTTCAAATAGTCATGTCACTTCTTCAAGCTGGGTGACGTGGCTGTCCTCCCCTCCCTGAGCCTCAGTTTCTCCACCTTGAAATGGGGCCACAGAGCCTGTGTTGTGGGAAGAAGAATGTGTAGGGTCTGGACAGAGCCCACCACAAACATTCTGCCTGCTGCCACTTTGGTTATGACATGCACCCTGCATGTCTCCTGTCCCTCTTTTCATGACTCAGGGATACTGGGAGAAGCTGGGCTCCAGAGACGGCTGGGCGAGGTGGGGAGAAGAGTCCTATTTCTTGTTCTTGATTCATTATCAGTGTTCCTGGTTTTATATTTTAGCTACTGTTTGTGGAGTATGGGTAGAGGTGGGCATAATTATCCCCATCTTACAGGTGAGAGAACTGAGACTCAGAAAGCTGTATTTTTTTTCTTAAAGAACAACTTTCATTTACTTATTTATTTTTAAGTTGATAACTTTGTGTAAATTTCAGGTGTCCATTATTATATTTCAGTTTCTGTACAGACTGCATTGTGTTCACCACCAATAGTCTAGTTTCCATCCATCACTGTACACATGTGCCCCTTTACCCCTTTCGCTCTCCCTCCATCCCCTTTTCCCCTGGTAACCACCAATCTGTTCTCTGTATCCATGTGTTTGTTTGTCTGTTTATCTTCCACATATGAGTGAAATCGTACGATATTTGTCTTTCTCTGACTTATTCCGCTTAACATAATGCCCTCAAGGTCCACCCATGTTGTCGCAAATGGCATGATTTTGTCTTTTTTATGGCTGAGTAGTATTCCATTGTGTATATATCACATCTTTATCCACTCATCCGTTGATGGGCACTTAGGTTGCTTCTAACTCTTGGCTATTGTGAATAATGCTGCGATGAACATAGGGGCGCATGGATCTTTTCAAATTAGTGTTTTCATGTTCTCTGGATAAAAATGCAGAGGTGGGATAGCTGGATCATATGGTAGTTCTACTTTTAATTTTTTGAGAAATCTCCATACTGTTTCCACAGTGGCTGCAGGAGTTTACACTCCCACCAGCAGTGTATGAGGGTTCCCTTCTCTCCACATCCTCTCCAACGCTTGTTATTTCCTGTCTCGTTAATTACAGCCATTCTGACAGGCATGAGATGATTTCTCATTGTAGTTTTGATTAGCATTTCCCTAATAATTAGTGATGTTGAACATCTTTTCATGTGCCTGTTGGCCATCTAAGAACAACTTTTGTTGATTTAAAATCACTTAAGGCACACATACTTATCATCTAAAATTCACAAAAAAAGCCTGATGTGGCAGAATAAGAAAATAAAAGTCACTCAAACCCACACCTCTGAGACGGAAGCCCACTGTTGACAGTGCTAGAGATTTTTTCTGGTCTTGTTTGCTATCCACAGATTATATCTGTAGTGACTGATGTCGGTATCTGTAGATCAAATGCACATATCAGTTATAAAATGATTATAAAATCACGTTATAACACCATTATAAAATGGTTATAAAAATTGAATCCTAATGAACCCAAGGCTTGGAAACCGGAGTTTCTCGCTGGGCAAATACATCACAATCCTCCTCCCAGGAGATAAGTCTCCTTTACAGCATCATTTTCCATAGCTCCCTAGTATTCCATTTTGTGAATAAGTTTGTTGGTTCATTCGTTCCACAAACGGCCCAGGCACTGTGCCAACACAGGGACCCACGGTGGACTCTGACAGATGCGATCTCTGCTTTCAGACAGTTTACAACTTCTGATTTCATTTAGTCCTCAAAACAATCTTGAAAAGTAGATGTGGTTAGTTTCATTTTATAGACACGGAAACGGGCTCAGAAATGCTGTGTGACCTGTCTGAGCTCAGTCAGCTGGTGAGCGGAGAGGTAGGATTTGAACCCACGTCTCCACATCCTTCTCCCAACCCTAGTGCAATATAGCAGTTTACCACCTGACCCCCTATTGCTGGATATTCAGGTTGATTCCTTCTTCTTCTTCTCCTCCTCCTCCTCATTTGGGAGACAAGGGTTGGGGTCTGGGGGCCAGCACAGGCTCCTGGGTTTCCAACTGGGCCCCTGATGGTCTGACCCTGTTCTCTGTGCCTGCAGAACCACCGTGACTCCAGGCTGACCATCTACGAGCAAGAGAACTTCCTGGGCAGGAAGGGAGAGCTGAATGATGACTATCCCTCCCTCCAGGCCATGGGCTGGGAAGGCAATGAAGTGGGCTCCTTCCACGTCCACTCGGGGGCGTAAGTGGATCCAAGGCTCTCCTTGGCAGGGAAATAGAGGATGTTGGGAGGGGTAGGGAGACCTGCTGTGAAAACTGTGCTCTGGGGACTTTGGGGCTCTTAGGCCCACATTCCAGAGGAGGACAGTGAAGCACAGAGAGGTATCGAACAGAATTTCTGGGATCGCAAGAAGTGGATGCCCAGATCAAACTGATATTAAGCTCAAAGGATATTTATTGGCCCCTGTAACTAGCTTCAGGCACAGCTGGATCCAGGTGCTACAGCAGGGGTCTGTCTTTCTCCCCCTCTCGCTCTACCTGTCTCAGTGAGGCTATATTCTTAGGCAAGCTCTTCCCCTATGAAGGCAAAGACGGCAGCTTTATCTTTATGTTTCAGCCAGCCCCAGGGAAACAGTGTCTCTTTCTCAATGATTCTACCAAAGATTTCAGGAGAGGCTCTCATTGGTCCAGCTTGAGTCATGTGCTCAACTCTGAACCAATCAGCATGCCCACAGGAATGGGGTGCTCTGATTGGCTAAACCTGGTCACATGCTCATTGCTAGAGGAGGATTTTCCCATATTGGCTGAGGGGGGTGGGGTGATAGGGTCCATCACCAGAAGAGCAGAGAACTGATGTCCAGCCACATGGAAACGGATGTGGGTTATGCACCTTGCCCCAAGTCCAACAGCAGGCAGGTGACTGAATAGGCTTCAAACCCAGGACTGGCTGACCCTTCCTGCCCTTTCACCCAGAGATGGCAGGTGATGGCTGAGGTGTGAGATCCCTCATTTAGGGAGGACATTTGAGTCCCCTCCTGAGGTGCCCGTTGGCTCCTGGTAGGCAGGACAAAGGTGGGAGGGAGGTTTTTTTTTTAGTTTTCTCAGGAACCACCAGAGAATCTCGTCTTTTCAGGGTAGGATGGACCCCTGTGATTCTTGAGCCCATTGCCCTATTTTACAGAAAGGGAAATGGAAGGTCAGAAAAGGAGACGCCAATTCTTGTCCAGTCTCAAACAATGTAGGGGTCAATGAATTGGAAGAATAGCCCTTTTCTTGAAAGTGCCTCTGGGTAAGGGAGGAAGGGGAAAGCATAAGACTCCCCACTCCTTCATTCATTCATTCACTCCTTCCTTCCTTCATCAAACATTGATTGAGCCCCTCCTCTGTGCCCGGCATTGAGCCAGGCACTGGGGATAATGATGAAGCAGACACACACACCCCTACACCCAGGAGCTTACCTGCTGATGGAGGAGGCGGACATTTCACAAATCATCTGATAATTGTCTAATTGCATGAGAGCTACAAAGTACAATAAGGGACTGTGTCCTGATTTGGGGAATAGGTCAAACTACCCTGATGAAGTGATGATTGAGCTGAGACCTGAAGAATAAATGCAATTGGCCAGACAAAGAATGGCTGGAATGGTGTTCCTGGCAGAGGGAACAGCATGACAAAAGGCACAGCGGTGGGAAGAGCAGGGCACATTCTGGGCACTGAAGGAAGGCCAGGGTGGCTGGAATGTGATTGCAGGATGGGTCCCTTTGTCCCTGTCTCCATTGCTGAGCCGGTGCCTCTCTAGGGTGACAGTCTGACTCTTCTCTTCCCCAGATGGGTTTGCTCCCAGTTCCCTGGCTACCGCGGTTTTCAGTACGTGCTGGAGTGTGATCACCACTCGGGCGACTACAAGCATTTCCGGGAGTGGGGCTCTCATGCCCAGACCTTCCAGGTGCAGAGCATACGCAGGATCCAGCAGTGAGTGGGGGCCGGCTGAGGGGCGTACGTGTGCTCGTCTGGAACAGAGGAGCTGTGGAGGCCACCGTGTGCCCCTCCTCTGCCTCCCGCTGTGAGCCCTGTGCACCCAGCACCCCTGTGAGCCAGTCCATGCACAGTCGGCACGAAAACTGCAAGGAATAAAAAAGGTCTCGTGTTAGCTTGGGCTTTTCGATTTCATTCATCCTTTCAAAGAACCAGTGTTTAGCTTTGTTAATTTCCTCCGTCATTTGTCTGTGTTTTATTTCACTGAGGTTTGCTATCTTGAGTATTTCTTTCCTGCTATTTACTTTATTCTTCCTTTTTCTAGCTTTTAAAGGTAGACTCTTGGGTCATTAATTTTAGGCCCCTCTTCCCCCCCCCCCAGTACAGTCATTGAGAGCTATGAATATCCCTACAAGGACTGCATTAGCTGCTTCCCACATGTTTTAATTTGATGTGTTTTCATTATCACTTACTTTGATATTTTCTAGTTTCCCTTGTAATTTCTTCTTTGACCCGTGGGTTATGTTATCTAAATATTTGGGACTTGCTAGATATTTTATTGTTATTGATTTGTTATTTAGGTCCATTGTGAGCAGAGAGCATACTCAAGATTTTAATATTCTAGATTGAGTTGAGACTTATTTTATGGCCCAGCACATGGTCTATTTTCGATAGACTTGAAAATTATTTAAATTCTACAGTTTTGGGTATAGTGTTCTGTAAATGTTGATTAGGTCAAGTTCATTGACAATGTGGGTTAGATTTTTCTAAATCCCTGCTGATTTTTTATCAATTACTGAGAGAGGGCTTTTCATAGCTCCTACTATGATTTAGATTCATCTGTTTCTCCCTTTACTTTTGTCCATTTTTGCTTCCTGATTTTTTGTCTTCAAGAATTTTGATGCTCTATTATTAGATACACATATATTTATGATTGCTGTCTTCCTGCTAAATTGTTCCTAGCTTGTGTTTTTTAATATACACGGGGGGAGCCTGTTCTCTCCCCTAGCAAAACTTCTCATTTTCCTTTTCTCTCCCCTGATTCTCTCTCACACACATTCTCCTGGAGTCTCTCATTGAGCATCGTCCACTCTCCAAAGGAAGTCTTCAAAACAAAGAAATAAATTCCCATTGCGCTTGCAGTCCGAGTGGAAAGAGTGTGTCCTCTCTCTCTTTCCCCCTCCTCCCCTCCTTACTGTCTCCTGGTTCTTTACCACATAGATGTCTTAGCCTCTCTCGTAAGCTGTCTGGCTCTTTTACGGGACTATCTCCCTCTGCCGTAAATAAGTCTGATAGAGAGAGGAAGGGGTGGGGTTCCGAACAGCCTGCTGGAAAAGATAACATTATCTGGCTCAGGAAGGGGAGGGAAGTGTTTAGCAACATTTCCACTTTAGTAATTTTTAACCCCTCATTGTATCATCCCATTCATTCAAATAATCGTTTGCCTGGGACCTACTGTGTGCCGGGCCCTGGGAAGTGGTAAACAAGACACAGAAAGTCCTTTCTCTCACCCGGTTGGATGGGGAAGGCAGACACGTCCATAGCGGACTGCAGTATCCCGCGATGGGAGCTGTGATGGGGGAAGCACAGGGGCTGGAGGGCGAGGACAGATAAGAACGGGCCTGGGACAGATGCTGGGGGAGGAGTGGGGGCAGACCCTCCTCGGTGGTTATCTCTGCGCAGACCTCTCCTCTGAACTCCATCCCTGAATATCGACTGACTGCTCGCCACCTCCATGTGGACGTCTAATGCACATCTCAAACAATCCACCCAAACCGAAGCTGCACTTTTCCAGCTGTTCAGTCCAAACCTTAGGAATAATCCATAACTCTTCCTTTTTTCACACCCCACAATCTGATTCACTGGCACATCCTGCTGGCTGTGCCTTCAAAATGGACCAGGGTGCAATCACTTAGCACCATCCCTGTTGCTACTACACGGGTCCAAGCCCCCACCACCCCGTCTCCCTGCTCCTACCTTTGCCCCTGACTATCTGTTCTCCGCCCAGCCAGAGTGGTCCTGCTAAAAATTGGCAGGTCTTGTCACTGCCCTGCTCAAAACCCTCCCACACTTCCCATCCCACTCCAAGAAAAACAAACCAAAACAATATTTTTATTAGTCCTACAAGACTTACCATTGTCTGCCTCTCCCCTGGCCTCTCTGACCTCATGTCCCTACAGTGACTCTTCCTTAAACATGCCACGTGTATTCAGCTGCTGTTTGCCAAAACAAAGCGCAACAGACTGGATGGCTTAACAAGCAGAAGCTTATCTTCTCCCAGTTCTGGAGGCTACAATTCCAAGATCAGTGTTTAGCATGTTTGGTTTCTCCCGAGGCCTCTCTCCTCGGCTGGCAGACGGCTGGCCTGCTTGCTGTGTCCTGCACCCGGCCCTGCCTCCGTGTACACCCCCTCGTGTCTCTTCCTCTTATAAGAACCCAAGTCCAGTTGGATGAGGGCCCCACACTAATGGCCTCACTTAATCACCTCTTTAACAACCCTTTCTCCAAATATGCTGAGGAACCGGGGGTTGGGACTTCAACACATGAATTTTGAGAGGAAACGTTTCAGTCCACAACTCCAGCTTTATTCCCACCTGAGGCTTTTGGTTCTTGCTGTTCCCTGCTCCCTCAGATATTCCCCACCAACCCTCCCACCTAGAGTCAAAGGTCCAGAAACTGTCAGACCTGGGAGGAACCTTGTAGATCAAGTCCAGTGTTTCTCAACCTTTTTTCATTATTGCCTCCCCTCCCTCCCAAGCAGCCTTTTTAAACATTCTTTCCCTAATTGCCGCCCCCCATGAAATTTTAATACCACGGATATAATGTGTATCTGTGTGTCCGATATGTGTATCTGTGCTTTATACATAAAAAAGAGTATGAGGGGGTTTTTTTTTTGCTCCTAAAGAACCAATTTTCACATTTTGGGGATGCTATGGCCCCCGTTGAGAATGTACGGTATAGTCTCATCCCGGGGTTGGGTGGGGACTCGCCCAGGGAGGCGCAGTGAGTAGACCCGAAGCCAGGATTAGAACACAGACCTGCTGACATTCTCCAGCTCACCTCATTCATTCACTCAACAAACATTTATCAAATGTCTATGCATCAAACGCTATTGCAGGCACTGAGGATCTAACAGGGAACAAAACAGACGAAAATCCTTCCCTTGAGGGACTTACATTCTAGTTGGGGGATACAGAACCCATATCTCCAGGGTTCCTCAGTTAGGATTTATCAAAGGCTGTTTGGGGGATGTTGTTATGTTGTTCCTTGAAAAAAAGATGGTGTCCAGTAGGTTTGGGTATTGTTGGTGTCTATACTGCAGGACTTCTCAGAGCCTGCAATGGTTTTTTTGTGTATTGTGACTCTCTGTAAGGGAGAACAGAGTATTCAGTTTCCCAAACTTATTTGACCACACTACTGTTATTCTCTTGTTTGTTGGTGAAGCACCTGCGTGATGAGTGACCTGAGGAACATTAAGTGGAAAATGCTGGAGTTAACTTTGTTAGTCATTCACATTCTAGTATGAGTTAGTTTTGTGTGTTTAGGTTGTGACATTCGCAAGGTTTTAGGAAATGGACTGTGGAAGTGGTAAGTGTTGCTGTGGGAGTAGCGGTACTGTCCAGGAAATGGTCTCATGGTCAGTCCTAAGGAATGGGCATTAGGAAGACATTGGGGTGAGGATAATTGAAAGAGAAGACCCTGAAGTCAATCTCTGTGGATTTTTTTTTTTAAGACATAAGAGCAGTTTATTTATTTTATTTATTTTTTTTTGTTTTTTTTTTTTTTTAATTTTTTTTTATTGATGTCTTAGTTTATAACACTGTGGGGTTTTAGTTGTACATTTTTGTTTGTCCGTCACCTTGTGGATGTAACCCTTCACCCCTTGTGCCCCCCCCACCCCCCTTCCCCTTGGTAACCACCAATCAGTTCTCTCTGTCCGTGTGTTCACTTATATTCCATATATGAGTGAGTTCATGCAGTATCTGTCCTTCTCTCTCTGGCTTATTTCACTTAACATAATACCCTCTAGGTCCTTCCATGTTGTTGCAAATGGGATAATTGTGTAAAAAGAAGTTTTTTTGTGTGTGTGGGGAAGACCGGCCCTGGGCTAACATCCGTGCCCATCTTCCTCCACTTTATATGGGACGCCGCCACGGCATAGCAGACAGGCAGTGCGTTGGCGGGCGGTCGGGATCCGAACTCGCGAACCCCGGGCTGCCAAGCGCGGACTAAACCGCTGCGCCACCGGGCAGCCCCCAATCTCTGTGGATTTTGAGGTTTTGCTGAGGCCTGGGATGGGGGCTGAGCCTGGCTGCCATTTTTCAATGAGATGTCTCCTCACTCTGAGCCCCTGGAAAGCACTGGATTTAGGGGCGTTGTACCCCTGTACTCACCACGGAGGGGTGACTGTCTGACCCTGACAGCTCTCCGTTGGTACCACTCTCTGGGGAAGAGGCCATCACAGCCCTGGGTTTGCATCCTGGGCTCACCAGCTTGTAACCTCAGTTTCCTCATCTGTTAACTGGGAAACACAATACCCAGCTTTTGCCTGTGACAAGTTAAATGACGTGTTATACATGCCCGTGTCCAGAACATGTGCAAGGTACTTGGTGAGCTCTCAGAAATGGCTGGAGGAAGTTGTTGGTGTCACTCTCAGCACTGTTATTAATATTATTCTACCTTTCTCTGTCCTTTTGCTTTGACACCCCCCATCCCACCCCGGTCCCCTTACCTGGGGTATGCTTTCCTCATGATGATGATGAGGAGAAGGATGACATTGACGCTACATATTGTGTTGGTCCCTTTCACATGGGATATAATTCCTACCACACAGGATCTCCTTGACATAATTGTTATTCCTTTAAAACTCATCAGAATCTTGAGCTTTAGAGACTCAGAGAGGTCAAGCCACTTGCCTGAGACCACCCAGTCTGCAAGAGCATTGAGCCTACTACAGGTTGTGTGAAGTTTTGAGGAGGATTAAAGAGATAATATGCACAAGTGGGATTTATAAATGGTAAGTTGCTAGGTTCATGTCTTCCTTTGAAAGAGTTTAACAAGTAGCCCTTCACACTTTAGTATAAATAACCAGAGAGCTTCTCCTTTATCATAGGAAGGTCCTAGATCCCTGGGGACAAAGAAGACAATATTTGCTGAATGAATGAATGAATGAATGAACAAAGGAGATTCGCTGTGGCGGCCCTATTAAGAGCCAACTGCAGTTGGGGCCAAGAGTGAGGCCAGTAACCATAAAAAATGGGACCCCAGATGTGAGCTGACGGCTGGAGCGACAGGCAATAAAGAGACGATTTGTCAGGGGTGATCTTGGGAGGGGAGGCAAGAAAGCGTGAAATTATTTTTCATATCTTGCCAGGAGACCAATTTTTCTAGGTTATAAAGGAAAAGGAACTTGAATCATTGATGCTATTTGGTCAGAAGTAAATGGTAGGCATGGAGCACCCATCATCCAGAACTCTGCTGTCAGCCAGCAAGACTGACCACAGGCCCGGGGACTGCGGACTCCAAACCAGCATCTTCTTGGCCCAGAAAGGGAAGCGGACCTGTCCACGAACACACAGCCAGCACCATCCACGCTGCTGCTCCTTTCAGCCTCATCACCCTGGGAGTGGGTGGCGTGGCACAGAGGATGACAGCCCATTTGGAGCTGCACACACCTGGTTCTGAATCCCGGATCCTGAGTTTTCCGGACAGGGCAACCTTCATGGGCCGCTTTGCCTCACTGGGCTTCAGTTTCCTCGCCCCTTATAAGGGAGGGTTCTTTCGAGGGTCAAGGAAGTCGAGACCTGGCAAAGTGTGGAAAATAAGATGCTGGGTAATGGGAGGCTTCTCTCTCTCGTCTCTCACTGGCTCCCTCTCTGTTCCCCTCCTCCCGCGTCTGTCCAATTCTTTCTCTTGTTCACATGCGCCTCTCACTACCGCCCCCCTTGTCACCTCCCTGGAGCGGTGTGACAAAGACGATGGTGGAAACAGTCAAATAAAAAGGAAAGAGACCACCTAGGACGAAAGGGGGTGAGAAAGTTGAAGAGCTTACACATCTTGGGTGTGTTGATGAGAGGGAGGGAGGGGAGAGGAAGAAGGGAGAGGGAGGGGGAGAGAGAGAGAGCAGGCTTCCTCCTGGGCACCCTGGGAGAAGGAGCTGTGAGGAACGCCCGTTCATGTCTAGCAAGGACCAGAGCAGCGATGATGACAGTAGCGAAGCTCATCCCCGCGGCCCTTGGTGGAAAGGAGAAAGGAACAGTCTCCACGGGCGTCCACTCTGTGCTGGGTGCAGGGCCAGGCCCGCAGGCCGGTACCCGCCCTGGCCAGTGAGGGAGATGAGCCAAGAGGCCCCCAGGGACCCGGGGGTGGAGTCTTGCAGCAGCCTGACTGTGGGAGGTGAAGCCCTGCCGACCTCCTCCCTGGGGTGTTCCCGCGGCTGTAAAACAAGATTAATGGAGGGGACTATCGGGGAGGTTCTTCCTTTCCCTGGTGTGTGTTCCTGAATCTTCTCCTGACGCAGACGTTGGGAGAGGCTGGCCTGTAGGTCTTGACAGTTTCCTCCCGGAGGTGGCAGTCTGCCGGTTTTACCCTCCGGGGACCTTCGGCAGCTTCCGGAAGGAGCCCCAGTTTTAGCTTAGAGAACCACCTCCTTCCTCTCTGAGGGAATGCGTGACCCGGGTCGACCCACCCTGATTGCAGAGGCGAGGACACCGCCCAAGTCTGGCCAATAACAGTCACCATGACTGGCCCAGGGACGGGCACATGCCCCAGTGCGGACCAGTGAGAATGAGCTCTGGAACTTTGGTTGGAACCATCTGGAAAGAGCTCTCTATGTGCCGGGCTTGTGGAGTTACAGAATGTAAGCGTGGAGCTCGCCACGGAAAGCAGCCTGGAAACAAAATCGATGTGAGCGGAAGCAGAGGCCAGAAACGGAAAGAATGAGCCTAACCATCCTGTTACGCAGACGCCCCATGTACTTTTTATCACATGAGCCCAAAAAACACCCTCTCCCCGTTCTTTTATGGCTTAAGACGTTTTAAGACGGTTTCTGTCAATTACACTTGAAAAAGTCCTGACTCTTTACGTCCCCAAGCCCACCAGAGGAAGCAAAGGGGAGCTCACCACTTCCCCTCCACGTCCCTAACTAGAGGCCCTGCTGGTTTTTCTTTCCAGGAAGCTGGGCCCCCTTCTTTTTCCCCTGTAGCTCAGAAGCTCTCGGTCCTTCACCTCTGGCTGTTCTTGGCGTTAGTGACCGTGATCGTTCTCCATCCCTGTCTCAGTCTCCTCTTCCCCCAACAGCCGTTATTCACCCCTTTGCTCCGGTGGGAAGACAGGCTGCGAGAGGCAAGCTGATGTGCCCATGTTTGCACAAGAACCAGAGGCAGAGCTGGGATTCGAACCCGGGACTCCTGCCTCTGCCCAGGGCTCTTCCCTCTAGCGCCCTGTGGAGAAGCAGCGCGCCTTCATTCTGCCGAACTTGAGGCTGATTTCTTCGCTGAGGTCCAACAGAAAGCTTGCCACCCACTAGCTGTGGTTCTTTAGGCCCCTCTCGCCTCTCCCGCCCACCAGGCTGCTCAGGTGCACAGGCTGTCGGCCATTCTAACAAATGTCCACCTGAGACCTGCACCGCCCTGCCACCTGGTGGTGACATGTGAAAACACACTCTCTTAAGGCACTCCCAGAAAATTGTTCTGCCCTGGGGCTATGCAATAGGGAAAGGTGTAGATGAGGAGTTTCTGGGAAATTAGGGATCTATGTTAGATTAGAGGGGCTGAGATCCTTTCTCTGCTTTCAATACCAGCCACAGCTGTGACTCTAGGCATCTAGTTTCTTTTCTCCTCATAGACGTTGGACACTTGCAAAACTAATTGCATTCCTTCTTTGCCTTGGCTGCCAGGATGCTCACAACCAATGTACAGTCGACTATTAGCAACAGAACAGAACTATGTGGCAGGCATTTGGAAGAAGAACTTAATCCCTGATTCTGTATTCCTTTCTCGGGGCCAATTTTTCTCTTATTCTATATTTAGATTTCTGCCTGTGTTGAGGACATCTTTATAAACCACCTGAACTCCTCTCTTTTGTGGGGGGAGGGGGGCAAAGCAGGGTTATACAGTCAGAAAGAGCTTGCCTACTTTCTGCAGCCTCAGTTTCCTCCCCTGTAAAGTGGGCACAAGAATCCCTGCCTTGTGGGATTTTGTGTGGGTTTGAGGGCATGCTCAGTTAATATTAGTGCCCACCCTTTTTCCCATCTCCCCATCCCCCAGGGCTCTCTGCTGCTTGCCTTGGGCAGGCCAGGATGCAGAGGGATCCAAAGCACAGATTGCTTTGTCCCCAGTCCCACTCCGCACTCTGCAGACCCACTGGCTGCCCCTGCTGGAGCCTGCTGCCCTGAGCCCACCCTTCTGCCTACCTCCTGGAGGACTTTCGGCCTCCAGAACCCTCCATCTCCCACCTGCAGTGCCATGCTGTTCCTGCTGATTTGCAGAGAGCCCAAATGCATCTCATAAATAAAGAATGTACTGTTCTGCAGAATGGCTGCGGCGCGGCCGTGCGGGGGTGGGAAGGCCGGATCGGGGAGGCAGGGAGGATGTTGTGCGGCTGCTGGTCATGCAGGGGACGATGAGAGCCTGGGAAGGCGTAATGAGACCGCGGTGGGGAGGGCTCTCTGTGAGGCCAGGATCTGGGTGCAGACCTGGGGCTGAATCTTGGTCCAGACACCTTCTAGCTCTGTGCTTTTAGCCTCAGTTTCCCCGTCTGTAAGATGGGGATGCTATCAACACCAGCACCACTGGGCCGGTACCGCTACTGCATTGACAGCATTTGGCCCAGAACCTGGAACACAGCAAATGCTCAGTCAGTGTTATTATTTGCCCCTGATTTCCTTAGTGCCTTCCCTGAGAGCTTTGAGTTGCTTCTGCTAGGGGAGCAGTGAGGCTGGAGACGGACTGCATCTGTGTCTGGGGAGAGGACCACAGGCTACAGGAATGGGGGAAGCAGGGAGAGGCACTCAAGGGGACAGGAGCGGGTGTTTGGAGCAAGAGACTAAGACTCGAGCACCCACCAGCAGAGCCAGACAAGCCCTGGAAAGGGAACTGCATTCCTGCAGCCATTTCAGAGTGGGCGTTCAAGGTCTCTGACTGGCTTCGAAAGGAGAGGGTGAGCTTTGGAAAGCAGAAGGAGCTGGGGACACTGTGATTACACCGTCAGCACGGCCACACTGGAACAGAGACCTCGGGGAAGTCACTTTCCTCTCGGGGTCACTGTCCATCTGTAAAATGGTTTCTGAGAGACTTTCCAGATGGCAGGATTGGAAGCTTCCAGGTTTCGTCATTCTTCTGCACACATACATTGAGGGCCTCCTGTGTCAGACCCTGGGCCAAGCCCCGGGGAAACCGTGTTGGAAAAATCGAGCAGGTTTCTCCCAGGAGGACTCTCACAGGTTGATTGTGGCGTGTGTGTGTGTGTGTGTGTGTGTGCACAACAGACAGGCAAATGAATACAGAATCCCAAGCTAAATCGGCCCTGAGGGAGAGGGCGAGGAGTCAATCAAGGAGGCTGTGTAACTGAAGGACTTGGCTTTCACCGGGAGATCAGGGGAGCTTTCCTGCAGACACTGAGGCTCCAGCAGGGCCGGGTTGGGCTGGGCAGCTTGCGGCTGGAGCTGGAGCTTGGTGAGGGATGAATGTGGCACCCTCAGCAGGGGTGCCAGGCTGGGCAGCGTCTCACAGGTAAAGGTAAAGAGTTTGCTTTTCATCCTGAGACCAGTGGGACGTCACTAAAGGGCTGTGGGCAGAGGAGTGGTGAGGTCAACTTTGCATTTTGAGAATCTTCTGGCTGGGGCGAGGGGCCTGGAGTGGAAGCTGGAGGTCCCAGTAGGGGATGGCGGAGGCAGAGACTGCGGTGGCAGTGGTGGGGTGGGGATGACTTGGTGGAATGTTCAAGAGGATATGCTGATGGGGCTGGGGGGGCACGGGATCTGGGAGTGGGGTTCTGCAGGGCTCCTCTCCCCCTTTCCAATTCCTTCCGGCCCCATCTCTGGCTCTGCCAGCATCTGCCCACACAGGAGAAGAGATGAGGTGTAGGGCGGGGAGGGGTGGGGGAGGCGGCGGCTGTGCTGGCGGCTGGGGCTGTGCCTTTCTCTCATTGGCGCCGGCAGCGAGAGGCTGACTGGCCGGCCGCAGCACCTGCTGGGGCGGCTGGAGGGCTGGGGAGCAGGTGCGGGGCATCTGGAGGGGGTCTGCATGCAGATGGATAACGAGACGGGATGGATGAGAGGAACACACACTCTGCCCCTTTCCCTGTTGTCTGGACACAAAAGCCCAGACAAAGCAGCAGTGGGGACAGGGGACACTGCTGCGCAGGCATGCCCACTCTGCACACGGAGACAAAGGAGAGGCGGGTGGAGGCAGACACACGCAGAACAAGGGGCGCGGGAGGGGGAGGCTCACGGGACCCCGGGCAAGGCCTGGGGATCTGGGCACCGAAAACGAAGAGGCTGGGGGACGCCAGTGGGCCCCGCACCTCACCAGTTCGATGGTCTTCCTCAAAGGAAAACAGATCATGTGCTCCACAAAGTCGAGGGTACACTTTCAGGTCCTGCAGATGGAGAAAAGGCCTGATGATAAGGACGGTGACCATGAGCGTGGTGTGGGGTTGACACTGACCAGTATTTAATCACACTAACAGCATGGACACATGTGAAAACGAGCAAGTGCCCCTGCGTTATTTACATGTTTGCAGACGGGATAGTGTCTGTTTAATTTCTAAGAGCCCTGATAGTATTTTCCCAGGAATAAGAACTCCAGGCCTTAGAAAGTCTCTCCTGGCCCTTCCAACAGACAGACAGAGAGGCCGAATTTACTGAGCCCATAATGACCAGGCCGTGTGTTTTCCAGACTCAGGTCACTTAATTCTCCCAAAAGCCCTGCAAGAGAGGTTATGTTATCCCCATTTTACACGAGAGGAAACTAAGGCCCAGACACATGGTGAGTAAGGGGCAGAGGTGGGATTCAGACTCAGGTCTGCCTGACTCCCGTGTCCATGTCTTGGCTGCCCACCTGGATGAGAGGGAGGCAGAGAAAGGAAACAAGACAAAGAGTCAGGTGGCAGAGGGTCTGGCAATCCCTGGCGGGCTCCTCCCCACTACTCCTGTAGACAGGTGGGGGGAGACAGATGCCTGGTAATGTTGCTTGGACACCTGGATATAGCTATGCCTGAAACCATTATAGCCTTGGACTTGTTTCTGCTACTTGAAACCGGAAAGGTCCTAAAAAAAATAGTGATGGATAGGGTTATACATATTCTTGTAATTTTCAGTTCTCAGTACCTGGGACAGTGTCTTTCCCTGCCCTCAAAGACTAGTTGGGTTGCTCATATATATTCCCATAAGCCCCCTGCACTTCCTTCATTATGGCATCAATCATAGTGACTTATCTCTCTCTCCCACTAGGCTGTGAGTTCCTAGAAGGCAGGCTCTGTCTGTCTTGCTCACCATCATATGCCAGGGTGGCGTGGAGTGGGTGGAAGCTTCGCAAACTAGGGAGACTCTGGATTTGTTGAACTTAGGGTGGGCTCTGCTGGGTGGGATTGGGTGGGCGGGTGGTAGGGGAATGGATGATCCACTGCCCCCTATGGTGGATGTCCCCTTGACACTCACCATGCCCAGGCACACAGTGGCTTCATACAGCAGGCCCCTGGGACTCCCTGCTGACCGCTTTCTCTGGCTGAGGGCATGTGTTTGGTTTGTGCCCAGGGCAGCTTGGAGGTGGCTGATGTGCAAGGAGCATCCTTCAGCCATGACAGATAAGAGTTGGTGGGTAAGTGCCCCGCTTCCTCAACCTCAGGTGGGACCACTTGGGTGTGTCCCCCATGATCTCCCAGAGGACCTCAGGTCCCAGTTACCCACAACAACTTGCTCATTGTTATGGACTGAATTGTGTCCTCCCAAATCCGTAGGTTGTAGCCCTAATCCCCCAAGTGACTGTATTTGGAGATAAGGTCTTTATGGCGGTCATTAAGATTAAATGAGGTCACAAGGGTGGGGCCCTAACCCAATGGGACTGGGGTCCTTATAAGAAGAGGAAGAGACCCCAGGGGTGTGTACACAGAGGAAACGCCATCTTCCAGCCAAGGAGGGAGGCCTCAGAAGAAACTAACCCTGCTGGCACCTTGATTTTGGACTTCCAGCCTCCAGAACTGGGAGAAAACAAATTCCTGTTGTTTAAGCTCCCTGATCTGTATAGCAAACGAATACTCATTAATGCACCTATTCTGGCTTTCTTCTCTTCCCTGTCTCACCGCTCTGCTCACTTATCAATGCTTCCTGGCATCACCTCCCAAATGAACTACTTGCACTTAAATCCACGTCTCAGGCTCTGCCTCTGGGATAATCCAGGCTAATGCCCCCGTCCATGCCTATCTATTGTGATGCTGGCCTTCGCACATTAAGGCTGCCACGGGGGGCAGGACAGAGACAAGACTCTGGAGAACACTGGACTCTACTCATTCACAACAGTGATCCTGAACCAGTGATCTCCCTCCTGGGCTGAGGCGGAGATTAACTACCGCTGTGCACACCCAGGGCAGATGAATGGACCCCAGAGTGACCCCAGCAAGATAGCGGGGTCATTGTCCAGCTGGCTGTGGGGCGGCACATCCTTCCCAGGGGGAGATCGGGTGAGCACGAGTGCAGACAGATTTTCTGCAGAGATTCCGAGCGCAGCTTTTGGAATCAGACAGTGCTGGGTTTGAATGTCAGCTTCACGACCTTCGAGCTGGCTCACCTTGGGTAAGTCTCTTCCCCTCTCTGAGCCCCACTTACCTTATCAGATGGAGATGCTGTGGACACTTCCTCAGAGGGAGCTGGGAGGGAATCTGGGTAACGCGCTCTGAACAGCATCAGGTAAGTGGGCAAGGGGTCAAGTTCATTGCACGTGAAGGGGGCAGGGGAATTCCGTAGCTGCGGGGAATTGTTGCAATGCACATTCTTTCCGGGCCACACAAACCCCGCTCTCCTCTGCTAGACAAATACACCCTCCAGAATGCAGGGGCCCCACCCTCACTCTTGCCGAGGATGGCTGCTTTGATGAGTCAAAATGAAATTTGCTATCTGGGCAGGACTGAGAGCTGCTTGCTCGGAGAAAAGCTGTCAGAGAGGAGCTCCGCTGAGAGGTACACATCCAAAAAACTTGAGAAGAGGGACTCCAACAATTCCTCGTACACCCACGTTCACAGCAGCATTAGCCACAACTGCCAAAAGGTCGGAACAATGCAAATGCCCACCAATGGACGAATGGATAAACAAATCGTGCTACAGCCATACAATGGACTATTATTCAGCCATAAAAAGGAATGAAGTATTGGTACATGCTCCAATGTGGATAAACTTTAAATATATGACGCTGAGTGAAATAAGCCAGAACCAAAAGGACAAATATTGTAGGATTCCATTTAATGAAATAACCAGAATAGGTAAATCCACAGAGACAGAAAGCAGATTTATGGTTGCCAGGGGCTGGGGGGAGGAGGGAGTGGGGAGAAATTGCTTCTGGGGCATGGGGTATTATTTTGGGGTGATGAAAATGTTTTGGAACTTGATAGAGGTGGTGGTTGCCCAACACTGTGCATGTGCTAAATGCCACTGAATTGTTCGCTTGAAAGTGGTTAGTTTTATATTATGTGACGTTCGCCCCCAAAATAAAAAAAGGCACGGCAGGGTCAGTCAGTGCCCAGTGGCACCCAGCAGGCTGACGACAGAGGGGCAACTGGAACCCCGGCCTTCCGGGCCACCCGTGTTTCTCCAGGGCCTGTTCTAGGGACAAAGAGAAACCTGAGTCCCCTCTCCTGGACACGTTACCAGTGTCAGAATCCCCCCGGAAATCTTGGGCTGTGGGGCGGTGACATGAGCCGCAGTATGAAGACTCTCCAGCCTGCAGATCCTCCTGGGAACAGGTAAGGTAACCACCTGGTCCAGCTTAGAGGAGCACGCTTTCTTCCAAAGTGGATCTTCGGGACGATGGGGTCTCCTCCCGTTGCCACGGCAACCGACACTCCATAATAACCGGCTCAGGCCGTTTTCAAGAGAGGTGGAAGAGAGAACGTTGACGCTCCTCTTTGGGTTCCATCTGGTGCTGTTGTCTGCTTGTGGGCTCTCGGGGCCCCAGTTAGCCCCAGAAATGTCACCTGGGAGGTGAGAGCTCTTGGCAAGTTGTGGCGAGGATGACGTTTACCATCTTGGGGTGTGCTCTGCGGTGGCCTGGGTCTACCCGCAGGATAACGTGAGGGTCAGAGTTACATTGATGGGGAGACGAGAAGGATGCAGGCTCTAGCTATCAAACTAGACGTGAAGCCCAAAGGAGGCCCTGACCCTAAAGAAGACGGAGGAGGTGCCACGGGTCTCTAAGTCTCCCCAGGAAAACAGAGGATGCTGGGAAGGTTTTGGTCACCACAAAGGCACTTGACAGATGGACCAAAGGAGGGCAAAGGACCAAATGAGTCCCCCGGGAGAGCCAGTTTGGGCTACCTGTGATAAAGCAATGCACCGCGTTAGAGAACGGGGGCGGAGGACAGCAGGCAGCACCACGCCGGTTTGGGATCTGCTGGACACGGGGTCTGCCCCTCCCAGCTTACGGCTCACCCTGGATGCACCTCAGCTGGATGTGGTCTCTCAGCAGTGAGCCCACAGGAGCTTTAATGAGCATTTCTTTAGCCCCCTCTTCCTTCCACTGCTCTCCTTGAACCAAAGACACTTGGAAATAGGATCGCGGGCTCACTATTGCTCATCTTTGAGAAGCCCCGGGAAATAGAAGTGTTGAAAAATTGGGAGTGGGCAAGTACCTTGATCTTTTCCAAATGGATATTGGAAATGATGGGCTGATATTCAGGAGAGTTTGGGAACAGATTATGAAACAGGCAGCTTGGGATTATTTAAAAAAGAAGGGAGTGATCCCTGTGCATCCCCCGGGTTCATTTAGAGCGTGTCTGTGAAACCCCATTTCCTTTTTTGCTTGTGGTCTGGAGATGCAGGGGAAAGTAGTGGACCTGGTGACGCCAACAGTTTGGCTGTGTACTCTGGGCAGTACTGTGACCACATCCCACCTTGCTTTTTCTCTAACTGTTCCACGTCTTACTTCTCTGGCAGGACTGCTAGCTCTGCCAGGACGGAGGCAGGACCTGGGACCTCCCTGGGACCTTCAGGGTTCCTGCAATGGCCTTGGGCTGGGCACACTGGAAATAGGTTTGTGGACTTGGGTTTTCTGGGGGTCCCAGCAAGAGATGCGCCATATAGAGAATAGCTAGTGAACTTGAAGCCTGAAGTGGTGGGTGGATTCAAATCCTGCCTGGGTCCCGTACAGTGGCTGTGGGCAGAACTCATTGCCTGCTGGAGCCTTGATGTCTTTATCTGAGCAATGAAGATGATAAGTAATACACACAGAAGCCCAAAAATTAAAGCAGACTTCATAGTATTATAACAAAAATATGTTTTGAGCCCTTACTAAGTGCCAGGCACTGTTCAAAGCATCCCTCCCTCCCACGCATTCCAGAATTTAACCCACACAACCCCATGAGGTCAATTCCATGATTGTCTCTACTTTATGGACTAGGAAACTGAGTCTCAGGAAGGGGTAGAGTTGCCTAAGGTCATCTGCTAAGAGACAGAGCCAAAATTTACACCCAGGACAGTTTGGTTATAGAGGCCACCGGAATGCTCTAGCACAGTGGTTCTCAAGCTTGAATGTGCATCAGAATCCCCTGGAGGGCTTGTTAAAATGTAGATTCCTGGGCCCGTCCTCCTCGAGTTTTTGATCCAGTAGCTCTAGGGTGAGGCCTGAGAATTTGCATTTCTAACAAGCTTCCAAGTGATGTTGATGGGGCTGGTCCAGAACCAGCTCCAGAACCGCTGCTCTAGGACCACTTTCTAGCATCACTGCTCTAGAAAACAGTAGGTACTAAGGAGAGGGCAAACCTACACAAGTTGTTAGGCCAAGGGGTGTGGCGGCACCTTACATGGGCGTGAAGTCACAGACGTGGGCTCAAATTTTGGCCCCTCCATAAGCCACCTAGCGGGGTTAATTGAGAGGCAGACACGGAGGCCCTGCGGGTTAAGCACCTGGTACTCCAGGACCCATCTCTTCCGTCCTCTTCCACCGGGGTCCAGGCTTTCGCTCCCGGGCCCGCGGTCGCGCGCCATCCGCGCGCACCTCTCCATCCCTGCGCGATCCGCGGCCGGGTCCAGCCGGACAAGCGTTGCCATGGCAGCGCCGCGGGCGGGGATGCGGGAGGCTGAGCGCGCAGCCGGGCTCGCCCCTTTGTGCCGCGGGGGCGGCGGCGCGCTCCCCCCACTCCCGGCTGCGTCCGGCCTCTCAGGCCCGGACCCCGGGGAGGGGTAGCGGGTAGGGTATGGGGTTGCAGAGGCGCGGGGAGGCGGGAGGAGAGCCGAGGCGAGGACCAGGGGTGGGGCGCCTCCGCCCGCCAGCCGCTCCCGCATTAAAATTTCATGGGCGCTGCAGCAGCTACAAAGACGACGCCGGCTGCGCTCGAGGGACCAGAGGGAGGGAGGCTGCGGACGAGTGCGGGGAGGAGTTTGCAATGGGAGGCGCTTGCAGGGGCTCCCCCAGTTCTGCGCTGTGAGCCCGGGCACAAAGAACCCTCTGCACTCGCGCCGCAGGATCGCCGACCCGAGGTAAGCCGCCGCCCCATCCTAAGAGCCCTCCCCCCTGCAAGCGTCCTTGTCCCCAGTGCCGGGAACATCCTAATTACCCGAGGTTGGGGTCGACGGTAGCTCCCAGCGTCCCAGGCAGGGTTCAGGGGATGGCAAACGCTTCCTGAAGTGCCCCTCGTTTGGTGCATGAAGAGCCTTTCCAGCCTGCAGCTGTCAAATGCAGCCAAGAGTCGGGCCTGGGTGGGGCATGAGCCAGGGAGAGGGAAGGATGCGCTGGGAGTCCAGTGCCGATGGGGGTCCCGCAGTCGTGATCTGAGGGGGAACAAAGACCAGCCCCCCTACCAGACCGACATGAGGGGCCCCCCAGACCTTCTCTGCCCACTAGGTTAGCAGTTAACTGGCCAAACCTTAGACAGAGCCCAGATGGTCTCGGGACTGGGGGTGGGGTGGGGTGCCTGAGACCCCTTCCCTCATAGCGAGCCCACCTCTTCCAGCGCCTGCCAATGCTCCACTTCTGGGACTCAGATTCCAGTCGTCCGGCTCCCTGTGTGGCTCCAAAGGGATGGCGAGGCCGGATAATCACCTTCTTTGAGAATCATAATGACATTGATAATGATAATAACAATAAATCAGTTTATGGAGAGCTTACTCTATGCCAGCAACATGCTTGGTGCTTTGCACGCGTTATCACAACAGTCCCACGAGGCAGTGAGAACTCCATTTTAAAGATGAGGAAACTGAGATCCAGAGAGAGATAGGTACAGGTCCAAGGTCATACAGCCAGTGATTTTGAATCCAGATAGGTCGGACTCTAAAGCCCGTGTTACATCCCCAAACGGGTCTGGGGAGACCCCGGGACTGACCAGCTCCCTTCCCACCTCTCCTCTTCTCCAATACACTCCCTAGAGAGGCTGGGAATTCTGGAGGGAGGGGTCCAGATCTCTCCTCTCCCCCAGCGGAGGGCCCTGAACTAGGGAAATTGCTTCTCCGACTGTGCAGGGGGAGGCCCTGGGACCCTGGATTCTCCACCCGCATCCCAGGCTCCCGACCAGTGGCTGCGGTATGCCCGGGTTGCTGGCGCGCACTCCCCACTGCAGTGGCGCGGCGGGGAAAACGCCCCCACCTGCTGCTGGGGGGAGGGCGAGGGAAGCAGTAGTGCGGGGAGGGGTGGGGAGAGAGAGACCAGATTACGTGCGGAAGCGGCTTTGTTTTTCTCGGTGCCAGCCTCAGACTGAGCGCGGCCCAGAGCGGAACCTCATTCTGGGCACCGTGCTTTACTTTCCAAAGCGCATTCCCATTTGGCAGCACCTGGGAGCTTCGCATCGCCGCGGCTGGGGGGTAGGGAGGGGAGGGATGAGTAATTCCACTTGACAGACAGGGAAACCTGGGGACACTGGTTCTCAGACTTTAGGGGCGTTGCTTCAGATACACAGATGTCGGGGCCACGTGGCCAGAGGATGAGTCAGCGGCGCTGGGGTGGGGCTGGGCATCTGGATGTTTACTCAGACCGCTCCTCCCCTCCTCGTGCAGGTGGCCAGACCATCGGTTGAGAGAACAGTGCCCCACCGCTCCTCTGCAGGGAGCCTGGGCGATATGGTTTCCTCGGGGACACTTCCCCAGCGCCCAGGTTCGGGTGGCATGGAACTCATCCCACACTGAGCTTGGTTCATTTCATGTTGAAGGAATTTTGCAGTAACATCCCCTATGCCCCCCGTGCCCACCTACTTTGTTATTTAATGACCCTTGCCATTGGGAAAAGTTCTGGAATCGACCCTCTTGCTGTGCTTTTGGCCTCTCTCTTCACCCCTTGGCAGAGGAGAGAGCTAAAGTCTTCCCAGTCCCCAAAGGAACCACAACTCTTCACCAAGAGCTTTAGAAGAACCACTCTCTATGCCTGCATTAAAAATGAGAATTTTATAATTTTTGGTAATTTTTTTGACTAATTTAATAAGTTTGGTAAAATGCATAATTGTAGAAGATTTGGAAAAGACACACAAAAAAAGCGAGAGAGAAAACTCTGTAGTTTATCACCCAAGAATAACTACCATTTTTACCATCTTCATGTATTTCCCTCTAGTATATTTTCTATTACCGAAAATACTAATTGAAATTGTAAACTATACATATACCGCTTTTAAAAAAGTTACATCGGATGTGTTTCTCTGTGTTTTCCTGCCCTTTGCAGAAATCATCGTAAGAGGGTTAGTGTTTCATGGACTAGACGGGTTTGCTCTGCTCAGCTCCCTATAGTTGGACCTGCCTGTTTTTTCCATTTTTTGTTTTATGCCTTCACTTTTACTGTCTGTTCTCTGGAGCTAATCCGTGCTTCCACCCAGGCAGGATTTGCCCTTTGAATTGATCCCTCATGGAGCCAGTACGGTGTGGTGGAAAGAGGAGGGATTGAAAGTTACACAGATCTGTGTTCCAATCCTTCTCCCCACCTACACTCTGTGTCAGCCGCAGTAAGGGACTCCCCCGCTCTTAACCGTCAGTCTCCTCATCTGCAAAGCGGGGTCATAATCTTTGCTTTCAAAGTCTGTCGTGGGGGCCAGCCCGGTGGCATAGAGGTTATGTTAGCACCTTCTGCTTCGGAGGCCCGGGGTTCGCTGGCTCGGATCCTGGGCACAGACCTACTCACCGCTCATCAAATCATGCTGAAGCGGCGTCCCACACGGAAGAACTAGAAGGACCTACAACTAGGATACACAACTGGGGCTTTGGGGAGAAAAAAGAAAAAGAGGAGGATTGGCAACAGGTGTTACCTCAGGGCCAATCTTCCTCAAAACAATAGCAGCAAAACACAACCTTGCTAAAAGCAGTTGTGAGGCTGTGAACCAGTGTTGTCAGGTGCCCAGCACCCAGGAGGTGCTTAATAAGGGCAGTGCTGGTGCCCTGCACCCACTGTGTGCCGCCTCAGTTCCCTTTCACTTACACGGCCCCCGAATCTTGTCTAGATACTCAGTTATTTGCTTTTATTTGTGTGGTGTTTTATTTGTGTTGGTTCCTCTCCCAGGGGATCCTTGGGCTGCTGGAGCAGCGGTGTTTCTGGGACACTGGGTCCATTGTGCAGGTTCAATGGGCTGGTGAATAACTTATAGGCTATTCCTTTGTTCTGAGGGGGTCCTTCCTCTCGTCCCTGCGGCTCAGCTCATCTGTCAGCTGGAGCTCTGTGGAACAATGGCTGGAGATACTCAGGGACAGAGGCGAAGGCCAGCTGAGGGTGACAGCTGTCTCCCCATCCCTCTCCAGGCTGACCGGATCAGATGAGGCGGGTGTCCGCTTCTCCCTTGTGGTGCCAGGTGGGTCCCTCCTGAAGCTACCGGATGTTACAGAAGGACTGAATTCTTGTATGCTCAACGGTGTGGAGTGGATGAGTCATGAGAACCAACTCCGGTTGCCATTTAGTAACCATTTACCAAGGTGCTTGCTGAGTGCCGCCTCATGGAGACCCCATGATGAGGCTGGGAATTGGGCATTACAGATGAGAAACTGAAGCTCAGAGAGGTGAAGTGACTAGCTCAGGGTCACACAGCAAGTTAGTTGCAGAGTCAGGATTTGAACTTGTATCTAGAATAACTCTGAAACCTGTGTTTGTAACTACTACTCTCCTCCGCCTCCTCTCCTCAAAGTGAACTTAATCGGTTGCCTTGAGACCGTGGAAGCAACTGGAATAAACTGATGCGAGATGGTTTAGCAATCATGGGCCAGTTTCTTCACAGTAATAGTAATGCTGCGGACCACAGTGTTTGCAGTTTACACACACCTTCCTCAAGTCGTTTCTCATTGAATCCCACCCCCACATTTGAACATAAGTCTTCTGGCCCTTTGGGGGGGTCAACAGGCCTGTTTAGAATCCAGTTGTGCCCTTTTCTATCTGAGTGATCTTGGAGCAAGTCACTTTACCCTGAACCTCAGTTTCCTCATCTGCAAAATGGGGACAAAAAAAACCCCAACTCATTGTTTGCTCAGGTAGGTAAAGGTGCCCCCAATTAGGATCTGTTCTCAGTAAATGCTAGTTTACCTTCCTTTTCCTCCTCCTTGCTTTCTTTCCCTCCCACCTGCGGCTCAGAGATTCCCTTGTTTGAGGGAGATTTGAATTTCAAAGCTCCTCGTTTGTGTACGTGTTTGAATTCATCCTCCTCGTTTGTGTGTATGTTTGAATTCATCCAGAAACAGTGCTTTCTGCTCCTCTGCAGAAGCCTCTCTTTCCCTCCGCGTATCTGCTGAGTGCGCCCGGCACATTCCTTATTCCCAGGAGCTTCAACACTCACTCATCCAAAGCAATTTAGGCCAGCGTCTCCCGTAGGCGTCAGCTCTCGGAGCAGCTATTTTGTTCTACAGTCAGGGAAAAAAACCCAGATCCAGAGGGATCCTGAAATGCAACCCAATGCACATTTCCCTGGCAGCTGTTTGTCCGTTACTAGGAGCAGAGCACAGAGTTTAGGGGGAGAAAGAAACATCCTGTGGCGCACCACGGACTATGGTAGTAATGACAGTGTGAGAAAATAATAGAAGGCGAGCTAATAGATGATATTCACCACCCCATGTAACCCTTGCAACAGCCCTGTGAGGCGGGCACCATTATTCTCCCCATTTTGTGGATAAGAAGACAATTCCAGAACGGCGATGCACTTGCTCAAGTTGGCAGAGCAGGATGGGAATTCATGCCGGAAAGCCCGTGTCCTTTCCAATGCAGTAGGATGTTTTCGTTGGCACTGGCCCCGCCAGATGCCTCCCTGGTTCCTGTTTCGCATCCGAGGAGATCAGTTTTGGCAAATGCTGTGACTTCAGAACAGGACCGTGGCGTCCACTCCCCAGCGTGCCTGTGGGTACGTATTTATTCCCCCACCATCTCTCTTTCTCTCTCGATGACAGCTGGAGGCGTCTCTCTGCCCACCCATGTAGTTCCAGACATTTCACCATGACCCTGGCAGCATCCGAGTGGTGATGAGATGACTCTTCCTCTCCTTCTGTGCACCCCTGGGACGGGAGACCCCAGCTTCATGCCGTGTGGTCAGGTCCACCATGAAATCCACATGTGTGGAGACCTCCTGAATCTCAGAGGTAGGCGGGACCTCTGAGCATCCCCTGGGGTCCAATCCTTCAATTAAAGCTCCCTGATGAGGCCCCTGACCCTAAGTGGGGGGAGGTCCACGTGGGCAAGTGGGAGCTGAGATGCCAGAGCCCTGGGGCCACCACCAGGTCCCTGTGTGGCCTTTGGTCTGACCCTTTTTGGTTCTTGTCCTCTGTCATCATATCTAACTGAGTTTTGAAAGAATAACTTTATTGAGGTGTAATTTACACACAAAAAATGCACCCACTTAAAGCGTACACTTCAATGTGTTTTGATAAATGGCTACACCTGTGTAACCACAACCACAATCAAGATATAGAACATTTCATCACCCTAAAATGTATCCCCTGTCAATTCCCTCCCAGCCCCAGCCAACAATTGATCTGCTTTCTATGCCTACAGAATAAACTGGATTTTTTCTAAAGTTTCATTAATATGAACTCTTTTGTGTTTGCCTTCTTTTGCTCAGCATGTTTTTTGAGGTTCATACTTGTTTTTGCATGTATCAGTAAGTCAACCCTTTTTGGCCTAACTTCATTGAGGCATAGTTTAAATACCAGGTAACTCACCCATTTCGAGTGCACAATTCCATGATTTTTGCAAACTTACCAAATTATGCACCCGTCACCATAAATCAGTTTCAGAACATTCCTACCTCCCTCGATAAGATCCCTCATACCCATTTACTATTAATCTCCTTCCTGCAGTTAATCCCAGACAACCGCTAATCTACTTTCTGTCTCTGTAGGTTTTGCCTCTTCTGGACGTTTCATAAAAATGGAATCGTACAGCGTGTGGTCTCTTGTGGCTGGCTTCTTCCACCCCGTACAATATTTTTGAGATTCGTCCATGTTGTAGTATGTGTCCATGGTTTGTTCCTTTTTACCACTGAATAGATTTCATTATATAAGTATGTTGCAGTTTGTTTATCTGTTCTCCAGGACGGGGGATTTTAATTTAATCTGTGCTTCCTAACTGGGGTGTATTCACCCCCTGCCCCAGGGAGGCATCTAACGCCCCAGCATAAGTATGGCCCATATTTCTGGGACATCAGTGTAACACAAAGATTTTCTCAAAGTTTAAATCATTCACTGGTGAAAAGAATTTTTTGGAACACTTCCTGTGTGGCAGGCACTGGCTAAGCCTTTGAGACTAATTAACTTTGAGTCACACGCGTGGGGTCGGGAAACCGTGGTCTTCTCTGACCTCATGTTTGTCTGACCTCAAAGCCCTTGCCTGCCTTTTACCCTCCAAGCTGTCAGCTTGACCTAGGAGCTAAAGTTTCCCTTGAAACCTCCACTGCCTATTAACATCAGGGATTCCGGGTCCACAGGGGGGAGGGGACAGGGTCGTTGTGGTCACACAGCGCTCCTCTAAGCAGCCCAGGGTCTATTTCCAGAGCGCAACAAGTTCCTGGGACGGAGGAGAGAGCAGGGAATTGCCGGGCTCTTCAGGATGCACGGGACCACACTGGAAGCAGCCTTGCAGATAAGTACTCAAACTTACCAGCCCACAGCCGGCCAGCCTGTCCCCTCCTGGTCTGTGCAGGAAAGTGTAGTATCCCAGAATCCCCACGGGAGGGGAGAGATGGGTGACGCAGCTCATTTGCTTTTCGACCTCTATGCCACAAAGACAGAGCTTGTCCCCATTTCATGGGGCCCCAGAAAGGGTAATTTTCATACCCCTCTTTTGGCGTCAGGCTAGTATTTTATAAAGTCCCCCATCAGGGACTTCTGAGAGCCGAGTTGAATGACTTCATCCTGAGTACGTGTGGAGCTGCTGTCAGAAGGAGGCTGGGCACTCCTGGTGACTTGGGCTGGCCCTTCCCTTCTCACTTCTGGCCCTTTGTCGTTCTATTTGTTAAACTTGGTCAGGGCTCCTTTGCCTGGCAGTCAGCTGGGGACTCCAGCACTGTGCACGTAGGTCACATTCTTCTCAGTGCAAGGGGCTGAGTATGTCTTTGGCTCCAGACCTGTGCCCCAAGTCCCGGGTGCTGACAGCCAGCTCTGAAAATACGCGGAGAGGGCCCTGGACTCTCGTGGCGCAGATCTGTCAGTGAATGAAGACCGCTTAGCTGTCATCAAAGGCAACCCCTGGGAGGTGGTCCTGGGTCAGAATTAGTGGGGATCGGCGGGGGCGGGGGGGGGGGCAGAAAAATAACAGGCTGAGCAGAAGGCCCCTCCTGTTTCCCCTCCACTGCCTCCGAATATGGGCTACTACTGAGCACCTTGGGTGAATGTCAGGGCTGGAAGGTTCCCACGGCCCAGAGAGACGGACAGACTTCCCAGGGCTCCACAGCATGGCAGAGGTGGGACCAGAACTCCAGATTCCCGACGCTCTTCAGCCTTCACCAAGCTGAGTCTGTCTCCCTTTCTCCTCGGTCACATTCTTCTTTGTTGGGAACAGGGAGGCGGGTGAAGAGAGCCCCCTCCCCACTTCCAAGGACATTCTGGGGTGGGAGGAAGGGAGGTGGAGGGCGTGTGCCTGGGCCCAGCCTCCCTGGCTCCGGGCCTTTCTTCTCGTTGGCAGAGAGTTCTGGCCGGGCCCGGGCTGGGGAGACGGGCTGGCTGGCTCTTGTCTTCCAGGATGGGCCTGTGGGGTCTGCGTGCGGAAGGAGCTGGGAGCCAGGCCTGGGCTGCCAATGTGTTGGCCGGGTGCCGCCAGGTAAGCCTGGGGAGGTGTGGGCTGGGAGGGCCCACTGAGCTTAGCTTCATGGGAGATGAACGGCCCACCACGCGGGCCCCCCGGGCTCAGGCCTGGCCAGCACATTCCGCTCCTGAGACAATGCCAGGGAGCCAGGTGGCTGGCAGGCTTGCTCTGAGCGGTCTTGGTGGGGGTGGGTGGGACGGAATCAAGACCTCCGTGGGTGGGTCCAGGGCAGAGATTTCAGCTCGTTCCCTCATTCAGCACAGACATGGACCAAGCGCCTTCTCCCAGCTAGACACTGAGGATCCAGAGGTGACCATCAGGGATGTGGTTCCGCCCTCTCAGATCTCCACGTAAGAACGTGCTTTAGCACAGTCTCAGCGAGAAAACGAGCTCCCCACCCTGGGAGGTGTGCATGTGTGTGTATGTGTGTTGGGGGAGGGAGGTGCAGAGGTCCCTTACTGGGAATGTTGTAAAGGGAATCCAGACCTCCCCAGAACTCTGAAGGCCCTTTCCACCCCCCGAGCCCCTGTCCCTCTCTGCCCACAATGCTCCTGGGGCTGGTTCTGGGCTCCCTTTATTGCTTTTCCGTCCCCTGGGTTTGCCCTGCCAAGGTGAGGCATCCATGGCTCCCTATTCCTGAGTTTCTTCTAAAAGATATTAGTGTCCAGAGCCCTCACCCCCCACCCCACCCTGTCTGGGTGTTGGGGGCATAGGAGGGAGACTGTGGGTGTCTGAAGTTGTCCCCCTTTGGATATGAGGTTAGGCTGGGGGCGTGGAGAGCTGGGGATGGGGGCTGTGCCCTCCTTCTAACTCACTGCGTCTCCTCCAGGTGGCTCTGCCCCGGCTGCATCTCCAGGGCTCCCGGCCTGGTCTTCTCTTTGGAGCCCGGGCGAGTCTGGACTCTGGCCACAATGACATGCAGAGCAGCCTTCGGTGGTTTTCTGGAACCCTGGACAATTCCCCAAAGACCTTATCCTTCCCAACCCCTGGGATGGAGCCTCCCGTGGAGAGAGGCCCATCCTGGTTGGAGCTCAGCCAAGGACAGGTCCTGGCTCTGGAGGGCAGCTCGAGGGGTGTGAGGGAGGCCAGCAACTCACTGTCCCCTCTGCACCCGCCTGGACCCGCCTGCTGGGCCTTCCCGTCCGGGCCTGGAGACCCTCCTGACTCCGTGTGACTTCATCCCTCCTTGTATCCCTGCTGGCGACCAGTCAGAGCTCGGGCCAAGGCCCCCCTGACCACACCCTCCCCAAGGCTGGGTCTCCAAGGACCCTCCAGGACAGGGGCAGGGACGCGGTTGGGAGCTGGGGAGGAGCTGCCACTGTTGGGGGCGGTGCTGTCACAGCTCTGGGGGCGATGTTGGCTGGAGTCTCTCTTGCGCCGTTTGCCGTGTGAGTGATTCTCGTTTTGGGGGGTGCTTTGTGGATGGAGCTTGTCTGTGCTTCTCTTTTTCCCATGGTCACAGGGAGGAGGCAGTCAGGGTCGGGGGGAGCCCAGGCCTTTCTCCAGTGTCACTGAGCTCTGGGAGGGGCAGCTGGAGGGGAGAGGGTGTGCTGTCCTGAAAGGGGAGGTTTTCCCATAGATGAAGAGACCTGGGCTAGGGGAGCTCGCCAGAAGGAGACAGACACTGGGCCTTGTTCCCACCGTCCAAAGGGAACGGGCTGGAACCACTCTGGCCCCAAGGCTTGAGGGGTCCCCCCAGCCTGATCTCAGCCCCCTGCTCCTTGTTGCACCGATCCTCAATTCTGTCCTTGGGGAGCAAAGGCAGGCAGGGTGGGCCCCATGCACATGCAGCCCCCCATCATATGGCTGCAGATTCACTTCCTGTCCACCTCCTCATTCTCTCCTCCATCCAGCCCCTCCAGGGGGGCCAGTCCCAGTGCTTGCACAAGAGCAGCCATGGCCTTCCTTAGGCAAGTTTCAGAGCCCCACGTCATTTTCCCAGGGTGGGGAGGGGGCCCGCAGTAGTCTGCTCGGGCTGCCATAACAAAATACCACAGACTGGGGGGCTTAAACAGGAGAAATGTATTTTCTCACAGTTCTGGAGGCTGGGAGTCCAAGAGCAAGGTGTCAGGAGTGGTTTCTCTGGAGGGCTCTCTCCTTGGCTGCAGGTGGCAGCTTCTTGCTCTGTCCTCACAGAGGGAGAGAGGGAGAGAGAGATCTGCTGTCTGTTCTTCTGATAAAGACACCAGTTCTATCGGATTAGGGCCCCACCCTTATGATCTGCTTTACCCTTAATGACCTCCTTAAAAGCCCTGCCTCCAAGTACAGTCACATTGGGGGGTTACAGCTTCAACCTATGAATCTGAGGGGGACACAATGCAGTTCATAACAGGTGGTCCCCACAAACATGGAGAGGTGGGGTCATCTCCCCTTCAGAATCCCCACCCCCCAGGGAGGGGAAGGAGGAGCAGAGGTTTGGGAAATAGAAGCAGAGTGGGGGAGGTACTGTGCTCGGGCGGCCCTGGGTGCCTTGGTGACACACGGGACTGGCTGGACCCAGTGCAGTAAGGAGTCCCCAGGAGAGGGATGTCCTGGGAGGAGCCCTGGCTTTGGAGCTGAGGGTGCGCTCTCTGCTGTGCAGCCTTGGGCAAGTCACCTCACCCCTGTGAGTCCGATTTCGACTCTGAAACGGGAGCCATCTGCTTGCCTGTGGGGCGCAGGGAGGTTTCGGTGAGATCACCTGCGGGTACCGTGCCTGACTCTTAGTAGGTGCTCAGTAGACGTTCCCATCCATCTGGGAGTTCAGATTTAGCGCTTGTCTATTCTGGGTGCTCTGGACTGTGAACTCAGCATCTTCCATCCGGAGGCGTTTCTGATTGGCTCTTCCCCGGCCTGTTTTCCTAACACCCCTCTCTCATCAGCTTGGGGAAGTGGCTGCATTTCGTGGCCTCCAATGTAGCTCCAGGTGCTTCCTGGGGTATTTAAATTCTACTCCACTCATCAGAATTGAGCACTTATGGTGGGCCCTTCTCTGTGCTAGCCCTTTTGAGAGAATATAGGAGAAGATCTGGCCGTGCTGAGCGGGAGTCAACCAGCTGACGTGGAGAACTGGAGAATGGGGATAAAACAGTCCACTGAGGTGCAGGTTCTGAGTGCTTGGGGGTGAGAGTAAGATCTCAGAGTGGGCTGCAGCAGCCTGGACAGGCTTCCCAGCAAGGCTGACCCAACCAGGGCCTTGAAGGGTGAGAAAGATGTGGCTTAGCTGAGAGCTTCCAGGGGGAAATTAGAGCAGAGAGTCCCATAGTAAGTTCTAGGAGATGTCATTGCTCTTAAAAAAAAAAAGGCGAGTTCAAATTCAGCAGGTTTCTGTCGTGCAGGACTTATCAGAGCCTTTAAAATGCTAATGGGGATCGTGAATACTCAAGGACAGACAGAGGATGAAGTGTTCCCCCCAGACTTTCCTGGCAACAGAACCCTTTTCTTATGGAGCATCATGCAGAAGTGTGGGAGGTGCCAGGCTGGGAACACTGCCGCGGTGATGGGAGATGACATAACTCGGGCAGGCTCAGGTGCTTGGTAGCATCTGCTGGAAAGGCCGCAGACCAGGAGGGGCTGGGGAGTCTTGGCTCCAGGAAGACCTATGCAGTTGGGTCTGGGGGGAGGGCAGGCCAGTGGTTGGCATAGCCAGAGGCCCGGCAGTTGGTGATGGAAGAGAATCCACCGGACATGGTGGTTCCGGGGCATCAGACCCTTTGTGGGAAGATGCTGGTGTGTGCATGCGTGTGTGTGTTTGTGTGTGCGCCTGAGTGTGACAGGATCCAGCCTTCTGGGAAGGGGCTGACCAGAACCAGGCAGGGGGTTTCCAGCCAGGACAAGCAGGGTCTATTTTCAGGGGAATCGAAGTGTTTCGGGGGAGGGCCTCGAGGCCCACAGCCAAGAAATAGGGAGGGAAAATGCTTGTGGGCAGGATCCACGTGGATAGGCTTGATTCTGGCGGGGCTGAGGGGCTTGGAGGCAGACCCCCTGCCCTGGTCGGGCCCGACTCGGGGGCTGGTGGGGGCGGGAGGCCTCTGGAACTGCAGCTGCGGGGCCGGGGCAGTGTTGCATGGTGAGATTAACCTACTAACCCAGGGCTCGGCCGGGACGCTGTGGCGAGTGATGAGGTGCCTGGCCTTCTGCCAACCAACTAACCCACTAACCAGGCCCGAGCATGCCCTACTAACCGCCGGCAGCCAGACCCTACTAACCTTGCAGCTCATGGGCCTTTCAAGGGGCTGGGACGTGGGGGGCAGACGAGGCTCCAGCAGGCCCTGCCCGTGGCCGGGATCTCTGTGCAGACCCACATTCCAGGACAGGGCATGCAAATAAGACTCATCAACTCTGCCACTTCCTGCTGGGCGACTTTGGGCAAGTCCCCTCACCTCTCTGAACCCGTTTCCTCAGATGGGAGTATCGATCTTTGCCTCACAGATTGCAGCGAGGATTCCTGTGGATATAAAGGTCTTGGCACACGACAGATAATTTAAAAAAATACTAGGGTGGGCGTGGGGGACCCAGAAAACCTGGTTGATCATGTTCCCTGCCTAGGCCCTGGTCCCTCTGGGTGTTCTGCACACAGACCCTTCTGCCCGGAGCCAGACACTTGCTTCAAACCCCTAACCGTCTCGTCCCCACATTCTTCCTCCTCCTCAGCTTTCTTTTCTGGAGGCAGCTCTTTTGTTCGATTACTAACCTGTTTAACCTGGGGGTGCCCTGCTGCACCCCGATCATCCCCTAACAAACTAACAGACGTGCGTGTGTTCTTCCTTCTCTCCTAGTGACTCCCGTGTGTGTCTGCTGAGGTGCCCTGTCCGCTGGTGTGTGCTCTGACTTACTAACCCAGCCTCTACTAACCCTGTTTTCTCTTCTTACTAACCCCAGCCCTGCCGAGCTCTGGGCCCCCCTGGGGGCTGGTCCCCCTCCTTTTGGCAAGCAGATGTCCTGGGGCGGGCCCTGCAGACAGATGCCCCAATTGGCTGCTTGTGAGTTCTGAGTCCCCTGGGCTAGGTCCGAGGCAGGGGACAGCCCTAGGAACCATGCCAGCGGCCCAGAGGAGGAGACGGTCATGCGGATGCGGGAGGCTGGTCTCCGAGCATGAGCATCTCTCCTCCCATCGTGCAGAAGTCTGGTTGCCACTGGGAGTGGGCGGGACCAGGGAAACCTCTGGGGGGGTGAGTGTGGAGGCTATGGGGCTGGAGTGTGGAGCACCGGGCTTTTCCCAGCCACGGGGCAGAGAAGAGGACTGTGTGTCCTTTGGAGGGAAGTGGGGGTAGAATTTTCTCCACTGGAGAGCGATGGGTAGAGGTGAAGTCCTGCACAGGAAGTCAGCGGGGGGCGTGTCCCACACGGAGGTCAGTAAGGTGAGACTTCCATACTTTGGAGGTCAATGAAAGGGTCTTTCTCATGCAGGAAATTACTGAGTGGAGCACTTAGCACAGGAAATCAGCAAGAGAGGGAAGTTCCCATATTTGAAGGATGGAAAGAGGGGCATTTCTGCCCAAAGCCAGTGAGAGGGGAGTTTCCAGCCTTATCATAAGGAGTGAGAAAGAATGGCCAAGAGATCAGCGACAGGGGCCTTCCGACAATGGGAAGTTCCCTAGAGGGGTCCTTCCCATACTGAAGCGGAAGTGAGCCATTTCTCATACTGGAAGTCACTGAGAAGCACTGTCCCACACTGGGAAGCTTGAGAAGGGAGAGAAGAAAGATGATCCACCCTGGGTCCAGGGGTTTGCAGGAGGAGCAAATGGGAAGCAGGAAGCGAACCCCAGGGGCCCACAGCATCCTGCAGGTCCTCACGAATTCCAGCCAGGAACTTGGCCCTGACTCCCTGTCATGTCCCCACTCACAACCCTGCTCCAGCCCTCCTCCCCCAGAGCCCGCCAGCGCCAGCCGCTGAGCCAGGGCCACACCTGGGGGTGATCTGCTGCCTCACCTCCAGTAGGCCCCTCGGTCTCCTCTGGCTCCCTTGCACTAACTCTTGCTCTCCCCCAGCTAATCCCTGCCTCGCCCTGGCTGCCCCGGGGGCTGCCCACTAACAGCCAACCCTGCCCATTCGGGAGTTCCAGCCTCCTGGCCTGGCTCCGACGGCTCTTAATTAACCTCTCCTTCACCTCGACTAACTCCTGCCCTGCTGGTCTGTTCCTTTCAGCAGAAACTAATGGCTTGTGGACTTCTTTCTGACTAACAACAGGTCTAACCCTCCTCGTTACTATTACTATTAACAGCTTGGATGTCAGCATGGCTGGGACGGGGCTAACACAGGTTTGGAACGTGACTAACACAGGGAGAGGTGCAGCTAGTCATGTTGGCCTTGGTGACTGCCCTGGGCAGAGCAATCTGAAGTCAGTAAAGACAGCAGTACTCTAAAAGAGGTGGCGGGCTGGGGTGTCGTCTGGGCCTGATGGAGGAGTGGTACCCACTGAGGTGGGATCAGAAGAAGTCAGCCTTCCAAGGTTTTGCCACTGGACATATGCTATTGACCCCTCATAATATGCATTTGGGTTTTGGTTCTTGTAAACAATAGCCTCATAATTACAGTGGTCCAAACAAGTGGATGCAGTTCTTATAGACCTCAAGAGGCCTGTCTGTGTGTACAGAGGATATGCCGATATGTATGGAATCATCAGACACCAGGCTAGGGCCTAGAGTCATTGATTTGGGGACTTTAGAGTTTTGAAAGCCCTAGGACATAAAGCTTTAGATCGGAATATTCAGAAAGTTTATAAATCCATCAACCATTTACACCTTAGTGTAAATTAGCTCAGCTTCCTCTTCCAACCTCTATGCAGTTTTAGCTGCACTGACAGATGGGAGTTTAGCTGGAAGGGAGTTTGGATCTCTTCAGGGCTGGGGAGTTCCTTTGGGAGCAGAGGGGGGTCACAAGGCCAAGGGTTCCTGGGTGGGGATAAAAGGTGGCATGAGGTTGAGGGGGGGATGGGAAGAGGGACCCATTTTGTTGGCTTAATCTGATAGTCAGGGTCTGTGGGAGAGGGCAGCTCATGGCAGGGCCTGGAGGATTGGGTCAGCCCAGGGACAGGGTCAGAGGCCACCCTGGAGGTCTTGCAGGCAGGTTGCTTGGGTCATCGAATGCTGGTCTTGGGTGGAGAGCATCTCCAACAGCCATGGGCTCAGAGAGGAGCTGGCGGTGAGGCCTGAAGGGTGACCCAGCAAGGCCTGAGCAGCAAAGGGAACAGGAGAGGAGAATGCTTCAGGCAGAGCTTGGGGAAGGTGCCTTGGCTGCTGGCAGGGACCGGGGTGGAGCCTGCACTGGGGAAGCACCTCTCTGCCGCCCTCTAGTGGCCACCTTGTCCCAGGTCACCCAAAGCAGGAAGCGCAGACACTTCCCGTTCTGGGAGTTCATCTTTATCCAACTAGGAACATTTGATGCTGCTGAGGACCTACTGTGTGCCCAGCACTGCTCTGGGTGCTAGGACCCACACGGGTTTTTCCATCATGGTGCTTGTATAGCTCAGTGGGGGAGATGGAGAAGTAACCAGATAATGCAGTGAGAGGGCGGTCAGGCTGTGGGAGCACAGCCAAGATGATGTGCACCCGCTGTGTGCCAGGCGCAGTGCGAGGCATCGGGGTGAGCGGTGATTAAGCACTGTCCTGTGTTCAGGAGCTTTCATGCTAGTGTGTCGGGTGGGTGCGGGGTAGAGAGGGGTGTAGGCAGTCGGGGTAGACTCTCTGAAGAGGGAGACATTTAAGCCGAGCCCAGGCTGGGCAGCGTGTGCTGGGGATGAGTTCCAGGCAGCAGGAATGGCGGACACAAAGTTCTGGGGATCAGAGAAGATCGAAGAGATTCTGGAAGGTTCATGGGGAACGTAGCAGGAGACAGACGGGAAATGGACAAGTACCAGGCCATGTTGCCAGGCAGTTTATCCTAAGGGGGCCATGGATGTGACCTGAAGAGGGGAGATGTTGGATTTGAGTTTTAGGCTGACAATTTGGCTGTTTCAGCCCAGGTGGAATTCTGAGAAGCTTATAATGCGTTCTGGCCAAACTTTAGATAACTGATTAGAACTTCTCGAAAATGGGAGGAGGACCCTTACGTTCATCTTGAGATAAAACAGGATCCATAAATGCTTGCCCCAGTTGGAGGTACGTCTGCAATGACTGGAAAGCAAAGAAGGCTGTGTTCATGCCAGGCAGGGGCTTGGCTGAGGTGACAATGACACCTCGGAGGAGGAGCCGTCTCGAGATCATGTCAACCCAGGCCCTGGTGGTGTGCGGCTCCCGGAGATGATGTGAGGGCTCTGGTCTCGGGTTGGAAGTCTGCAGAAGAATCTCGTTGGAGAGGGACCCCATTCGTCCTGTGTGGCTGCAAGGGGGACACACACGTGTAGAGGAAGCTTATGAGAGGCTGATCCTGGTCCCGGGGGGCAGGGGTGAGATATGTCTTGGGGGGCAACAAACCTTCTGTCCCTTTGGGCAGAAGAATTGGGACCAGGCCAACTTTGAGATGACGGTGGTGAGATTCTAGGATTCTCTGTGTGAGTGTGAGTGTGTGGGTGTGTGAGTGTGTGTCCTCGACTTAATACCGGGGGAAGCCGAGCCCAGGGAGGCAGACCTGGGTCTGCTTATGTTCACTTGGCCTTGGGTCCCCCAAACATCAAGCTCGTTAGGAGCAGGACCTCATGAGCTGGGGAGCTGACCTCCCAGCCTGAAGAGGTGTCTCGATCCTTTCTTAGTAGGCTGCACGGAGGGGGTGGCCACTGTAGACCCCGCCTGGGTGCTGTGCCGGTGCAAATGGTGACACTGAGCTGGGGGGATGCCTGGGGTGGGGGACTGGTCCCTTCCCAACAAAGGACCCCTAAGGCCCTCTTGAGAGTCTATCCAAGGACCCATTGTTTTATTCTCACAGACCAGAGAAGACATTTTCCATGTCATTGCCTCCTAGGGATGCCGAATGTGGGGACGGAAATTCTGCTGTAGATTAAAAATCAGACTTTTACGTGGATCCAGCAACGGAATGTGAATTTGACTTCTTGTTTTCACCCATGAATGCAGCTTTTTTTGTTTAAAGTACCATTTTGATATTAAAAACCAGCTCACACCCAAAGGATGTCTGTGGACTAGGAGGCAGAAGGGATGTGTAGTTTGGGGGTGGGGGGGAGCCAGTGGCATTTTTAAGGAGCAGGAAGGGGCTCTGTCTGCCTTTTCTCAAGACTGTGACTTTAGAAGTCAACAGAAGAGGGTATTTATTTTTATTTTTAATAATGGGAAGATGCACTTAACAAAATTCACCATCTTAACCATTTTTATTTTTATTTATTTATTTATTTTTGTGAGGAAGACCAGCCCTGAGCTAACATCCGTTGCCAATCCTCTCCTTTTTGCTGAGGAAGACTGGCTGTGGGCTCACATCCGTGCCCATCTTCCTCCACTTTATATGGGACGCCGCCACGGCATGGCTGACAAGCAGTGTGTCGGCAGGCGCCTGGGATCCGAACCCGCGAACCCCGGACTGCCAAGCGCGAACTAAACCGCTGCGCCACTGGGCCGGCCCCTCTTAACCATTTTTAAGTGTACAGTTCAGTGGTATTAGGTGCATTCACATTGTTGTGCAGTCATTACCACTATTGGTATATTTTTCAAATAGCACTCCTTTGTGCCTAGGACAGTGCTTCAGAGAAAATCCAGGTTCTGACTGTCAGGAAGCTTATACTTCATCAGGAAGGCAAAGAGTTCCTTGGTGACAGAGAAAAAGGTAGAAAGAATTTAGTGTACAGTGGTGAAGGGCTGGCAAACACATGGCACACATATTGCCACTCTCCCTTCCAGCACCTAGGACAGACATTGCTAGTTGATCACCGATCTCTTTGTGGGAGCCTGGCTGCAACTTCAGGATCTTTCTCAGAACAGTGCCCTGGGGACTGTGAGGGCTCACAAGGGAGTGTTTTCACAGAGCTGAGACAGAGCCTGGTGTCTTACAAGTGTTCCCCCCAAATCTCATTCTAAGTTAGCACCAGATGGGGGGCTGGATGCCAGGGGAGCTGATGGAGAGGAGATCATGGGGAGGTGAGGTGAGGGTGGGGCAGCAGGGGAAGGCTTCCTGGAAGAGGTGACACATGAGGGAAGGCTAGAAGGATGGGGAAAATCACTCAGCTGAGATAAAATAGCCACGGTGGTGCATGGCATTTAGAATGGCTCCCCCAAGATTCATCAGACCAGTTCTATAGGAGATGGGGATACGGACGGTGGGGCAGGGAAGGGTGGGCACTCCGGAGGACATTCCAGCTTGAGCTGCGAGGTGGAGCTGGCCTGTGCAGCAACACGCAAGGTGTGATAAGAAGAGTTGGGACTCTCCTAAGATTGGCAGAACTTGAGGGCCCGGAGAGGCAAGTGCTTCCCGTTTGGTGAGGGATGGAGGAGGGAGAGAGGCTGATGGTTTGGGGGTAGTTCTGGATGCTGGGCTGGGGAGGAAAGGAGCCTGGAGTGGGGGCAGAGGCAAGGCCAGCAGCGGCCAGGACAGCACTCAGGGGCTGAGCGTGCACACACGTGCACACACACAGTTCCCAACACCTCCTGGACCTGGGACAGCCTGAAAGGACCATCCCTGTGCCTGCAGGACTGGCTCCTGGCTTTAATTCTACTGCTGTCCTGTCTGAGGGATCTTGAGGGGTCACTTTGTCCCTCTGCACTTCAGACTTTTCTGTAAAAGAAGCAAGTCCATTTGGGGGATCTCTGAGGCCCTTCTGCCCTCAAAGGACTAGAAGATACTTAACCAGAAGATGACCTCCTCCCACTCCTTCTGGCAGCTTTCAGCAGCCCACTGGTCTCTTCTCGGCTCCTTTCTCCTCCCTCCTTCTTTTCTCCCAGAAACCATTCATTGAGTCCTTCCTGTATACCAGGCACTGCCCTAGACTCGGGTGCCAGGCTGCACCTTTGTGTTCCTCTAAGACACCTATCTTGTTCTCTCTCGAGGATCTTTGCACTGGCTGCTTCCTCTGCCTGGAATATGTGTCCCTCTGCTTTTCACATGGTTGACTCCTTTGTGGCCCTCAGGTCTCAGCCAAACGTCACCTCCCCAGAGAGGTCTCCCGTGACCACCCCCTCCGTGGTTACTCTGTCACTGCAGTCCTCAAACGTTGGTCTCAGGACCCCTTTATACTCTCACGTATAGTAAATGGTCGCTTCTGAGTCTGCTTGGGCGCCATCCACTCCCAAGGCTCAAGTGGGTCCCCATGTCATTCATTCAGCAAAATCTTCTTATCCCCACTCTGTGTGAAGCACGGTGCTGGGGGCCCAGGGCACAGCCATGAAGTTGGCAGGCATCGCCCCCGCCCTTGTGAGGCTCACAGACGAGGGGAGGCAGTAAATGAGCAAGTAGATATGAAATCACAAACTGTGCCCAGCTCTCCAAGGACAAGGAACACCTCTCAGGAAGGAGGAGGAACAGGACAGTGGAATTGGTGTAGAGAGAATATTCCATATTAGAAATGAAAACTAATATGAGAAATGGCGTTTTAAAAAGACTTGTTTCTTAATTCATTGAAAAAATAACAATAACAACAAACTCATTGCATGCTAATGTAAATAACACATTCTTTATGAAAAAGAACTGTTTCCAAAACAAAACAAATTTAGTGAGAAGGCAGCACTGTTATTATTATTTTTTTTGTGTCTCTTTAATGTCTGGCTTAATAGGAGATGGATTCTGTTGGATTCTAACATCTGCTTCTGCGTTCAATCTGTTGCAATGTCACATGTCACGTAGCCCCTGGAAAATTCCACTGTACACTCTTGAGGGAGTGAGATGAGCAAGACTAATGTCTCTCTGGGTCCCCACATCTCAGGACCACACCTTGAGAACCGCTGCTCTGTCACAAAGACCTGCTTATTTGTTGCTTATGACTTGTGCCCGTCTGAGATTACCTGGTTTACTCGTCTGATTCCCGGTTTATTGTCTGTCTCCGATCTCGTGGATCGCGCGCTCCTGGGAGGCGGGGTCCCAGAGCCCAGGGTGGGCGCTCAGTGGCCGACCCAGAGCTGCAGCTCTTAGGTACGGCCAGCAGATGGCGGTGTTGCACCAAGGCTCCCTCCTCTCTTGGAAACGCGGTTTCTCTTTGGGACGTTTGGGGCTGCTCTGCGAGGACGCTCTCTGGATTCCAGAGTTTTAAGGCTTCGAGTGGGCCTGGAATGGGTGGGGGAAGAGAAGAGGCTGGACAGAATGCATCTGAGGACAGCAACTTTAGAAAAACTCTGCTCATTTCTGCGGAGAGCTTCTGTTCTTAACAGAAGCCAGGCCAAGTGACATCCCCCTTCTAAGCCTCAGTTTTCTTCTCTGCAAAATGGGCAGACTACGACTTCGGCGTCCGTTTCTCCACGCCTCTCTTGGCAAGGGTCACTGTATTTTCATTACGCTTATGTTTCTGGCAGTGCAGGATCTCCTAATGTTCTCCCCAGAGTATTCCAAGAACCAGCTGATGCTGTGGGCTCTGCCAGCAGGCAAGACTATTTCTCCTCATTTCACCTCGAGACTCCCTGCCTTAGCCCACCTGGGCTGACATAAAGTGGCTCTTGCCATTTTCTGAGTGCTTAACATATGCCTGGCTCTGTGATAGACAGTTCATACAAGTCGATTCACGAAGTGCTCACGATATTTGAGAGGTGGGTTTCACGATCCCCATTTTTACAGGAGAAGGACGCTGAAGCTCAGAGAGGTGAAGAGGCTTGCCCAAAGACACACAGCTGGAGGATGGGGAAACCTGGCTTTAAGACGGTTACCATGCCCATGGGGGGACGTCACCCCAAAATGCTAACTCCATCTTCTCAGTAAGATTGAGCCCAGTGGCTCTCTGTTCATCAGCTTCTCTCTCCTCTTCCTCCATCTCCCTGCGGGGTGTTTACTGTCCTTGGAGAGCTGAACGCTGCTTGTGATGTCATATTTCCTCGCTCGTTTACTGCCTCCTCTGGTCTGTGAGCTCCGTAAGGGCAGAGATGACGCCTGCCTGCTTCATGGCTGTGCCCTGGCACCCAGCATCGTGCTTGGCAGAGTCAGGGGTCAAGAAGATTTTGTTGATCGAATGAAATGGGGAGCCAGGGGAGCCTTGTGAGTGGACAGTGCCCAACCAGACTCGGGAGCAGCCGGAGCCACCCTCCCTGGCTGTGTGACGTACGCGTGGCAATCTTTCCCTTTTGGGCCTCAGTCTCTTCATCTGTAAAATGGAGATAACATCATCTCCCTCTCAGAGACGTTGTAAGGATTCAGCAAGGGTCGGGTGCAAATCATCAGCACGTGATGGGCCCCCAATCCCTCTGTCATACACCCGAGGCTTCCCCTGGCCCTGGGCAGGTATGACCTGCCAATAGTCCAGGAGGAAGGCAGTGCAGCCTGAGGCTCGGACAGGGGGCAACGGGAGCAGGTCGCCGAGCAAGTTGGCAGGTGGCCCAGCTGGGTCTTGGGCCTCCTTGTCCTCCCAGCTCCTGGGCCTGCCTGGATGTGGGCACCCAGGAGCCGCAGTACTGGTGGCCAACTCCCTGGGGGCATTTCTTGCCAGCCCCATGGCAGACAAACAGATGCTCCTATGCAGAGCGCCCACGGCAGGGCCAAAGCCGCATACCGCCCTGTGGAGAGCTGGTGCTGTTCAGCCTGAAACACAGCGGGTTTCTCCACCCTTGCACAAGAGTCCTCTCCTGTGGGAAGGAGACGTCCTCCCAGAGAAAAGCTCTGGAATGTAAGGAATGTGCTGGAGCCTCCAGCCAGGGCCCCAGGACGAGAATGCCTTAGAAGCCCAGGGCAGTGGGGCATTTTCCCAGCCGTCTCAGGGCCGCTGGGCCACCGGGGAGCTCATAGCAGACATCACCTTTTGGCATTGGGGTCAGGCCTCAACCGCCTCGAAGCTTTCCCAGGTTCTCAGGCTGGGAGTGAGGGAGCCCCTGCTGGGCCCGTGTGGGCTTCGATCGCAGCCTCTCAGCCAGCACCAGCACCCCGGGGCCTGGGGCTAGGCCCTGTGTTGGCCACTGAGGTGAAGAGAAAAATCAGGGGAGCTCTGCTCGAGCCCCGTTGGGGCGGGGAAGATCCAGTTCCAAATCTCGACTCAGATACTGTGTCACCTTGGACAGGTCACTTCACCTGTCTGAGCCTCTGTGTCCCCATGTGTAAAATGGGGACCATAATGGGACCTCCTTCATGGGATTGTCATGGGGGTGGAGGGACCCCATGCACGGGAAGCTCCTGGCACAGAGTAAGTGTGCAGTAAACGTTGGTTATTCTGGTTTCTGTGGTTGGTTGTGTTTTCCAAAAATAGGTGCAACAGGTTCTCCCTCCCACATGCTCTTCTTATAACGTGACTGTGGCTCTCCTCCCACCGAGAGCTTTGCAGGCCCACCTTGTCTTATTGCACTGCGCAGGTACTGTGTTTTGTACCAGACCCTCCACCAGCGAAAGGTTCCGACTCGGCGAAGGCTCAGAGGGTGGTTAGCATTTTTCAGCAATAAAGCATTTTTAATTAAGGCACAAACATTGGTTTCTTAGACATAGTGCCATTGCACACTTCATCCACTACAGTGAAGGGTCAACATAGCTTTTCTGTGCACTGGGAAACCAAAAAATTGGTGTGATTTGCTTTATTGGGATATTTGCTCGATTGTGGCGGTCTGGAACCTGCAGTATCTCTGAGGCGTGCCTGCACTGTGTCCTCCCCCCTGAATCTGGATGGGTTTGTGGCTACGGTGGGACTGATGCTCCATGAGGCTTGGTCACGCTCAGTGTCGGGACCCAGCCACCATGCTGTGAGGAAGCCCAAGCAGCTGCAAAGAGGCTGCAGGGAGAGGAGCTGAGCCCCCCGTCCACAGCCCTGGCTGAGCTCCACCGATAGCCGGCACCACTGGGCGGTCAGGTGAGTGAACCATCTTGCGGGCGGATCCTTCAGCTCTGGTTGGGCCGCCCCTGCCCATGGAGCAGAGAGCTGAGTGCTGCCCAAATTGCAGGTTCAGGAGCAGCAGAAATGATTCTGGTTTTAAGCCACTAGGTCTTGGAGTGGTGGCTTAGGCAGCAACAGACAACCGATACAGTTCCTTTAAAGAAACATGTTTGCTTCTCTCTCTGCTGAATTCAGGATCTCCCCCAAGACTGGTCCTCCGCCAGCATTTTCCAGCTCAGTGGAGAGCCCCCCCGTCTCGTCTCTGCTTGCCCAAAGGAGAAACCTGGGGGGCATCCTTCCCCCTTCCCTCACCCTCTGTTACAACCTTTGCCCAGGACCTGTCATTTTACCTCCTAAATATCTCTTGATTCTGTCCACTTTTCTCCACCCCCCGCCATCGCCCTAGCCCAAGCCACCAGCACATCATCTTGGACGGCCGTGGCCGCTTCCTCACCGACCTCCCAATGTCGCATGCAGAACAGGAATCTTGTATAAACGATGCTCAGAGCAGCTAAGTCACAGACTTGCAGCTGCATCTGTCTTGAGCGCTGGCCTCTGCTTGCGACCTTCATTTGTCTTTTCCTGGCCTGTCCAGGAGAGCTGCTGAGAAGGAGTCAGCTGTGTGTGTGACGTTAGGAGGAAGGGAGCATCAGGCAGGGGGAACAGTGAGGGCAAAGGCCCTGAGGTGGGAATGAGTCTGTGTGTTGGGGGGACACAGACGAGGCCGGGGTGCAAGAGGCTGGTGGACGTGAGAGTGGAGGGGCAAGTGGGGAGCCCGGGGAGGAAGTGGGGGGTCCAGGAGATGCACAGGCGTCACTGGGCTGAGACAGCCTGTCTCCTCCCCCGACTCAGCTCCCCTGTGCCTGTGACCTCGAGTTGCCTCTGTCCCTTATTCTTTAAAAGGCCTCTCCCCCCACCTCTGGGGCGAGGGTCTCTCTTAACAGACTCCCGTCAGCATCCTGAAAGTCTTCCTGAAGCCCAGCTCAGCTGCCCTATGAGGTCTCCCCAGCGCTGTCTTGAAGGCTGTGACTGAGCCGTTTGTCACTGTCACACCCTTTGACCCTGACCACGCCCTTGCCCCCGACTCATCCCTCTTTGGAGGGGCTGTTTTCCTGTGCACCGTCGTGCACAGACATCGGACCCGTGTTCTCGTCTAGAAGGACCAGCTGCCTGACCTCACCCCGCTGGGCCTCAGTTTCCCCATCTGTGCCATCATTACGCCATCACTGGGTTGGTTCAACAGGATGACGGCCGGTAGAGGGTTTGTGCGTTCTGAGGTGACATTTGGAATTGAGGAGGCGGTTCAAAGTTATTTATGTGTTTGTTTTTCCAACCAGGTTGCTAGTTCCTTGAAGGCCAAAGACAGACCCCATTGTGTCCCTGTTGGGGAGGGCCATGCACACCATGGGTGCCCATTGAAAGTGACCCTTGATGGGGGCAAACTCTTCTTTAGGCTCCCCTTGGAAATTCCGACTCAATGCCGGCATCACCTGCTCTGTGAAGACTTCTGGGTCCAGCTGACCGTGCTTTCCTTGGGTTGCACTGGACTCTGGACCAGCTTCTAGCCGTGCACCCAGAGCTCTGACTTTTAAGTCTCCTTGTCTGGATCTTTCTCTCCAGTCAGGCCGGTGTGTCTCAAAACGAGGTTCCCCAACTGCATCAGAATTCCCGACGGGGGCCTCGTGAAAAATACAGACCCTTCTGAATCAGAATCCCAGAGGGTGTGCCCCAGAATCTGCCTTTGTAACAAGCCACCTGCCAAACAATTCTGATGCTCCCAGATGTTTTAGAGCCGCTGTGTCACAGAGTCAGCTCCTAAGTGGAGGGCTGCGTCAAACACTGTGCCGTGTCCCCGGGCTCCCTGCACAAAACTCTTGCCCAGTAAATGTGTGTTGAGTGAATGAATGAGGGTTTAGGCAGGGGTGTGGGAGAGCAACTTTATTCCTCGTAGGGGGAATAAAGTCCCAAGTGGGACATGTGGCCTCACCACATCTCTACCACAGGGAGACGTCCCCAGTGAGAATTCCCCTCCCTCCCACTGTATAATCTGCTCATTAATACACAGTATTGTAAAAGCGATCTATAATTAGATGCTAACCGAGTTTGCCGTAAAATTGGGTGGGAGAGGTCAGCAAGGTAAGCCGGGAGGCAGCTGATTGAGATGATCAATCAATAACCTATTTATTTCCCCACATTTCTATTAACCTCTGCCAGCCAATCACAGTTTCAATTTGAAAGGCTGGGGTCCGCTCTGCTGACTGGACAAGTCTGATTGAAAGCGGGCCCCTGACACGACCCCAAGGGCGAAATCCAATTAAAATCATTTTCACTTGTAGATTAATATTTTTAGCATGTTCTACATCCGGGGATTCATCATTCCTGGCAATCGGTAATGCCTTGTGACAGGAGCAGGTGGACTGGCACTGCCATAAATAATAATGGTGATTAATTGGCTCATTGCATCCTAGGATGGCTTTGGGGTGGTGGTCGGTGCAGATTCTGGCAACTTCTCCCTCCAGACGCTGGTTGTGTGGACCTGTCTGAGTCACATCACCGGAATGGCCTTTTCTAAGTAGGAATGGAGTTTCTCTGTCTCTGGGTCTGTCTCCCTCTTGAAACTCTCCACTCCTTGAGGCCACGTAGTATGTGTCATTGATCTCAGCAAGTCACTTACTGTTTGACATATCCACCTCTTCGTCTCTGGAGACTGTCCCTTACTTTCTCCGTCCACAACATTATAGTGGGAATCCCCATTCGTGCAACATGGCGCCACCCATGGACGCTGTTGACTGAACTAGGAGTTGGGGCCAAGCCAAGCTGGGCCAACGAAAGCCTCCTTCAGGAATTTGGAGCTGGGTTTAAGGGCAGTGGTCCCACGAGCCCAGCCTGGGTGTCCGGGGGAGTGTTGACTGTCATTATCTGTCCTGTGGAATGGGAAGTAGTTACAAACGAGAGCAAAGCTGAGAGAGGAGAAAGGATGAGGCAGGGAGAAGGGACGGTTTCCCAGCACATCCGAACATCCAGCCCTTTTCTGAGACCTGGCTGCATTCCAGTTCCCTGGGTTTTCTGTCTTCCCTGCATTTTTGTAATAACTATTCTTTCTCCCTCCCTCCCCTGCTTGAGTTCATTTGAGTGAGTCTGTTCTTTTCAACCCAAAGTACCCCAACAAATTCAGAGCCCAAGAGATGTCCAGTGTCACACTGCAGGCTGGTGGCAGAACCACCTCGCTCTGTTGACTCTGTAGCGCAGAGCCCTTTGGGGAAAGAAGGGAGCAGGAAGGAAGGAATAACTCACATTTTGTGAAGATTTCCTATGTCTCGGCGCTTTGGAACGTCATCTGTTTAATCTTTCGCATCCTGGGAGGTAGATTTCGTTCTATTTTGTTTGCAGACGAGGAAACTGAGGCTTGGAAATGTGGAATAACTTGTCCAGCGAAGAACTGGGAGTTTTATGTAGTTTTTTTGACTGATTCAATGGCTGTCTAGCACTCCGTGCTGCCTCTTAAAAAGAGGTGTGCGCTTTGCAGTAAATCCCAGGATGAGGCTGTTGGGAGATAGTGAGTCCGCCAACGGGAGCCCCGGGAAGAAGTCACCCAACAGATTGCAGGGCAGCCCCTTGAAATCTTGCAGAGGGTGGACAGGACCAAGTCCCTCTACCTTTAAAGACATCTCCTTCTAGAACCCCCTCACTGCTCTCTGATTGCTTCTGCAGAGGGGGCACCCAGACAGCCCCACCTCCAGCCTCCAGAGACTTCTCCTTGGTGGTTTCCCTCAGTGCCATTCCAGCCCCTACCCCCGTGTGTTAGGGAAAAGGCAGGTCTCCCAAAAGAGGCTCTGCAAAGGGGAAATCCCAGTGGATTTTGATCTGCTTTGGAGCTTTCTGCGATTTTTGTCTCCTCACACTGGGCTAGGGCTGCGTGTGCACCAGGCTCCCTGTAATGTGCACATCTGGACTGGACAGGGGTTCCCACAGCAGATTTCCTAACGGGGGATGGATGACGAGGGAAATGAACACAGCCAGGCTCGGGTATCCCGACCACTGCGTACTGAAGAGCGCTTCAGCAGATGCAACAGATACACTCAGGAGTCCAAGAAGATTGGGACATTCCTGTAGTCCCTGTCTTAGTCCGTCCGGGCTGCCAGAACAAATTCCCAGAGACGGGGGGGCTTTAACAGCAAACATGTGTTTCTCAGGGTTCTGGAGGCTGGGAGGTCCACAATCAAGGTGCTGGCAGATCAGGGGTCTGGTGAGAGCCCTCCTCCTGGTTTGTAGACAGGCCTCTTGTCGTGTCCTCACATGGCAGAGGGAGGGAGAGAGAGAGCCTTGTCTGTTCCCGCTGCTGTAACCAAGTACCATAGACTGGTTTCCAAACAACAGAAATTCTGTATTTCTCACAGTTCTGGAGCCTGGAAGTCCCAGATCAGGTGGGATTCTGGAGAGTTCCGGGCTGCAGACTGCCAACTTCTCACATCTCCACATGGCGGACACGGTGGGCTGGCTCTCTGGCATGTCTTGTGAGGGCACTGATGCCATGCCTGAGGCCCCGCCCTCATGACCTAATCGCCTCCCAGAGGCCCCACCCCCTTATAGCATCACACTGGGGGTTAGATTTCAATATACGAATTTCAGGAGGACACAAACATTCAGCCCATAATAGTCCCAAATTCCAGTCTCCAAATCAACTTGACTGACCATCAAAAGTCCACCTGGAGGCCTGTAACATGGCAGTTTCCGGAGCCTCGCTTCTGGGGGTTATATTTAGATGGGTCTGTGGTGCATTGATCCTTTTGAGATGCTTCCCAGAGGGGGATTCCAACCATCAGCCAGACTTGGAGATTTGCAGGGTATGTCCTTACATTGAAGGCACTGAGAAGTCCTGCAATAAAGGCTCCTAGTGATTTCATCGAACCCAGCTTGTGAAAGTTACTTGAACACACATCCCTTTATTTTATTTTAGTTTTGCAGTAACACCTATTTTTACAAGGTCCACTGCTCAGAGAGAGTCTACCAATATTTTTCCCTTAATTCTATATGCATATCAGAAATCCAGTGATTCTTTCACGATTTTCCTATGATTTTCCCATATCCACTGTTCTCTCCCCAAGGGCGGGAATAATGTCTGTCTTACTCACAGCACCCGCCCCCCAACAGAGCTGGAGTAAATGAAAGTCTCTTAAAATCATGTCTGAACAGGGGACATGGTTCCCTGTCCACCAGTGGCAACGCCGACGTGGCAGGGAGGGATTTAAAGCTTAATGATGGTGATTTCCCCTGGATCTTCCCAGGATCAAATCTCCTGGTTTTTCGTTCCCACAGCTGGTCATTGGTGGGAAGCCTGTAGAACCGCCTTTCGTTGACAGCCTGGGTGCTGGGTGCGGGCAGCCCGTCTCCTCCTTCTCTGAGTTGGTCTTTATCTCTTAACAAACTTGGTTTCCAGATAGAGGCCCTCCTGGGGGATTTGATGAAGATGAGAAGTTTCCCATTGGTCCTCTCCTTCCTCTTTCAGCCACCCGGGGATTGAAGAGAGCAGTGCCGAGGCCACTGAAATGGGCTTCTCTGCAGAGCGAGCCCTCGTGTTGGCGACTGGGTTAAATTCAGCATGCATAAACCATTCACAGCGGCTCTTTACACGCCGGGAGCACTAAGACCCCACTAATCTCCAGTCAGAACAATTAGACCATGAAGGGTGGCATTTTCATCCCAAAGGCACCTGGGCATCTGGAAGTGAGGAAGAGTCTGGACCACCTGCATTCGGAGCTTCGACTCTGGGGTGGCGCGATGACAGGACAGGAAGACAGGAGACCCCAAGTCATGTGGGCTCAGCCCATCCATCTCTCCCTCCACGCAGTGAGCACTCGGCACGTTTAAATGCACTTTAGATGCACCATCTCACTTCATCCTCCCAGTAGCTGTGTTACCATTGTCTCCTTTTACAGCTGAGGAAACTGAGGCACAGGGACGTTAAATAATGTACCCGTCAGGGCCCGGCAGGAAACAGATGGCATGTTCAAACGAGTCTAATTTGAAAGGAGTTTAATACAGGTACGGTTTACAGAGGCGAGGGCGGTGTATTTGTTTTCTGTTGCTGTGTTACAATTGGCCGCACACTTTGTGGCTTTACATAGCTCTGTGGGTCGGTGCAGACCTCCATGGTGTACTTAGAGTTTCTGCCAAGGGTCCCACAGGTTGAAATCCAGATGTCTCTGGGGCTGTGATCTCATCTGAGGCTCAGGGTCCTCGTTCAAGTTCATTCAGGTTGTTGGCAGAACTGAGCTCCTTGTGGTTGTGGGACTAAAGTCCCTGTTTTCTTGCTGGCTGTTCTCTGGGGGCTGCTCTCAGCAACTAGAGAGCACTTTCAGATCCTTGCCCCATATTCCCCTCCATGGGCAGCTCACAGCACGGATGTTTGCTCCTTCAAGGCCAACGGGAGATGCTCTCTCACACTTCAGGTAGCTCTGACTTTTTTTAAGGGTCGCCTGATTAGGTCAGGCCCACCCTGGATAATCTTACTTTTGAGGAACTCAAAGTCAATGGATTGGTAACTGAATCAGTGTGAAATCTCATCCTAATCACAAATACAGCCCACACTCAAGGGGAGGGGATTACACAGGGTGTATTCACCAGGAAGTAGGAATCTTGGAGGCCACTTAGTCTTCTGCCACCTATAGGCCAGAAGTCAGAAACCATCAGGAACAGTGCCGTTTCCTGGGCATAGTAATGGTGGGGCTTGATTACCATCCCTAGTCATGAATAGATGAGGAGAGGGGGTGATTACTGGAGCTGGGAGACAGAGGGGGCTGTGTGGAGAGGGCCACCTAGCAGAAGCTGGGACATTTGGTTGAGGGACAATGCTAGTCCATGGTGATGTAGCAACGAGGAGCAAGGGAACAAATATCCCACACTCAGCCTCCTCCCTCCCTTTCGTCTTCTCCTATTGCTCTCCATTGGCTGATCTCTACAGGAAGAGAGAGGGCAAGGGAGCCAACCTATTCATGCAGTCAAGAGAGATCAATTCTCCTGTCAACTTCCCATGGCAAAGAGCAGGATGAAGGAAGATGAAGAGTGGATTGGGTGGGACAAGCAGAAGATATTCAGCACAAGTAACTTCTTAGGGTCACACACCTAGTGATGATAGAGCTGCTATTCAAACTCAAGTCTGTCTAAAGTCAAAGCATACCATCCAACCATCCATCCATCCATCCATCCATCCATCCACCCTTCCATCCATCCATCCATCCATCCATCCACGCATCCACCCATCCATCCATCCATCCATCCACGCATCCACCCATTCATCATCTATCCATCCATTCATCCATCCATCCATCCATCCATCCATCCATTTTTTGAGTGCTTACTATGTGCCAGGCACTCTGCTAATCTAATTACCCAGTGAGGTACACATTTTTATTCCTATTTTATAAAGACCCAGAGAGGTTAAGTGAATAGCCCAGAGTCACACAGCTAGTGGGTGGCAAAGCTGGGATTCTAATTTGATCCCCAAACTTGCCTTCCACCCTCTCCACCACTATCCATCCATATATCCACCCCCCAATCCACTCATTCAGCAGGCTCTTACTGCGTGTCTTAAATAAACCAGGCATTGAGTGTTCAGAGCTGGATGAGACACCACTCCTGTGTCCTCATGACATTCGCAGTCTGGTAAGAGAAACAGACCTATAAGCAGGTTATTGTGCAGTGGAGGGGTCAGGGGCTGCGAGAGAGGGGTGGACAGTGCCCCTTGTGGACATACAGGAGGGAGAGGTCTGCTCAGCTGGAGGAGTTTGAAAAGGCGTCACAGAGGCACACACTTTTGAGCCGGGTTTTGACAGATGAGTAGGATCCCAAGGGGATGGTGCATCTTGGGAGAACAACCTATCTTTGTTGTCCAGCTGCCTTGCTTTTACTGGACCTTCCTCCTTCCAGGGAATAATCTGGAAGGACCGGGTTTTACAGTTATTAAGGAAACAGAATTTTCTAAAGTGCATAGCCCAGGGGCTAGAATGGGATACAGAAAAGATTATGGAGCTCCCACTGAAATCCCTTATGTAAATCAAAATAAAAACAACGTAAACCATAAAATGTAAAATGTGTGCACATGCTGAGGTTAAATGAACTCCTTTCTAGATTTCCTGATGCAGTTTGAAGTTTTTTATTCCTTTCATATCCTGACTTTGCTGAGGCCCTAAGCCAATGCTTACCTGGCCTCTTGGGGGAGCCAGGTCTGCCTGTGGGATCTTGAGTGAAGAAGGGAATGAGAGAAAGGTAAAGTATCCCAGGCAAAGGGAAGAGCATGGATGTGCAAAGGCCCTGGGGTAGTTGTTGAATTGTAAGAGTTCATATCGATTTATTCTTATTGAGCTATTATCACTGCCCCCAGTAGGGCTCTGCCAGGATCCGCAGGCATCAGGAGCGTCCACTGCTTGGCAGGAGAGGGGCTGTAAATGTCCTTTCCCTTGAGCCGCCCCCGGCTGACTTGTTTCCATCGACTTCCCTCCAGAGAGCGGAGCCAATCATTGCTTCTCCCACAGGCCTCAGCCCTCCTTGACACTGACTCTGAAGGCTCCCTGGGGTCCTCTTACCTAAATGCCTCCCCGGGGGCTGCACGGCCAGCTTTGTGGGAGCTCTCCAGCCGGGAGAAGGAGATTCTCTGGGGAGGAGCGTGGGCGCCCAGCTCCTGTGTCACCGCCCACTCCGGGTGGGTTAGAGACTCAGGGACCCTGGGAGAGCCTGGACTTCTGCCTGTGTCAGGCCTCTGAGCCTTCAGGCCTCTTGTTGGGGCTCACGGACACATTAGGATGTTAATCCAGTGTGGGGGGCGGCGAGCACTGGGCGGGGAGTCAGAGAGCCCCTGTGGCTTTGGGTCTCTGATCTGGCAGCGTGAGGCTGTGCCAAAGTCCCCGGAGTCACTGGACCTGATCTCTGAAACGGGCCTGTGTCCTTGTCAGACGGAGCCCGTTTGAACTTTCGGATGGGGGATTCTGTGGTGGGTCTAAGACACGTCTCATGAGGGACGTCACCTCCTCCAGGAAGCCCCGCCTGCTCCGATTCCACCAGGCGACTCCCAGCTGCCTGGGCTCACCGTGTCCTGGATGTCTCTGGTTGTGATTGCCTGCTACGTGTCCCTGACTCTCGCGGGATTGTCAGCCCCTTGAGGGTACAAGCCGATCCCGTCAGTTCCTGCTCAGAACTCTCAGAAGACTTTCCATCACTGTAGGGTGAAGAGCAGATCCTTCCTCCGGCCTCAGCTCCCCGGCTGGGTTTGCAGCGTCTCCCTCTTCAGGGTCACCTTGCATGGCACTCCCCTCACTCTCTGTTCCAGACACAGGGTCACCTTTGGGTCCCTTGTGCTTCCCACCACAGGGCCTTTGCACATGCTGTTCCCCTGCCTGGATACCCTTTCTTTCCCTCCTCACCTTAATCACTTACTCATCCTTCAGATTTTAGCATGCTTTGCTTCTTCAGGGACGCCTTCTTGGACTCCCCCACATTAGGTCAGACACCCGTTGTCCGCTCTGTGACTACCTTGTTGCTTTCATGACTGAATAAGCAACTGTTTCCCCTCCTGGAGCAGAGACCACGCTTGTTGGTCCTCCACTGGAGCCCCAGCGCGTAGCCCAGTTTCTGGAGCGGAGTAGATATTAACTAAATGCATGTCAAACGGTGAATGAATCTTTGTGCTCCTGGGGTCAGGGCCTGGCATGTAGCAGATTCAAAATAACTAGTTGCAATTTTGCTGAATAAATGAATGGATTCCCCTGGTGTGGTGGATCCCATGGCTGCTTCCGTGTGGTGTCAACGGCGCGGGCTCTGGGGTGGACAGACCCGTGTTTGAACGCGAGCCCCTCTACTCTCCTGCTCGGACCTTGGGCAAGTCTTGTCTTTCCCGGAGCCCATTTCTTGGGCTGTCAACTGGGGGTCTTCATGATTCCGCAGCTGGTGGACGGAAGCCCTTTGCAAATGCACTTGAAGAAATGCTGCTTCCCCCAATACCTTCCGTAGGGACCAGTGCTTCAGACCCTGCAGGTGTGGGTCAGCGTCCAGAAGCCAGAGCTGCAGTCCTCACATCTGCTGGCTTCCCCGACCCTCCCAGTCGAGGTGCTTGATAAACAGTGGCTCTGGGCAGAACTTCCCGGTGCTCTGAGTGACTGGGGAGCACGGCCACAAATCTGAACACCCCGGATGTAATTTCTCATTCTGGTCCCCTGAGTCTCACAGGCCGGAGGAGGGTAGACAGATTTAACAGCAGGGCATGTGGCACGGCTGCTTGGGCCCCGTCTCCTTGCTTTATGGGTGTGAGAGCCAAGACATGCTTACACTGCACGCAGCCCCTTTTCCCCCCACCGTGGCTCATGTGGAGTTTCCCCTGTCCCCACCCCCGGTGAATTTATTTCTTATTGTTTTTTTTGTCTCCTAATTATAACATAATGCATGCTTGTTGTAAAAAAGGTTCAAACAATACAGAAATGTATAGTATAGTAGAAAGTGATAATTCTTCCTGCTCCACCCAAATTCCACATTCTAGGGTAGCTGGTGTAGAGTGAACACCACCAGCCCCCTGCCTCTTTGATGCACTCGAAGCATATATGTGATGGAAACAATGATTACTTACAGACTGCTTACTATGGGATGGATGCTATGCTTTAAGTGGCTAGAAGAATCAAATGGGTTAATTCAAGGCTGGTAGAATAGTTGCACCCATTTTACAGATGAGGAAACCGAGGCCCAAGGATTTGAAGTGGCTTGTCCAAGGTCACCCAGCTAGTAAGTGAGAGAGTCAGGATTTGAATCCCCCACGTGTGTGTTTGCATAATACAATATATATGCATGTGTACACTTATGTACACAGATATTTTTTCCCACAAAAATTGGATTACACTGTATTTTGGGTTCTGAAACTTTTCTTCACTTAATAATACATTGTGGACATCTTTTTAGGTCGGTGTCAATAAATGCACATTTAGTTTTTCCAGTATTTTAATATCTGAAGCATATTCCAGAATATGGATGAGATGAGATTTAGACAAACCAGCCCCAAGGGAGAGATGCTTAAGTTATTTCTAAATTTTTGCTCGAAAAACTTTGCTATGGTGACCACCTCCACACAGATGTTTTTAAAACATTTAAAAAGATGTTTTATGCACACGGTAAGCGTTCAGATGGACAATCCCTGTGTGTCTCTGGTCCCCCTGATAGAGAAGCCATTGTCAGCAGTTTCTTCTAGAATCTTCCAGAGAGATAGTGTGTACTTTCAAGCACGTGTGTGTGTGTGTAGACACACACATATATACATACACACACATACACATATATACACACACACATTTTTCAAAACACAAGTTGTACCATACACACTGTTCTACAGACTTGCTTCTTTTTCATTTAACAGTTTATATGGGAAATTGTTATACATCAGTCCATAGGGATCTCCTGCATTCATGTTTATATATTTAATTTCGAAGAGGTAATACATTCATTGTTAAAATATATATAATAAAATATGTTAAATATTGGCGTGTGTAATACATATGAATATATTTGAAGGGATACAGTGAAAAGTCTCCCTCTTACTTTTATGCCACCCCTCTCTTCCACGGATGACTATGATTCCTAGGTTTTTATATTCTTCCGTGTATATATATATTCAAGTATATCTTTATTCTTATTTTACCCTGCTTTTTTACTCAAGGACAATACACTGTACATACATTTGTACATCTTGCTTTTTTTCATTTAACACTGTGTTTTGGAGGTATTTCCATTTTAGTGCAAAAACAGCTTCCTCATTTCTTTCTTTTTTTCCACAACTGCATATAGTACAGCATTCCACTGTGTCGATACATCAAAATGTGTTTCGTTCTTTTAGAAATTCTTACTTTAATTCATTAAATCAGTAATCCATGCACTCAGCAGGTGCAGAGGGGGAGCCCGGGTAAAGTTAACTTTCCCCACTTCTGTCTCCAGATCACTCGCGTCCTCCCTCTGGAAGCAACCACTGTTCCCCGCGTCACGCTACCCTCTTGAGATGTGCTGTACATGACGTGTGAGCACACACACGTGCATGCACACCCACTGCCCTTTTCCTTTCCTTCCCGGTCTCGGGCAATGAGGCAGGGATTGGCCCGCATGAACGCCTCTCTGCTCAGGTGGAAACAGATCTATTTGCGTCACCACCAAGGTCAACGGCATGAGCATTTCCGACTTTGACGGGTATTGCCAAGTTTCCTTCCCAGGAGATTGCCATGTACATCTCTATGTGGGTCCCCCATTGCCCAGGGTCTGGGCTGGCTCAGAAGGGCTGGGAAGCCAAGGGAAAGTCTGTCTTCAAGCCTCAGCTCATCCTTCCCTTTGTGTCCCTCCGCCCAGGGTTTCTCCCCAGCCACGGCTTCGTGACCAGCCTCCTCTGGGAGTGTGCTTGCTCCTGCACTCCCATCCAGCTGCAGCTACATTCATGGGCTTTACGCATCACCTCGTCTGTGCGTCCCAAAGAGTCTTCTCTGAAAGCAAATAAGTGGAAGGGAAAATAACTCCTCCGGTCAAATACATCAGAGTAATGCTGGGTTAAACAGTATTAAAACAGGTGTCTTTACTGCAGGACTTTTCAGTGCCTTTAATATGCTAACATACATCAGAATCTCTAAGAGGGCTTAAAGTGTGCAGACTGCTTTGACCGCACAATTTCAGAAACACTGACATGGTTTCACTGCTTCATTGCACTGAAGGGGAGTCCAAATGCCAGAGAGGGAATGCGACTCATCCAAGGTCACACAGCAATGGTGGAGATCTGAATTTCCAGCCCTACTATGGTCGTGACTGCAATGAAGTGCTGTGTCCCTTCCCTGCACTAGCAATTCTAAATGTGGAGCATCAGGGTGTCCTGCTGCCCTTCGGGGATGCCAAGACAGACGAATTCATTAAATTTAAAACAATTGCATGGTATCCTTCTAAAGTGTTAAGATCACACAAACAAGGGAAGATGAGAAACTGTCACAGATTGGAGCAGACCAAGGAGACACGACGACTAAATGCAACACTCTAAACTGGGTTGGATCCATTTTAGTGAAAAAACTGGTGAAATCGGAATCAAATCTGTAGTGTAGTTGATAGTATGCACTAAAGTCAAGTTCTTAGTTTTGACCAATGTACAGTCATGAGCCGCATAAGGACATTTCCGTCAGCGACGGACTGCATATACGACGGCGGTCCCATAAGATGAGTCCCTTACAGCCTAGGAGTGTAGTAGGCTACACCATCTAGGTTTGTGTAAATACACTCCAGGATGCTCACACAACAGGGAAATCGCCTACTGACACATTTCTCAGAATGTAGCTCCGTTATCAAGTGACATATGACCGTCCTGTGGTTGTATGAGATATTAACGTTGGGGGGTGCTGGGTGAAGGGTATACCAGAACTCCCCGTATTACTTTCCTCAACTCTTCTGTAAATCTAAAATTAGTCCAAAATGTAAAGTTAAAAAATGCATATATTATTTATGCCAAATCAAATACCATCACGTACTGGATTCAGCTGTAGAAAGACAGGAGCAAGCCCCAAATATGTTAGAGTGCTACGTGAAACTGTCTTTGGAAAAATACACAAATGCGCCGACCACCTTGGTCACCTGTGAGGGGGCCGCTGGGCGGCTGGTGTAAGAGGAGGGAGGCTTTTTACAGTTTATCCTTTAATACCTTTTGGATTTTGAACCATATAGATGCATTCTCTTTCAACAATTAAGTTTTAAAAACAATTGAAGGGAGAAAATTCCTAGTGGAGAAATGTTAATTTTGACTTTTTTTTTTTTTGTGAATAGAATGTATGTGGTAATAACTGCAATACTTGTTGCTGTTGGTATTTATTGGAGTTCCTACTATGTGCGGACACTGTGGTAAGCCCAGAACAGGGGTTATCTCATTGAATCCACTCATCCAACGCATGACCCCTGTTTTACAGAAGAGCCATTTGCCAGGTTGTCATGTAGAAAGGGACAGAGCTGGGACTGGAGGTCAAGTCTGCCTCATTCCACGACCTGAGCTTTTCATCCCTCTTTCTACTACCAGGGGGTAAATGTGTATGCAGGAGGCTATGGGAGCAGCAGACACTGTTGGGGAGGGAGCTGGGGTAGTTATACACCGACTCCTACCAGTCATCGGGGAGGCTTAATTCACAGCCCTTCCAGTTGACCAGAGCACAGGCAGAGCATGTCCAACGGCCATGCCCCCCTAGGGAAAGAAACAGGACATCAGGCTGGAATGCACTGAAATGGTGTGGGCCAAGGGAACGTGGGCAGGTCCCCTTTGGTGACAGAGACACCCTGTGTCTTTTGGGTGACAAGATCAAGCCCTGTTGCCCACAGTGGGAACCTGCTGGATAACACATCCTTTGTTGCCTGCCTTCCCTTCCTCACCTCACTTCCCTTCTCTCCTAACGAATGAGCCACTTGCATGCAAATATTGATCTCTGGGACTGCTTCTGGAAGCTTCCAGGCTAAGATAAACCCCTATTCTAGTTTGGAGGAAGTAGAAAAGATTGCCCAGAGTAAGTGGATTTTATTTTTAAAAGATATACTTTACATTCAGTGAAATGTTCAATCTTTAAGTATACAGTTAGGTCAATGTGATAAAGGTATACACTTGTGTATCCACAACCCTATCGAGAGAGAGCATGTCCACCATCCTAGAAAATTCCCTTGTGCCCCTTCCCAGGCAATTCCCCCACCCCCAGAAACAACCACTGATCTGATTTATATCACTGTAGGTTAGTTTTCTCTATTCCAGAACTTGCAAATGAAATCATACAGTAAGTACCCTTTGCATCTGGCTTCTCTCACTCAGCAGAATGCTTTTGAGATCCATCCATGCTGTAGCAGGTATCAGTCACTCATTTCTTTTTTATTGCCACATAGCATGCACCTACCACAGTCTGTGGATCCATTCTCCTGTTGATGGACGCCTCAGAGATTTCGGGTGTTGCCTATCATGAACAGAGCTGCTGTGAACATTCTTGCACAAGACTCTTCGAGGATCTGTGTTTTCATTTCTCTTAGGTCAATTCCTTGGAGCAGGATTAATTGGTCATGTGACAAGTACATGTTTAACTTTCTAAGAAACTGCAAGACAGTTTCCAGAGTGGCAATACCATTCTGCCATCCCACTCACCACATAGGAGCATTCCGGTTCCTCCACATCCCTGCCAGCATTTGGCGTCGTTGGTCTTTCTCACGTTGCCCATTCAGCTGGGTGTGTTGGGGCGAGGTGGACTTTGAAGAGTGGGTGAATACAGGCCCCCAGAGTTGTCAGGCATCACCCAACTGGCATTAGCAGGTGCCAAATATGGGGGATTTCTTTGACAGTTTCATTGCACCCAGAAGCCCCCTTGTGGAGAGCCGACTGGACGCACCTTTCCTCCTGCTTCTCACTCTGTGCTGGCAGCAGACAGCGTGCCCCTGGGGCTCCGGCCAAGAAGACATCTATCTCTGAACTCTAAGCCTCTCAGATGTGAGTGGGTAATTGTTTTGGGGGGGGCTTTAAAAATTCTTTTCTTTCTGCTTCTGTTGGACGAGGGGAGTCAGACTATTTACAGACTGCTGGCGATTTTCTGAGGAGTTTCGAAGCAAATCTGTCTGTGCTGACCTACAGCAGGCCGATGGGGTCAAAGCCTTGCAGGTATGCATCCAGGGAACTGTGGAATAAGAAGTCAGCACCAACAGTGACCGATCTTGTGTGCTGATCTTCCAGCCATGCCGGGCTTGCTGAGCCTGTTTTTGAAAGCTTGGTCCCCTGCTTAAAGCCATTCATTGGCTCCCATCACCAGAAAACTAAAATACACACTCTGCAAACCCTCCAGTGCTGCACTCTCCACCCACTTCCCCTCTATGTTCCAGTTCCCATGACTCCGTTGGGTGTCTCAACCATACCCAGCTCACTCCTGCCTCAGGGCCTTTGCACTTGCTGTCCTTTCTGCCTGGAATGCTCCTCTTCCTACTCCTTATGGCTGCACTTCTTAACCTTGGGTCTCAGCTTTTCAGCATTTTTGCCACTTCTTCAGAGATTATCTTCCTTAATCACCACATCAAAATCATTTCTTTATAGAACTAGACTCTTGCCTTTTTGTTAGAAATAAAGAATCTACCAGAGTAATAGGCCTTCCCCTCCATCAGTCTTGAGGGAAAAGAGAAAAGTGCCAATGACCCACTTCTGGTTTGACGTGCAAACCTGCATCTTCTCCTGTCGGGAAGACAGAGATGCTGGTGCAGTGTCATTCTTAGGGCATTCCCTTGTCAGGCAAGATAACCAATTAGAATGCTGTGATTCTCTTTGGAAGTTATTTTCACAGGGCATGGCAACCATTTCGAAAGTCTTAAGAATTTTTCAACACCCCTTTGCTCATAGTGTTCTTTCAAGACAAGTTAACAGTTACAGATATTCACATGAGCCTCCATATTGCACTGAAAAACGAGATTGTGTGCTCCTAAAAATGTTCTCAATTTCACGTCTTATCCAGTCTGGTTCTTTGAACTTTGATGTCTAATGCAGAAAGGTGTCTGTGCCTTGGTCCCTGCAGGGGAGAGGAGCCTTCCCCTGCGTCTCCTTCTGGGACTTCCTCTGCTAATTATGAAGACTGGCATTATTAAGGCCAGTCTCTGGAACTTCCTTCTTTGGCATCCTAAGAAAAAAGCTGGCTCCTAGAGCTCAGTTGTACTGGCAGAAATGGAGAAAGGGATAAAAAAAGGATTTTACCTAATAATAGTGAAATAAGAATCACATAATACGAATTTTTTTAAAGAGCTGGTCATACTGTGTATTTTATTTACTAATGGGCTTCTTCTTTCCTGTTTTCCCCCATTAAATGGTGAACTTCATGCGGGCAGGGCTATGATGTCCCATTCATAGTTGTAGCCCCAGCAGCCAGCACAGCATCTGGCTTGCAATAGGAGCTTAGTAAACATTTTTTGAATGAATGAATGAATGAATGGCTGGCTGGCTGGATGAATGGTCGGCTTCTTGGATGAGAATCCCAGGAAAATTCTCCCCACAGTCAGGATGTACACTGTGTCCTTCATGGGTGGGGAGGGGTCTTCAGTTCTCAGCAAGTCCTAGTGTTGTGCCAAGGAAGGCTACTTCACACACATAACTCTCCCCAGTCTCCCGTCTTCAGCTCCCACGTGACCGAGCCAGAACAGTCCCGGGGAAAGGATCCCTCACCGCCTTGCAAAGGAGTGACCTTGACTGTTTTGGGCTCCTGTTTCTGGGATAGCAACCCTCCCACTCTCTACCTCCCAGAGATGTTGCAATCACGGCAGTGAAGTGTTTGGAAAAGGATCAAGTGACCTCCAGAGGGGAGAGGCTAGTAATCAGCCACAGGGCTTGGGGGTCCTGTTCGTCCCCTTCTTGCTCCATTTCAGGGTGGCAAGGCCTTGCTGGGATGCAGACACCATCCACGCCCCTGCCCTCTCCTGAGTGAGCCCTCCGGAGGAGCCTTGGCAGCAGCTGACTTCCAGAATCCAGGTGTATCTAAGGGACAGCCACAGGGAAGGTGGTTTTCAAACAGTGTCAGGGGCTCCAGGTGGGGTGGTCAGACATAGCAAGTCAAAGCACGGATGTCCAGTTAAATTTGAATTTCAAAAAAAGTGGGTCATTTTCTAGTCTGAGTATGTTCCACATGTTACATACGACATATTCGTACTAAATGTTATTTGTTCTTTATCTGAAATTCAAATTTAACTCGATATCCCGTGTTTTGTCTGGCAACCTTACCTCCAGGTCTTGGTGGTCACAGTGGGAGCAAGGAGCAGCTTTGAGGGTGAATGCCAGGGTCACGTTCCTAGTTCCCTGTTTTGTTTTTGAAGTTTCTCCTTCGAATTTGTTGTAAAAAGGTTTTCACTGATTAAAAAAAATCCTAAAATTGTTGTCCCAGAACTTTCCCCGTTCCTTCTTGATCCAAACCTGGTAACCTCAAGGCTGATCTTCACAGGCAAGGAGAATGCCAGACGCACTGGGGGCTTTTGTCCAGCCTGCGGTGTGGCCCCTCTTTCCTCTGGGTCTCAGCCAGGTGGCAGCCAGAGAAAAGAGCTGATGGGGGTGGAGCAGGTCAGCGAGGCCTTGAATCTGTGGTGTGGGCATAACCAGAGTGTGTTTCCAGGAGCCAACACCCTGAGCTCGTCGCGCCCAGCAGCCTTGCCATAGTTTGAAGACAGACCTGGGAAGAGAGGGAGGTTGGTGTGTTCAGAGGGACTCCAAATACACAACACCAAGGGCAAGTGAGGGCCTGAGACTCGGGTTAGAGATACATGTTTTAGGTTGGGTTCCTTCAGAAGCAGATCCTGAGACAACTATTTTAGTGCAAGTAATTTACTGGGGGGGGCGTGATCCACAGCAGGGTGGGAAAGTGAGACAGGGAAGAGAAGGACCCAAGACAGGTGTGCTAATGAGCGGGTTACACTGAGGGCAGCTGGAGCTCTGTCCCACTGGGACCGCTCGGACACTGTGTAGAGCACACCTCTGGTCGGTTCATCCAAGGGGCGAGGGAGCTGGGGTATTGATGCTCCCTCTCCCATCAGGTATTGGTTGAGGCTGTTCCGGGTTGGAGGTTTGATAGTGAAGTGCTCCTGGCACTTCCTCTATGTGACTGACTGTGCCTGGCAGCCAGGGAGAGGCCTGAGGCAGAGTCTCAGGTACCAGCCTTAGGAAGCTGTGGGCTGCGTGGGCAAGGGGACAGCGGGTGCTGCGGGGATGCGGGTGGGGTACGGACAGTGCCTGCCACAGCAGCCACAGCGACAGTGGCTCCTGTTGATTGAACACTGTGTGCCGGGACCTCTGCTTGGAGCTCTATGTGCATTCTTTAAATCCTCAGTGGCCCTGGAGGGACATGCTCTTATCATCTTTAGCTCACAGAGACATTGAGTAACTTTCCTATGGTCCCACAGTTAGTAAGTGAAGCATCCGGTGTGCAAACTGAGGTCATTTTGACTCCAAAGACAGGAATCTATACTACGCTGAATCTACAGTTTCTTTTTGGACCCTCGTCTTAAAGGAGGAAATAAGAAATTGCAGGACAGAGCGTTTCTCAGGCACAGGCTGGGAACAGGAAGCAGAGTCCTCACCACACACTGCTGGGGGAGGCACGAGTATTGGTAACCTCTTTTCTACAGATGAGGAAACAGGTTCAGAGAGGTGAGTGACTGGGCTGAGGTCACTCTGCTGGTAAATGGCCCAGCTGGACTCGGAACTCAGGTTTCTTCGGGTTTTAACCATTCCTCTTGACTGCCTCAGTTTCTGTTACAAATCCTCAGTTTCCCCATCCATCATAGGAGGTGGTTGAAGAGATGGTGTCTAAGTCCCTGTTCTGGGTTGAATTTGAATTGTGTCCCCTCAAAAGAGATGTTGAAGTCCTAACCCCCAGGATCTCAGAAATGGATGTGGGCACATCGTCAAGTTTGGAAAGCCGTGGGGAGCAGGGCCTGTCTGGTTCACAGCCACATCCTTGGCCTGGTGACCAGCACTGAGTAGGGACTTAAATGTGAGTGGAATAGCTGGATGGATACACAGGGGTGAAAGCTAAGCTGAAGTCTCTGATCACGGGGGCCTGTAGATGTGTCCAGGCAACTGTCCCCACTGGACCAAGAGCCCTCCCATCGGTGCACTTCCCCACATTGCTGCCGCCACCACAGTCACCAAGTGCAGACTGAGGTCACCTTCCTGGGCACGGCTCTGGGAAGCAGGATGGGGGAGCAGGGAGATGTGGACACTGGGTCGAGGGAAGCCAAGGGCAGAAGGGCTCTGGGGAGGGGCCTGCAGCCTCGGCTCAGACCCGTCTCCATTGTCCCGCCCGTGAGAGTTGACCATTGTCATCTCGAGTCACGAGCTCTAGTACGTGGCCGTCTTGGGCATTGATGGAGACCCTGCAGGAGTTTCCAGGCTCTGAATACTGTCTTTCCTGTTCTGAAACACCACCCTTGCACTTCAGAGGGCTCATTCCCCCCACTCACCCCCAAATGGAATTCATCACCGTGTCCCAGCTGAGAAGCTGGGGGTGCCAGGCCCCTGCCCATGAGGATGCCCCTCAGGGGGTTTACCGCATGGAGACAGGGAAGGCAGGATGGGTCCCCTGAGCCGTGGCCCAGGCAGCAGAGTGAGCAAGACTGGCCCATTGACCATAGAGGTGGTTTCTTGCTTTTGAAGACTGGCGATGCCACCCACTGGACGTTGTGGCTGGTGGAAGCCAGGCTGTCACCAGCAGGGTCGGCAAAATGTCCAGGGTGAAAAGAAAGAGAAGCACTTCCCCCAGCCCTTCTGTGAGTGGGGAAAAGGGTTGGTGAAAGTTCTTATTTTCTGGGCTAATGAATCAAATTGGAGAGAATGAGAGAAGGCCCTTCCTCATACCATCCCCCCAACTTTGTCTTGGCTTAGCTGATCCTGCTTCTTGGGTTTTCTTGTATTTAAGGTCAATGGGGTCTTGCCTCAGTTGGGACTCCCCCAAAAGCAGAGCCTGAGATGAGGGCTTGGGAGCTGAGGTTTAGTTGGAAGGGGGAGAAAGAAGCAGGGGTGAGGGAGACGGGGAAGGAGGGAGAGCCACCATATGGGGTGTTATGGCTGTGGGCCACGGGGCTCAATCCTGGGAGAGAACCTCAGAGAAGCTGTGCTGAGAAAGCCTCAGAATTGTCCGTCTGAGAGGTGGGGGCAGTCTTCATCCCCCAACTGCTGTCCCCCCAGTAGAGGTTACCCCAGGGTGTGGACTCCCCCCGCTTCCTGGCTGCATCTGCTGGAGGACTGAGCTGTTTCTGCAGCCTTGGAGAAGACCCTGAGGCAGAGTAGTGGAGCAATTCCCTCGCTTGTCCTTGAGATGGGACATGGCCAGTGTGCACGGGGCTGTCTGCTACAGAGATGCGGAAATCCAAGGTGGGCGGAGAGGATGTGACGCGCACAGTTTCCCTTTGTGTATACATGCTGATGGCAACAGAGTCGGTCTAGAATTATGGGCAGGAAAGTGGGCTCTGGAGCCAGGATGCCTGGGCTCAAATCCCAGTGTCACTCTGCAGCGTTGGGGCAGTTCCTTAGCCTCTCTGAGCCTCAGTTTCCTCATCTGTACAACGGGAACAACCCCAGGGCCTCAGTCCTAGAGTCAAGATTGGTTGGACTAAGACGCAGGAAGCCCTCGGCACAGCCACGGGCACAGAGGAAGGTCCCAGTGAGCATTCACTGTTGTCCATACTGTCCTGACGTGGCTCCGAATTCCACGCTGATGGAGCCCATGGTGGGAGGAGGGGCAGATGCGGCTCTTCCTTCGCAGAGTGCTCGGGGTCGCCCAGGAGAGCTAGGAAACCAAGGGCAGAAGATGAAAGGCAGTCGGGGCCACCACCAAAGGGGCCAGAAGGGACCTTGCCATTTCAGGCTCTTGTCCCTGGCCGTCCCCCAAAAGCATCGGCGATTCACTGGGAGCACGGGGCTCTCCTCTGGTCCCTCCTCTCCCTCCTCCCTACGTGCTCCCCCAGCTCCCCCGCCCCAGCCCCTCCGCCGATTCTCCCTCTTAACCATAAACACAAATCCTGTTATCTCCCCTCTCTCCCAGCACTTGCCCCTTGATTTAAGCTGCCTTCCCTTCCCCTTTCATCAGCCCTGGGCCCCTCCTGTCGTATATCTTCCCGTTTATCTACTTCCCGGGGTAGGCAGCCTTCCCCGCGATCAATACGTGGGGGAGATGGCAGGCCGCCTGCTCGTCTCCGGAGCCGGCTCCTCTGTCTTGGGAGCCTGGGCCAGTATTTCTTGTTAAGCTTCTGTCTGGCCATGTTCGCTTTCTCATCAGGTCTCTGCCCGGGCGTGGTAGTATTTCTTGTTCCCGCTGCACAGCCTGGAGATCCCTAGTAATTCTTAAATGGTGAGGTGGAGAGGGGCATCTTTAGAGGGCTCTGGGATCCATCTGGCGGTGGATTGAAGCAGCACGTGGGGGCCTGTGGGCGGGGGGAGGGTGGCGAGTGGCTCCTACCGTGGGGTCTTGGTGGGTCCCTCTGTCACACTGTGGGTTTGCTCCTGTGCCTACGGCTGCCACCTCCTGCTGTGTCATTCTGCATCCAAGTCATTGCAACAGGCTCGTAACACGTTCCCGGTGCCAGCCTCAGCCCCACGACCTGGTCGGAAAGAGCCCAGCTCCGCTGATGACTCGGGTGTGAGCAAGTCACTTCTATCCTCGACTCAGTTTCTTTGCCTGCGAAATGAGATGGTTTTCTCCTTCTCTCTTTCTTATTGCCCCTTTCTTCATTTATCTATTTAACAAACATGAAGAGTGTTCATCATGTGCCAGGGAGTCTTCTAAATACTTTACAAATGTTAACACATTTAAATTCTCCTAGCCACCCAATGACGAAGATACAACTGTTGTCTGTTTTACGGATGACAAACTGGCACAGAGAGGCTAAGCAACTTGTCCAAGGCCACACAGCTGGTAAGTGGCAGAGTGGGGATTCAAAGGCAGGCACAGGCTCTAGAGTACATGCTCTTAAAAGATGGTTCCTCTGGATGGTCTTGTGGCTTCCATAGTGTTCCAGAATGCTGGTTCAGTTGATTCTCATTATCCACTTTAGTTACGTTCTGTAAAGTAGTCACAAACACCAAATTGGTGAATATTGAACCATTGTGCCTAGGGGACACACGGGGTTGGGTTCCTGTGAGCCTCTGGTCACAATGTTTTTGTCAACTGATCAATATACAACCTTGTTTTCTGTGTGCTGCTGTTTAAAGACACCTGAGTTAATATACACTCTGGATTCATTAACATCGCATGCACGGCCGATTACACTGTGACTCACACCTGAATCGAGCTCATCTAACGCATGTATTTTCTCCGTAAGGCACGTCACAGCCTTCTTGTGCTCAGCAGCACAGACAGCACTCAATACTGTGCTCGTGGGCCGTTTTAAACAGCAAAATCAATCAGACAAACAAAAGCGGCAAAATCACCAATGAAAGGTGTACAAATGCAAAAATGTGGCGCCAAACAGACCACGGAAAGGACAGGCGTTTACAGTAGGAGAGCTGAAGCACGAAGACAGTGTCGCCTCCCTCCGCCTCGGCTGGGGATGTTCATGACAGATGACCCAAAAATGTCTGCTGTTTCGCACATGTCCACCGACAGCCGTGAATATCGATTTGGGGGGTACAAATAAATTTTAGCGCGTAGGCGCATTTGCAAATACAAAATCCACGAATAACGAGGCTTGACTGTATCTTGTACTACTCCCCTGCTCAAACACCTTCTAAGGCTCCCTACTGCCCACTGTATTGAACACAATGTCTACCTGCCTGCCTGTCAAGGGTTTTAGTAATCTGACCCCATTACATCTATTAAAACATATTTCCCATAACTCCTGGGGCTTTCCCTTTCTCCCTGTGCCTGGTTCCTCTTCCTCACTATTCCACCACATAATTGACTCAGTCCTACCTCCACATTTTTGCCTTGCTGTTTCCCCTCTGGCCATGCCCTCCTTTCTTTCATCTGTCTACCAAGTCCTACCTGTAGTTGAATGCTCAGATCAAATTTCTTTTTCCTTTGTGCAACTTTCTCAGACGGATTTATCCCTTCTTGGATGTCATAGACTCATACCACAGCGGAGGTTAAATTTTAAAATGTCTCTTTGTGATTCTCTCACAAACAGCCTGCATGTGGGGAATTTTCCACAAACCACTGTTTGATGACACTCCCTTGGAGCAGGAGACGTCTAAGTGACACGGGCACTGTTTGGGGTTTGGCTGTGGAGGGTGTTTTGGTTAAAAGCACATAATGAGAGATGACATTGTTCTCGCCAACGAGACCTGTCTGGAGGAATGTTTAAATTCCTCCAAAATACCAACTGGTTTCCTTAAGTAATGTAGAACGGTGAGCCAAGAATAATTAGACCATCAAAGGGGTCTTAGTGAGAATTGATCTGTTTGGAGAGGTAAACCTCTGCTTCTCACACCCTCAGGGGAGCTGGCCATGTGTGCAGGGACAGGAGGGGTCTGGGATGTCTGTGTGCGTAGGGGCTGGGTGCCACAGAAGGACTGGGACCTCCCACTCTGGGGCCCAGCGTAGCCCTGATGATGCCCCCCATGGAACAAGTAACTGGAAATGGAGCCCGGCAGCATCTGGTCCAAATCTTAGTCTGAGAGAGGGCGTTCACGTCTTGTCCATTTTCCCACATCTTCATCCTGAGGACACGGGTGATGGACAGTGGGAGCCCCTTCCTTCTGCACACCTTCTTTTCCTTCTAAAAGTGCCCGTGGCTAATAGTATTTGGTTAGGTTGAAACCTGCCAACGCACCGAGGTGGATTTGGATAAACTAGCCCTGAATCGCAATGGCGAATTGGCAGCTCGTAGAATTTCAGAGCTAGAAGGAAACTAAGTGGGGAGGCGTCAAGTCCACCTCTTTCTTTTTGGACCTGAAAAGAAACCGAGGTCCGGCTCAGAGAAGGTCACATGTCATGGAGAGACCCAGACCCAGGGACATCATGGAGCCCCTAAAGATTGGGACTGCCCCTCAAATGTCCCCATTTTGTATCCCTGTCCCTTCGGGCATTTCCCCCTCACCTTAAAGTAGGTTCCTCAAGCTTAGGGGTGAGCAGGTGTGATAGCAGGTAGACAGGTTAGACATTAGGGCAGAGATCCAACCTGCAACACATCAGCTGTGTGACCTTGAGCAAGTCACTAACCCTCTCTGAGCCTTGGTTCCCCATTTGCAAATATGAAGCTAGTGATGCCCACCTCATCTCCCTGTCGTGAGGAGCCAGTGATACGATCTATGTAATATGAAACTAATACTGAGTCCTCCCAGTGGGAAGCACATAGCAGATGCTCAAGAAATATTAGTCGTCTCCTCCTATCCCTTGACGTGCTACTGCGTCTGGGTAACTTATGCCCCTTCTCTGTGTTCCTTTGAGGGCTACGTGTCATGCTTTGTACAAAGGTGACTCTAATGGTGGGTTTCAGGCACCACGGTAGGGTGTTGAGAGGTTGAGGAGATGTTTTAAGCTGGGGTGTGTGGGGACACTTTTGGAGACTGTCATGCCAACCCTGAGCCCTCCGCACGAACTGGACTGGCCCTGGATCCTGCACTGTGTTCATCCCAGCCAAGGTGCTCTGAAATGGGACCAATGCCTGGCGGATCCAGGGGCGCCCCTCCCTGTTCTGTCTCAGACGGATGATTTGGCCTCAAAGAATTGTCCTTATGGTCACAGATGATGAAAAACTGTGCACTCGGACTCTTCTCTGAAGGATGACATTTTTCACGGCCCCTCTCCCTTGTCCGAAGCAGAGGGAGACGGGAGAGGTGCTGGGGGTTCTACACTATGGTCCCTGGGTTCCAGTCCCAGCTCTGGCTCTTGCACGCTTTGTGACTTTGGGCAAGTCACTCAAATCTCCAGCCTCATTCATAACGTAGGGATAATAATTGTCCCCACCTCAGACGGTTGTTAGGGGATGTATGTAGCCAGGGGTCCAGCACACAGGAGCAGCTCACTAAATTTTAGCCACTAGTAGAAACGAAGAAGGCAGGATTCCAACCATAGAATCGACTTCCAGAAGGTTGGCTTGTCTTAAATATTGGGCAAGTCCCTTTTCCTCTCTGAGCCTCAGTTTCTCCATCTGAAAAATGGGGATGGATGGCAGGTGTTTACATTACATTCTGTGGTCGTTAGCGTTCCAGGAAGACAGCGTAGGGGGCCACGGAGCCCAGGCCACTGGCCCCACCTTTGCCACCTGCCAGACTGTCCACTCCAGCAGGCAAGGGCCGTGTTCCTCTCCCTCCCCAGCGTGTCTTCAGCCCCCAGCACAGGTGTCTGGCAGAGAGCAGGCGCTGACAATACATGCTGAATAGCTGGAGGAACTCTGTTCTGATCTGTTTTATCTACTGTGTTTTTGCATACGATTTAGTTTGAACAAAGAATTGCATGATTCATCAGTCAGGGCCCCAGCAGGGAACACACGACATGCATAAATTGGGATAATTCGAGGAGAGTTTAAGAAAGGAATTGTTTACAAAGGTGTGGGCGGGGCATAGGGAAACCACACACATAGCACAGTCCCTGGGTCTGGTGACAGAGGTGCCATCCTCACTCTGGGACCAGAAGACGCAAAGAGGGAGGGTGAAGGATGAATGGAGGGGTCCCCAGGCAGAGGCGAAGGGATGCAGCCGGGCCTCGGAGACCCTGGTGGGCGGGAGCAGGGGGAATAAGTATCCTGACCTCCATCTCCCCCTCCCTCTGGTTTCCTTCTGGACCTGCCATTGGCAGAACCCAACCAGAAGGCGGAGGGCAAGGCAGTTCATTGCAGTCCACATGGGTCAGCCTCCAGGGCAGAGAGTGGAGGGAGAAGGGTGGAGAGCAGACCTGGGGGAGGGGGCTGCAAAGGGAAGATGCCCAGCACACATAGGCAGCACCCCCTACCTTGCAACACACCCACAACCCAGATTAGCTAGCAGATCTCTGCTTTCTAAGGGTCCTTCCAGGTCTGTTGTGCATAGATTCTTCAATTTTGAACCATGGCTAAAATATGTCGGGCTTTGCCGGGGTCGTGTATAGCAGCTCAGAGTGGGTGGGGCTGGTCGGGTACTAATGGCGCGATTTTGTTGCATTTAGATCGAATCATGCCTGTGTTCAGCGGCCGTATTTTCGGGCACGGGCTCCCTCTCTCATCTCCATCTCTTTCTCTCTCCGTATTTTCCAAACGCGCAGAGATGTTCCCCTTGCCCCTCTGGGAAGCTGACAGTGGGAGCAAATATACAGCGTTTCTGCCGTGATATAGGACTGCCGCAGCGCACAACCGTCTCCCGAGAAGGCGCTGCAGAGGTGTAAAACTTTGCACTTCATTGTCAGCGCCGGGCTGCGTGCATGTCTACTGACTTTTCGAAATTTCTTGCAGAGCAGTGGTTCCCAAACAAGGGAGACTTTGTACCCCCTCCCCCCAGGGGACGCGTGGCAATGTCTGGAGGCATTTTAGGTTGCCACAACTTGGGGTTTGCTACTGGCATCTGGGGGGTGGAGGCCAGGGAGGCTGCTCAACATCCTACAATGCGCAGGACAGCCCCACCACGAAGAATGATGCAGCCCAAATGTCAGTGGCGCTGAGGTTGAGAAGCCTCACTGTAGAGGGAGCCTGTTCACGGGGCACGGGTCTTGGAGTCTCCCCTTCCTGAATTCTCTCTACTACTTTGTTGCTATGCGATTACCCAGACTCTTGGATACCTCCAGCGTCGGGGAGCTCACTACCTGTTTTGAAGCCAGACAGACCTGGGCTGGATCCTGGCTCTTCGACGAGCAGCTGTGTGACTCTGGGCTTCCCTACAGGTGGGAGCGGCTCCACTGCTCCTGGCCTCAGTTTCCTCCGGTACCACGGGACTGGCAGCAGCTCTGCCTCCCAGCTCGTGTGAGGATCGAATGAGATGCTGCTGCTAAGTGGGCCAGCTCAGCGCGTGGCACACAGTGAGAGCTCAGTCAGCGTTTGCTGCTGTGAACGCCCTGCCTGCCCTGGTTCCTTCACCTGGGTCGTGGGTGGGTCGAGAGCAGATGGACTGCAGGGTCTCCTCTGCCTCAAAAATTCCAGGAATCTAGACCAGGTAGGCATTGAGTGAGGAGGAAGATGTAGGCTCTTGGGGGCACCCTTTCCTTTGGGGTTGTTTGCATTTGGGGGAGGGGTGGCTCTGCAGGCGCTGGGAGGAGACTTAACAGAGTGGTGTCACGATCATCCGTGAGGGAGAGTCAGATCCTGATGAAGGAAGTGGTGTGTCAGTCACATTGGGATGTGGACGGCTCTGAGGGCCACCTGTCATTCCATTTCTCTGAGGGTCACCCCTGCCAGGCTCAGGGCTCCACAGTGCAGCCAAAATGTGGACTTGGGACCCAGCAGGACGTAGCTGGAGAGACTGGAAGGTGGGGAGGGAGGATGGGAATGAGGGGACGACCCAGATGAGCCCAAACATCTGGGTCCAGAGACCCTGCACCACGGGGGAACTGCTTGGCACCGTCCCTCTGCTGTCCTAGATGTGTGATGTTGGAGGGGAACATGGGGCTTGGGATGGGAACATGTGGGGGGCTCAGATCCAGGTCCCTGGGCCCTGAGAGATGACCCCTGCCACCTCCATTCTAATAGTCACCAACAGATCTAATGCTCCTTCCTGCAGGCTCCACGCTTACTCTCTCACCTGGCCCTCACAACAATCCCCGAGAGAGGGGCTGTTACCACCCCCTGGAGTGGACGGGGAGACGGGAACCCATAGAGGGGATGCCCCTTGCCCGAGGCCACACAGAGGGAAGGGGCACAGGCGGGACCCATTCGGGGAGGCCAGGCTCCAGAGACTGCAGGCGCCTCTACTGCTCAGCCCTCTCCTTGAGAGCCCCTGTCCGCCTCCACCCAGCTCCCCTCGGCCCAGGATCCTCTAATCTATGTGACACACCAACTGTCGATGACGTTTAATCTCGCTTGGAGTCTGACGGGGATAATTTGCAGCCTTGCCGGGCAGGGAGAATTATCATTCAAGGCAAATATAAAGTAAGGAATGTGGTGTAGAGGGCCGTGTGAAGAAGGGTGCGGAGGCTGCAGGGCCAGGGGCCCATGCTGGGGGAAGCCTTACTCAGTCCTGCCGTCCCACCACGAACAGGGGTCAGCTGGTTTCAGGGGACAAGACGGGAGAGAGTGCTAAACAGGAAGTGTGGGGTGATGGTGAGTGCATGCTGCTTTGAGGATGCGAGAAAAGAGAGAGAGAAGCCAGAAAGAGGTGGGAGGAAGAGAGGTGGGAGGAAGAGAAAAGAGCAGAGAGAAGAGAGAGAGGACAGACGCGGGTGATGACAATGCTTGTGGACTGAGCTCCTGTTACGTGACAGATGCCGGGCTATACACTTACGCACGCATTGCTTCTCGTCCCCACTCAGCGTTATAAGGCAGGTTCATTTATTCCCATTCTACAGGTCAGGAAACTGAGGCTCAGATTCCAGTGAGTTTCCCCAAATCGGAGAGCTGGCCAAAGCTGCGATTCAAACCCCAAACTGACTCCCCAGAGGAGAGAGGCATCTGTACTTCCCGCTGGAAAGGCTTCTCTTAGGGCTGTTTGAAAGAGCACAGATGTGAGGTTGGGGTGACCTGGGTCCGAGTACCACCCCGGGCTCCTGTGGTCTCTATTCGCATTCCAGCGGATGAGCCAGCACCTGGGAGCTGGCTCCCTGGCCCTTGTGGGCGGCGTGACCTTGAATCTGGCACATCGGCTGCCGGGGCCTTATTTTCCTCCCCCGTCTAATAGGAATAATAACACGAACCTTCTCAGAGCAGCCGTGAGGATCGAGTGAGCAAACCCACGGGAAAGTGTCTCAACTGTAGAGTGTGATGCTTGTGCAGGGATTTATAACCAGTGTGGTCATTTCTGGTTTCTAGAGGCTGGGTGTTCACTGACCCCCCGGCTCCAGGATCAAGACCCTCAGGTGCCCCGGAGGCAGTCTGCTCTGCTTTGCAGGTCACAGCGCTGTGTCTGCAGCCCATTCTGATGGCCACCAGCCTGGGCCCATCATGGCAGCCATGTGTCTCTTTCCACTGCTGGAGCCCCCTGGTGTCCCCTGCCAGGCCACCGCCCTTGTGCCTTGACACCAGATTTGCTTTGTGCCCTCCTGGGACCACCTATGTTGCCTTCTTGACTTTCTGTGAATTTTACACTTATGGCTCCCGATCCAGTTCATTCTGAGAGATGCCAGTGTCGCATGTCCTTGCGGTGACACGTTTTCTAAACAGGTGGCCATGGTGAAGAGCTTATGTGGTCTCTTCACTCACTCATCACTAGCTGATGCATTTATTCATCCCTTTGGTCATTTGTGTGTCTATCCATCCAATAATCAACCCACTCTTTCTAGCAACATTCAAGACTTTTACTTACTATGCTGAGACTATAAAGATAATAGCATTTTTTATGGTGGTAAAATATATATATATAACAAAACTTTACTATTTTAACCAATTTTAAGCACACAATTTAGCGGCTTCAGTTACATTCACAATATTGTGCAACTACCACTGCTGTCTATTTCCAAAACTTTTCAGCACCCCAGACAGAAACTCTGCACCCGTTAAGCAACAATTCCCCACCCCTCCTTCCCTCCCCAGCCCTGGTAACTTAATCTACATTCTGTCCCTGTGAATTTTCCTATTTTAGATATTTCATGTAAGTGGAATTGTACGATATTTGTCCTTCTGTGTCTGGCTTATTTCTCTGAGCACAATCTTTTCAAGGTTCATCCATGTTGTAGCACATATCAGATCTTCAGTGCTTTTTATGGCTGAATAATAGGCCATCACACGGGTAGACCACATTTTGTTTATTCATTTATCTGTTGATGGACCTGTAGGATGTTCCCTCTTTTAGCTATTGTGAGTAAAGCTGCTGTGGACATTCGTGGACAAGTGTCTGTCTGAGTCTCTGTTTTCAACTCTTCGGGGTCTATACCTAAGAGTGGAATTGCTGGGTCAGGTGGTAAATCCATGTTTACCTTTTTGAGGAGCCAGTAGCTGCCATCTTTGAGCAATTATGAGCCAGGCATTGGGTTTTATACTTTGTCCACATTATGTCATCAGTCCTCTGAGAACCCCTCAAGAAAGTTGTCATCACCCCTCACACTGGGGATCTGAGTGTAAGAGAGTGTATTAGTCAACCAGTGCTGAGTAACAAACCACTTCAAGATTCAGTGGCTCACAGCAACCATCACTTATCATCACTCACGTGCTTGCAAGTTGGCTTGGGGCTGGTTTATTGAGACTGGGCAGTTCTGCTGGGGCAGCTCAGCTCTGTATGTCTTTCAACCTCCTCCTGGGATCTGCAGACCAGCCCGGGGACGTTCTTCTCATGGGAGAAGTGCGGGAGTACCTGTCGGAGCCTGCAAGACATCTACTAGGACAGGCGCGCTGCCCCTTACTCCTCGTTCTATTGGCTAAAGCAACTCATACGGCCGAACCCAAAGTCAAGGGGAAGGGAAATATACTCGTCCCCCTGGTGGGATGAATTCCAGAGTTTCACAGCAAAGAGCATGGATAGAGGAGGAAATAAAGATTTGGATCAAAGATGTGTGCACGGAGAACAGCTGGGGTGAAGAGGAGGGAAGGGTCAGTTCCACCTGGGGATGGAGGGGGTGGCCATCAAGAAAGTTTTCTAGAGGAGCTGACCTTTGAGTGGAATCCTGAAATTTGGGAGAAGGGAAAGGAAAAGATACGCTGGGCTGAGGGAGAGGGGGGACAGAGCCCTGAGGGTTGGCAGATGATGGTGGGTGCAGGGAGTTACACGCAGCTCAGGAAGATTGGGATGGAGTTGCCAGGATGGGGTGAAGGTGCAGAAGCGGGGGAAGTGTCAGCAGTTTTGAAACACCTTGAATATGCAGAAAAGGGACAGCCAGAAAATAACTTCAGATCCTTTTACAGATGAGAAAACGGAGGTTCAGAAGGGTGAAGGATCAGCCAAAAATCTAAAGGACACTGAGTATGCAAACTCAAGGAGAGCTGGTATGCAGACTTGAGCCCCATATCATAGCAGAGAAAGCCCTTCAGAGAACCTGCTAATGATATAACGAGAGGTGTGTGATGCATACCAAGGGAGACGGCACCTACGACAGGGCAGCAGGTGTCTGGGACTTGGAGGGCATGGGCTGGAGGTTGCCCTGGAAGTAGGGAGCGAAAGGAAGGACCTGGAAGTGAGGGTGAGCATGAGCCAGGCACCCTCGCTGTGCCAGGAGGTCCCAGCCAGACCAGCACGAGTTACAGTTCACCAACGCGAGGCACGTGCTCTCAAATGGAAAGGAAGGGAGTGTAGTTCCCACCTTGTTACAAGCAACAGAAAAATGGCTTTATTCTGGGGTGCGTGGGCAGCCACCGCAGGGTCTTATGCTGAGGCGTGACATGAATGGATTTCAGAGGTCGCTCTGGGGACCGGCGAGTGAGACAGCGGTACAGCAGAATATCACTAGCTGGGGTCTAGGCCGATTCCGCTGGATTATTAATGAAGGATTCTATCCAGCCGTGAACAGACAATAGTCTGTGCCCTCGTGGACCTTACAGTCTGAGTGACTCCCTGGCTGAGGCAAACTCAGCCATTGTTTCAAGACCCTGACTGTGTCTGTTTATCTCCCCTGACCACCAACCCATTTCATCCTGGGCTACTTCTAGCACACGATGAAAAGAGAAAGGTCCCCAGACCTCCTGGTCTCACGTCATTGTTTCAGCCTTGAATTTCAGGGCCTGAGGGGACCTTTGAGCTCGTAGAGTGCACACATGTCTTTGCGGCTGGGAAAACCGAAGCTCAGAGAAGCCAAGTGACTTGCTCGAGGTGCACAGCAGTAGAAGTAGGGCAGGGACCAGAGCTCTTTCCACCATCAGGTCTTTTTAATTTATTTTTGTTTGTTTTCACTAAGAATTATTGAGTGCCTACTGTGTGTTAGGCCCTGGAAACACAGACCTGATGAGTTACACGGAGCCCCTGCTCTCTTGAAGCCTCACTGTCTAGTCCAGTGCTGTCCAACAGAACTTTCTGGGATGATGGGATTGCTCAATATGGTAGCCACAAGCCACATGTGACTGCCACTGAAATGTGGCTGGTGACACTGAGGAGCTGCACTTTTAACTTTATTTCATTTAAATTAATTTAAAGTGAAGTACAGTCATGCATCGCTTAACTATGGGGATATGTTCCAAGAAATGCATCATTGTGTGAATCATTGAATGCACTTATACAAACCTGCATGGTACAGCCTACTACACACACAGGCTCTCTGGTACTAATGTTGTGGGACCACCATCACATTTGTGGTCCATTGTTGAACAAAACGTTGCTATGTGGTGCATGGCTGTATCCATGCATGGCCAGTAGCTAGTGCATTGAATGGTGTAGGTCTAGTCTGTGGCCATGTAAACACACAATTACTGAATCATGAACTGTGATGAACACTGAGAGATCAGAACAGATGTGTCACCCTCAAGTTCAGTGTTCCTTTCCTGAGAGGGCTCACAGAAATCAGAAGTGCTGTTAGACTCACAGTTACAGTTTATTACAGTGAAAGGATGCAGATTAAAATCAGCAAAGGAAAAAGGTGCCCAAGGCAGAGTCCAGGAGGAACCAGGAGTGAGCCCCCAGCTGTCCTCTCCCAGTGGAGTTGTGTGGACAGTGCTTCCTGCTCCCAGCAACAGTGTGTGACACATGTACAGAGTGTTGCCAACCAGAGAAGCTCACCTGAGCCTTGGTGTCCAGCGTTTTTATTGGATGTCAGTCACATAGGCATGCAGCATCCTCATAACTGACCTTAATTACTCAGTCTCCAGCCCCTCCAAATGATAAAGCATGTCCCCCCTCAATGACATTGTTAGCATAGAATATCTGGCCTGGTGTGGCACAGGGTCCCAGGTAGACAGAGACACTCCTATTAGCGAGGAGGGCCCACAGGCTTACAGGCAATCTCCCAAGAGCCAGTCAAGTCTTTTCTTTGGAATGTTTAATGTTGAACACCCTAAACCACCAAGCTAACCCTTTAATGCACAACAGGATTCTGTGGGTGGGCATAACACGGGCTTTAAACTTAGAGGTTTGGAGATGGCATCAGTGACCATTATCTGAGTAGGTTACTGCCCTTTTCAGCTCCGTGTTACTGCCACTAGGCTAACAGTAATTTATAATTATTCTATTTATTGATTTACTTGCTTCTGTCTGCCTCATTTGTAAACCAAGGGCTCCGTGAGGGTGGTGTGTGGGTCTGTCTGGTCTCTGCTCTTTTCCCCAGCACTTACCATACATGCACACGGCTCTGTGGGGCCGGGACTAGGGTGAGGCAAGTGAGGCCCTCTCTGGGGTGCAAAATAGGAGGGGTGGATGCATAAAACCTCAGTAATCAAGATAAATAATATTTTAATGCAATATTTTAGGAAATCAAAATTAATACAAAAAATTCACAAGAAACAAAGTATCAACATTTTAAACAAAAACAGGAGCAGCACTATTATTGATTTTTCCTTTTGCTTCCAGCTCCAATATGGCTCACTGTTTATGGGTCCCATCTTTATACACAGTTTTAATACTTTGTTCGTTGTGGATTTCTTGCATTAATTTTGATATTGTGGCGTACTGGTTAAGTTTGCATGCTCTGCTTTGGTGGCCTGGGTTCGTGGGTTCAGATCCTGGGCATGGACCTACACTACTCATCAGCCATGCTGTGGCAGCGACCCACACACAAAACAGAGGAAGATGGGCACGGATGTTAGCTTGGGGCCAATCTTTGTCAGCAAAAAAAAAAAAAATCATATCAAAATGTTATTTATCCTGAATACTGAATTTTTTGGTGTCCCCCTAAATTCTGCACTCAAGGCGTGTGCCTCGCTCACCTCACCCCCATCCTGGCCCTGCAGCGTCCCACACTGTAGGCCCTCAACAAGTATTTATTGGATGAACGAAGCATCCACCTGTGAGGTGGATGTTTGTATCTCCATGTTTAAAATGAGGAAACGGAGGCTCAGGGAGGTGAAGCAACTTGCCCAAGACACAGGAGAGGGGCTGAGATTCATTCCTGGATCATCTTTCCCCAAAGCCTGGGCATTTATCTGCTGTGTCCAGCTGCCTCGCTCCTGCCTGCCTCTGAGCATCCTATCCTGGGGTGGAGGGCAGAATCTCGGGAGCAAGGAAGCCAATGGTGAGGAGAGAGGAGAGAAAGGTCGGGAGTTGGAGAGAGTGTAACACATGTTCAAGGCGTCCGGATGGAGAAACACGATCAGCACATTCTAGGCGAGACAACCCCCCTGCCTTTGTCACTCACTGTAAATTGTCCCCCAATCACTGGGCTGACAGAGAAGGATTCCCAAGGCTTGTAGCACAATTAAGCTTTCTCAGGCGTCTCAGGGGGGAAGAAGCAGTTGGTTTACTTGTGAATGCTTGGGGGTAATTTTCTAATGTCCCTCCCATCATCACGGAGGCTTTGCTACAATCTCTTATCATATGTAATTTCTAATGATTTCTCTGTTATGTCCTGTTTTATTAAAGCATCATTGAACTATACCCTATTGATTTAGATTTCACAGACAATTGAAATTTAAATTGACTCCAAATTGAATGTCTCCATGTAATCTCTGTTCTGCAATAAAGATAGATAAAATGCTTCTATTTTTGATAACAAGTTATACTGGAGGCACATTTTAATTTTGGGACAGAAGAAAAAAAAAACGTGAGAGAGTCTTGACTTTCTTTGCAGAGTGGCTGATGGCTCAGGGCCTGGGAGGTTTTTTTTGTTTTTCTCCAGGGCATGATGCTGGAGCTATAGAATTCTGGAATGTCTGGGCTGGCTCACAGATGGGAGTGGAAGGCGATCTGGTCTGACCTATGAATGAATGAATTAGGCAATCCATCCACAAGTCCATCCATTTGTCCACTGAGGACAACGTGTTTGGAGTGCTAGGGGCAGGGGGGCAGGAAAGAGTGAGGCTAACATCCCACCATGGTGTTCATGACTCAAAGCTCATGTCACTTGAGAGCTGAGTCTAGAAAGCCATTTTAGAAAAAGGAGGGAGATGCGTCACTGCAACCAGCTACAGGGCTCAGTCATTCCACATCTGTCCCCACCCAAGCCAGAGCCTTCATGGCAATGGTCACTCTCACAAGTTCTCTCCCTTTCCATTAGTGGTGGAGGACAGCAGTTGGGCTATGCGACGGATGAGCAGAAGAGGAAAGAAGGTGTCATCCCATGAATTCTCTATTCTTTTTGGGATAGATTATCTAGAAAGGAGAGACACAGTAAAGGGCCTATCAGAACCTGGAGAGAAGTTGAACTAGTCAGATCCCTGAGAACCTGCCAGAACAGTTCTAAATGTGAGCAATCATTGCTCTAGAGGGTTCTAGACCCTCCATGAAACCCACCCCACCTGGATCCCAGCATTCAGGAGACTGAAGTTGGATGGTGGAAGGGTGTGTTCGTTTCTATTGCTGCCATAACAAACTGCCGTAAACTCATTGGCTTAAAACAACACAAACTTATTATCTTATAGTTCTGGAGGTCAGACGTCCAAAACAGATCTTAAGAGGCTATAATCGCATGTTAGAAGAGCTGCGTTCTTTCTGGAGGCTTTAGGAGTGAATCAGTTTCCTTGCCTTTTCCAGCTTCTAGAGGTTGCCTGCATTCCTTGACTTGCAGTCCCTTCCTCCATTTTCAAAGTCAGCAGCGGAGCATCTTGCAATCTCAACCTCTCTCTCTCTGACCTCTGCTTCCATCCTTCCATCTCTTTCTCTGACTTTGACCCTCCTGCCTCCATCTTGTGGTTACATTGGGTCCACTCAACTATTCCAGGATAAGCTTCCCATCCCAAGATCCTTAATTTAATCAAATCTGCAAAGTCCCTTTGCCATGAAAGGTAATGCATTCACAGGTTCTGGGATTAGGATATGGACGTCTTTGGAGGGGCTGTTTTCTGTCTTACCACAAGGGAACTTGAAATGCCCACACTGCTGTGACCTCACTTTAGCCATAATCCTACCTCCTGTGCACCTCTCACAGCGAAATCCACTGGAGCTGTCCCAAGATGGCAGCCTGCGGTGGAGATGAGGGCAGAAGATGTGACTCAGGACTCCCACACCCCTTCCCGCTTTCTCTCATCAAGTGGTCTCTGGGCTCCCAGTGCCATGGAGGGAGCTGGGTCAGAGGGACATTGGAGCTCTGTGATATAACTGAAAAGCTGATCTGGGTTTCTTTAGTTTTCAGTGCTCCTGTCGAGGGGGAATGGCAGTACAATAAGGAAAAAGCGGAGGAACATTTATTTTTATGGAGGGCTGGAGGACCCCAGGGTCTGTCAAGCAGTGAAGAAGACAGAACGAAGGATAAGGATTTGACTCAGCCCTTCAATAAAAACCCCTGATGCTATAGGTAAATTCCCAGCCTAGTGCAGTAGCCAGAAATGCGAAAGGGAATCACTGTCAGGAGTAGTAAATGCTGTCTTATGGTTAAACACAGGATGCATGGGAGAATAGAAGGGGGGTAACCAGCCCACACTGGGGGCATCAAGGCGGGCCTCCTGGAGGAAGTGACCTCTAAGCTGACACCTGTAGGATCAGGAGGAGCTGGCAATGGAGTGGAGAGACACTTCCAGGGAGAGGGAACAGCATGTGCAAAGGTCCTGAGGTGTGCTCATTCAGGGAACTGAAGGAAGTCCAATCTGGCAGGGGTGTTGAGTTTGTGGAGGTTAGTCAGAATGAGGCCCAGAGGTCTCCTAATTTCCATCTCCAGACTTTGCACAGTTATAATTATAAGGTTACTTATGGCATTATTAGTACCCTAATTATTACCCTGAACTGTGAGCTTGTAAGGGCAGTAGTTGTGTCTGTCTTGCTCATGGTGGAACCCCCACAAACCACGTGGGGCTTGGGCAGCCTCTGTACATAGTGTGGAATGAATGAATGAATAAATGGATGAGGTTCGAGAGGCAGGCGTGAGCCAGGTCCCACAAGTCTTTGAATGCCATGGTAACTAGTCCAGCTTCTCTCCACAGCGGGCAACCTGGAGCTGAATTAGGCTCCACTTCAGGCTCCTGGAGGATCATGTGGCTATCTGGGGGTGGGGCTGAGGCTGTGAGGAAAACACCTTGATGCAGACGCCCCCGCAGATGGGGGCCATCCCAGGAGCCCTGCGTTCTGAGCTCAAACAACCAAGAGTGACTGGCTCCTCCTGCCTTGGCATTGACTGTTATTGTCCCTCACTGGCCAGAATGCCGGTGACCCTGAGGCCCACCAGATGTCTCTTTCAGCCTTGACAGGCTCTTGATTGGGGGCACAGCCTGAGAATTTCATCTTGAGCTGTCCATCCACTTGGGCCTCAGGCCAGCAGAGGTGCTAGCCCAGCATCCACTCCAGGGGACCTCAAATTCACCCCCAGGATGACTGGACACTTGGAGCCAACATATTTATCACCCTGTGTTATTATTACTGTGTGTTTTTCTGGGGTGCGGTGGCCTGGCTCCCTGACTAGACTGTGAGAACCCAGCACGGGGCCTGGCATGGAACAGGCCCCCTGCAAGTATTTCTCGAATTATGACTGCACGGTTGCTGTAATGACTTAGAGAGTCCCAGAGCTGGGGAACCTTAGACAGAATTCAGTCCCAACACATAATTTACAGATGGGGAAGTTGAGGCCAGAGAGGGAAAGGGCCTTGCTCAGGGTTCCACTGTGAGTGGACATGGGTCTAGAGTCCCTAACCCCTATCCTCTGGCCTATTGCCCCAGTATAAGTGACTGGGCATCTCCTTTGAGTCTATTCTATTCCACCCCTTTCCAGTCCATTCCATTTCTCTTGCCTTATCCTGTGCTATCCAATTCCACTCCATTCCATCCCATCCTTTCCAACCCCCTTGTCTCCTTATACCCTATCCTGTGTTATACATCATTCCACTCCACTGCATTCCGTTTTCTTCTGTTCACACGATTCCTTCCACTCCACTCCTTTCGATCCTACCGCACTCAATGTCATCCCTCCTCATCCCATTCACATTCCTCGAGCCTAAAAACATTTATGACGTGCCTCCAGGATGCCAAGCCCTGAATGTTTCAGGATGAATAAGATACGGACCCTGATCTGGGGGAGAGAGAGCACGCTGGTTAACAGAGTGTCTGCTCCCACCTCCCTGCATCCTTTAGCTGAGCTTTCCCCTGAGACCAGGTATGGGAGGGTCGGATGATTGTCCAGTTATTGATAAGTAGAACTTTGCTGCCCATTTGACATGGTTTTGGAGTATACTGCAGGGACTCCCTGCAGAAGAGCAGTGGGTGGTTGGTCGTCAAACCCCTTCCCAAACCTTCGCCCCATCCTCCAGGAATGCTCAGGCCAATTTCTCTGATTTGCACACCAGTTCTCCTGTGGGATGGGGGGGGGGGGGCAACGGACTTTTCCAGAAGCCTAGAATCTCAGGAGGGACCCTGAGAGTCTGCTAAACTGACTGTGGCTCCCTCCCAGAGTGCCCTCTGCTCTGGTTGGGTTTCTTTTCCTGACAGACAGCCCTTCTCCTCAACCCCACTCATCTTCAGCACATCCTCTGCCCAGAACCTCGTCTGTGCTCTGATGGGACTCCCACACGTGCACGTGGTCCAGACTTGAGTTTGTCCTGACTCATTAAATGCTGGGTATTCATTTGATCTGCCGCCGAGATCCCCCTGGTCCTTAGGTCCCAAGTCCACCCTGAACCCCGAAGATGCAGCTGCTCTGCCTTCTCTCTGCTGTCCCCGCATCCCCAGCCTTCCCCAGGCCATATTCTGCTTGCCCTTGAGTCTCCTGGGCTTGGGGAGTGGGAAGCACCTGGCACATAATTGCAGCTTAATAAACGAATCAATCCTCATTAGGACTTGATTGGCCATTAGCCTCATTATCCTGCAAGCAGAGGGCTGGGGAAATTTTAGAATGCCAAAGGGGGCTCGAGAGATCAACGGGGATGTGGACTCCAGCCCCCATTTGTGGAGAGGACTACACCAGGAGGAAGGCGATCTTGACCAGGAGGCTTCATCCCTGGCTGCCTGTTAGGTCCACTAGGGAAGCCTTAAAAATATGTGCATCCAGGCCCCACCCAGAGCCGTGGATGCAGCACCTCTAATGGAGGGGCCCAGCCATTGGTGCTTTAAAAAAGCTCCCCAGGTGAGTTTAATGTGTAGCCAAGGAGGCCTGAATGTCATTTTTAATCCCTTGAGCTAAGGAAAGTCTGAAGTTTGGCCAAGAGAGCCTTGCCACGTATGGATACTTAATAAATAGCCAGTTCCCTGAGCTTTTGGACTTTCCGGTGCCCATCAGCTGGGGTTTGGTAACGGTGCCTCATCACCAGCATCCTGTGTCACGGTGATATGCGCAGCACCTCCCACAGCCCCCTGGATCACCCAGTGGTTGCTGTGTACACACGGCCTGCTTGCCTCTGTGCTTAATAGCTGTCTTCAAACCGAATTTTAACTCATTTCTCCTGTTCCTTCCTTCGTCTGTTCTAAACTAATCTCACGAGAGTGTGGGTTTGATGTTCTACTTGTGTTTTTTTTCTAACACACAAAAACATAAACACATAATGATGAAAAATTAAAAGTAGGCTCATCTCTACTACCTAAAAATTACTTTGTCGGTGACTAGTGGTGCTGTGGAAAATATTATTTTGTAGTTTCCAAAAATTTTTTTCACAAATAAAATAACGAATGCAAGCAGTTTTAAAACATTGTATGAGATGTTGTTATTCTTTCATGACATCCCTCCAACAACCTTGGATACATTAAGAATAGCACTGTTGCTAATTAATTAAAATAGAGTCTTCCGGGGGTCTAATTTTGTGTGACTTTCTTTTTTTGGTATTTGCTTTAGGTCACAGAACAGTTTCCCTCCAAAACTTCATTTAAGTAGAAGCCAGATTTCTCATCGTGAACCTTAAAAATATTAATGCCCTTAGAGCCTTTCATTGCATTCTGGGGAATTTATAAGAAGGAAGTACTTTAGAATAGAGATAACATTTACATACAAAAATGTCCAAGGCAATGTGATGTACAAATACGAGAAATTAATCCTCCTAAATCTCCAATAACAGAATGGCTAATTTGATTAGTATGTTTAATTCAGTTTAATAAAGGGCGTGGGTTACAAGGTCAAGAACCCCAGAAGATTCTGAGGTCCAGTGGATTCTAATCTTTCCATCTCCGCCTCTTAGAACAGTGCTGAGCACAGATCAGATCTTCAAAAACACTTGTTAGAGGTTGAATGATTTGTTAAAATAATAGTCACAGGGTTTATAATAATGCGGAAAACCACTTATTAAGTGAAGAAACCAGGGCGCAATATTAAACAGGAAGTATTGTCACACTTCTATTAAAATATGCATTGACGTTGTACGTGCAAAAAATAACGGGTGGATTAGTAAAATGTGTGGTGTATCCAGGCTACAGAATATTCTGCAGCTACAAAAATGATGTTTGCAGATAACATTAATGATATGAGAAACTATTAATGATATGCTATTAAGTAAACAAAGTAGGGTGTAAAAATTCACATGCCATATAATCCCAATTTGTGTGTGTATGCATGTAATTATAACATAATATAATACACTATTATTTAATTATAATTATATTATATTTATAATATAAATATAAAAATAATACATTTATATACTACTACATAAATTTAATATTAAATATATATTTATTTTACTATATATTTTATATATAGGTATATGTATTATATGTTTTATTTTATGTATGTGCATTATGTACATATATATGTGTGTGTATAGATGTATACACACACACATACTCACAAGACTGGAAATAACCCAAAATATTAGCAGTTGTTTTAGGTGGGGAGACTAGGATAGGCTTTTTTTTACTTTCCTCCATGTTTCATCTTTTCCAGTTTTCCAAATGTCCGCCTACAATGAGCACGTGTTACTTTTTTCGTCAAGACAAGAGAATAACCTCTGGGGATGTTTCAGACACAAAGAGGGTGGCAGAGCTGCAGAGGCGCGAGACCCCGAGGGACGCTACAGGAGGAGGGTCCACGGTCACATCGTATCAGCTGGTGCGGGCTGATTCTCCCCAAATCCAAGTCCGCAGGGCTCTCTGGGCAGGAGCTCATGTCAGGGTGGGCAGGGAGACATGCACTGCCTGGGCCCTGGGATGTCTCCTTGCGGGGATGGCTTCCTGGAACAGCAGCCCAGCGGCCGTCTGAACTCTTCCGGAGGAATATGCTGCCTTTCCCTAATTTGCCGGGTCCCTCCAGTTGCTAAGAATGATCGACAGTAATTAAAACTAAGCTAATAACCTCCTCACTCTTGACATTTCTATGGTGTTTTGTTCACCATTATCTACATATAGATTAAAAATTGTAATTGGACTGGAGATCGGGTTAGGAAAATCAACCACCTCCCAACTCGTCGTTTGCCACGGACTGACACTTTGAAATTTTATTTAATCTGAGAAAATTGAGTTGAACTCGGGCACCCTGGGAGGTGGGGAAAAAAACACAGCATTTTATCCTTAAGGACCAATGCTAGCTAAGAAAATATTCATGCTCCCTGGCAGGAAGGAGTGGGGTCTAGGCCAGAAGGGTGCTGGGAGCAGCCCATGGGTACAGCAGACCCCGGTGCAGGGTGGGGGGCTCCTAGGAAGCAGCCACGGGAGGGGACGAGATGCCCCACTGAGACCCTGTACGAAGGAGGTTTAGAGAGACCGAGGCCACCTCCCTGAGAGGATTCCTGTGTCATTTCATAAGGGCTTGGGCTACCTAACGCCACCCAGTCCCCCTGTGCAGGCAGAGTGAAGTTATGGGTTTACAATTCTGTGATTCCAGGCCTCCCTAGAACCTGAGGATTCTGAGTCAGGGATTATAAAATCAACTTCAAAAGGTGGGAAATTGTCAGACCTGCCCAGCTGCCCCTCCCATGGAGTCATTAATTTGTCTAAATTAAAACCCTTAAACTGATATTAATTCTTAGCGTGTGTCTCCAAGGCGATGGGCCAGCTGAAGAAGATTTCTTTCTAATATACAATGTGGCCGTGTCATGCTCCTGCTTAACACACTTTAGTGCGGTCTCATGGCCCCATTTGGATCAAGTCCAGTCTCCTTACGATGGCTTAAATGCTGTTCCAGGTTTGCCTGGTGTCTTGATCTCTCCAGAATCAGCCTCCTGAATCCTCACACACATCCCCCCACAATGTGCCCACTTTCTCTCTGAGTACATACAGCTTTTCTCCACTGAGCCTCTAGATTCTGCATTACTGTTCCCTCTGCCTGAATCACCTCCTCCCCGCCCCAGTGCCACCCCCATAGGTTTGCCTCTGTCACCCATCTAATTTCTTTCATCTATCACTTCTTATCTTGGGCTTCGACTTCTCCGGGAAATGTTAGCTGTCCTCCCAAATTGTGTCCTTTGCTCCCTTGGTCCCCCCACTCACTCTGTGCCAACTCTGCGTGTGGCTCTCTCTGCCATCTCCTGTCAAACCAGGATCTTCTTGAAGGCCAGGATACTCCCTTGTTTACTGTTCTCTCTCCACCTCGTGACGCAGTGATGCCAGAATGAAGGAATGAAAGAACGAAGGAATCCGTGTGTAAAAGCAGGAAATTCACGACTCCTTTACCCTTGGAATAAGAAATACTCATTTATTTATTCATTTCAGAAGAATTTGTTGACACTCTGTGTCTTGTGCTGTGCTCCGCTGTGGGGATGCACTTTGACCAAGACAAATAAATCTCTGTTGTCCATGGTACTTATGGGGGAAATAGATTAGAAAGATTGATTGGGGTTAAGGAGTTAGGGGAAGAATATTCTAGATAGAGGAAACACATGTGAAAGATCTTGAGGAAGGAAGGGCAGACACACGGTGTGAAACAGAGAAGCCCAGTGGGGCCGGGGCTCCATGAGAGACGAGGAGAGAGAGACAACCTCACCCCTTTATTCTCAGAATGATCCTTCTCATCGTTCGTGCTGTGGCTTTACTCTTTCCAGCACGCGTTCACCTCCTGGGGTGGGCTCTTGAATTTTATTACCTGTCAACAAAGCTTTCCCATTTCCCTTCTTCTGGAAACAGATTCTGTTCACCTTGGCTGCAGAAGTGGGCACATGGCCCGGGTCTGACCAATCACAGCATCTGACCCTTCCCTGACAGTGATTGGTGCAAGAGGAAAGCACGGTGACCCAAGCAGGGCCAATCAGAGCCCTTCCATGGGGTTGGTATATGGACCCGGTAGGAGGAAGCTTCTCCTCCCCTGAGGTTTGTAGGATGGGTCCCAGCCACATGGAGAAGGGGAAGATGTGTCTGGAGAAGGAGGGTGAAGCCAACCTCATGAGATGAAGAAGGAAGAAACAAGAGCTTTTCCTTTGAATGTGTGAACTACCCCAGTATCCAAACTAATGTTGAGAATCAGTGAATCTCCTCTTTCCCCATTAAGCTAGTTTATGTTGGGTGTCTATCACTTACATCAGAATGAGTCCCAACTCACTTTTGCCCTCCCTGATTCCCGTACCTCTCTGGGATGTAGTCAAGGAAGACATCCCGTCTTCTCTTATAGAGGAGGAACCTGGGGCTCAGAAAATTGCCTGAGCTTACACTCAAAGTTAGTGCCAGAGCTGGAATCAATTGATCCGTCCTTCCTGCTATCAATCAGTCATTATATTTCAAGCTATTAGGACTGTCTGGACTAGCCCCGGTTTCAGATACTCCATCCCAGTGTCCTCGCAGACCACCTGAATGGCCCACTAAGTTGACCCATTTACAAACCACCTTTCCTTAAATACATTCCCATGTCCAGAAATAGTGAAAAAAATCCATTATAGCCACAGTTCTTGATTTTTAGTTTGGAAGGCACTATAGTGACTCAGTGGTGTGCTGTACATGTTGAACATTTAGCACGTGTAATTCTGGCATGAACGTGGGTTGATATTTTTGTTTACATGAACGAGCAAGAGAAAAATGAAACAACAAAGACATATGTTGGAACTTCTCTTGTTCATCAATGACGTCAGCAACTTCTTGGCTGAGTTGAATAATGGTTTTCCACTGGAAGAATATCTCCTCAATTGTTTGTGCTATTCACAGTAGATGGCTATGGACACATCAGACCTTTAGGTTTAATCTGCTTTATTAACGTTTTTTACATCGCTTTCTTAAATTTAGACAATCAACAAAACAATAATAAATCAAGCCCTGGTTTGGACCATTTGCCAATATCTGTGGTGTAAATATTTCCACTGTGGCTGATTTCAAGTTGCCAACGTGACGTCATTGAACGTGGAGTTGGAGAGAGACACACAGATACCGTCATGCGTATTTCCACCACGTGGGTGCAGTGGATGTAAGAGCAAAGATGATAATGAAATGTAGTCAAATAATTAGGAAGGGATGAGTTTGGAGTAATTTTTAATATGATTTATTTCATTGTGAGTTTATATAATTTCATTTTAAAATAATGGTTGCATTTCACAACTGGCTGACAAAATTCCTGAAAATTTAACCGTTGGCTCTCCTGAGCCGGTAAGAGCTGCCTCCGACGCACGAGTCGCTGGAACCGTGTACTCTCTGGTCATTGGGTGTTGAATGGTGGAAACTCCTCGCCATTGGTCAGATGACCTTTCTTCTCATTTTACTCGGAATGAGCTCACCCTGCAGGCTCGCTCTAGGACCATTCTTCTGGTTCGGATAAAGCAGGGCTCTCCCCTTTTCTGTCACAGCCCCCCCTTCTTTCCCTTCATAGCTCTTATCACAGTTTGTAACAACATCTCTACTTGGCTGTGTGTTTATTTATTTGTTCCCCGCCAGAGCGTGAAGTGCATGAGGGCAAGACAGTGTCTGTCTCCCTCATTGCAGGGTTTCCTGGGCTCCACGTGTGGTCAGGGCAGGGAGGGGGGGTGCTCAATATTTGCTGAGAGCCCTAAGGAATAGTTGCAGCTAAAGCCTCATTTGGGAGAAGAGGAGGTGTTATTATGATATCTTACAAATCTCTAGGCTAGAGCCACGTTCACAGCAGCATTATTCACAATAAACCAAAAGATGGAAGACACTCAAGGGTCCATCAACAGACAAATGGATAAACAAAACGTGGTCCATCCATGCAATGGAATATTCTTCAGTCACAAAAAGGAATGAAGTTCTGATACCTGCTACAACATGGATGAACCCTGAGGACATTATGCTAAGTGAAATAAACCAGTCGCAAAAGGACCAGGACTGTATGATTCCCCATATACGATGTCCCTAGAGCAGTCAAATTCATAGAGACAGGAAGTAGAATGGTGGTTGCCAGGGGCTGGGGGGAGGGGGAAATGAGAGTTAGTGTTTCATGGGGGTGGAGTTTCAGTTTTGCAAAATGGAAAAGCTCTGGAGATGGATGGTGGTGATGGTTGCACATCAGTGTGAACGGATTTAGTGTCATTGAACTGTACACTTGAAAATGGTTAAAATGGTGAATTTTATGTTATGGACATTTTACCACAATAAATAAATGTCATAAAAAATCTCCAGGCTTCCCAGATCCTTTCATGGAATAGGGTAAGTGCTTGCTTCTGTATCTGGACCAAACGTAGATTACACAATAATAGAATAATGGTTGTGATGATGGTGGTGATGACGGTGACAGGTACAATAAATTGTGCTCTTGTGATGACATAGGTTTGATTCAAAGGGTTTCCCAGGCATTATCACTTTACAGTCCACCTGTGAGGAGGATATTATTACCTGCATCTTATGAATGTGGAAACCAAGGCTCAGAGAGGTTAAGTGACTTGCCCAAAGCTGCACAGCTTCAATCCAAGGCTGACTGACTCTAAAGCCTGTGCTCCCACTACCTCATCTCCAAGCCTTTATCTTATTTAAGAGGGAAAAATCTGGACGGGAGGCAGGTGCAGGACCCACTTTAGCTGATAAACCCTTGCTCATTTCCCTCCCTGGGTCTCCTTCCAGCCTCAGAGGCACAAAAACATCACTCCATTTGCTGCCTAGTCCATTCACCGAGCTCGGCCAACTTGGCGCCGAGACTGAGTTGTCAACCAGGAGATAGAAAGAAAGAAAAAGCAATTTCTTCCATTTCTTGGCTCAATCCTATGCAGTCAATACTGTTTGCAGTAAATCAAATATCAGGACTGCATTGACCCAGGAAAAGGCCAAGGAGAAAAAAATTCCAGAGCAGAATCCAAAAAGTAGAAAATAAAGTTCAGCCAGAGGCATAAATCATACCTGGAACTGAACCCGCAGTGGCGGCAGCAGCAGCGGTGGCGGGAGACGGAGCTGCCCTAGCAAGCTGGGTCCCCAGGACTCCTACTTTTGGGCTTTTCAGTTTCTGGTACCCCCATTCCTGGTAGATCAGGGGACAACAGGCCACTAGGGGAAGGCTGAGGTCTCTGATTTGAGCTCCTTCAGATTTGCAGCCTCACCCACAACCCATGGCTGAGCTGGGAAGGGCTGACTGCAGAAAATGGCTCTTGGGGAAAGCCCCGTCAACCCTCCCGCCTCCTTGCATGCTCCTCCTTTTAGATTTCACAGCACTGGGCGCTGGCTCCAAAAAGCAAGAGGCTCGAATGTTCTAAACAATTTTCAGGCACATCCGAGCCATGTTGCCGAAAAGTATTCATTCAACAACTTTTTATGAAGCACCCACTGTGTGCCAGGTATTGTTCTAAGACCCTGGGGGTTTAGTCATGGACAAAATAGACACACAGTCCTGACTTCATGAAAGCTACATTCTGGTTAGTGAGTGGGGGAGGATGATAAGACGATTAAGATTTTTGTAGTGTATGCCAGAGGGTACTAGACGTTACGAGGAAAAACAGAGGAAAAGGGATGTGGAGCGTTTTAGGGGGAGGATCCACGTTTAATCAAGGTAAAAGGACATTTGAGGAAAGACTTAAAGCAGGTGAGGATGTGAGCCCTTCAGATATCTGGGAGAAAGGTGTTCCAGGCAGAGGGAACAGCAGGTGCAAAAGTCTTGAGGCTGAGTGTGGGTTGTTTGAGACACAATGAGGTGTGGCTGGAGGGGAGTGAGGAGGATGGTGATGGGTGGTGGGGTTGAGGTTGGAGAGGTGACCAAGGGCTAGATCAGGCAGGGCCTCTGGGCAGGTAGGGACTTTGACTTTCCTTGGGGTGAGGTGGGGGTTGTTGGGGAGTTTGGAGCTGGGCACAGACCTAATCTAACTTGGGTTTTAACTTCTCGTCAGTCCCTCATCCTGAAACCCTGACTAGTTAAGATCATAAAAAACAAATGGATTTGCCATTTGTACACCCCTGAGGACCCATCTTTCTGAAAATCATCTGTAATGCCCTTGCGCATTCTTGGCACATAATGAACGCCCAGACATATCACCCAAGGGTCCGGATGGATAGTCAACAAAGAATTAACGGGGTTTCCTTCAGAGATGAGCTGGAATGGATGTGACAAATAGAGGGGAGTTTCCTCTTTTATTTCTCAACTTTTTGTATTGCCAGATTATTTTTTGCAGTTTATTTTTAAAGATGCTTTGAATGCATGGATAAAGACTGGGAATTCTGTTTTGAGTTGTGGGACCTTGGGTAGTCACGGGTTTCTGAGCATGCATTCACTCGTTTTTATAAGGGGGACACTCTAATACCTGCTCTTGGGGTTCTTAGGGAGGAGAAAGGCAGTGATGTCTATGGAAGGCCTGGTACAGTGTCTGATTCACAGTAGGTCATCAGCACATGCTGATTTTAGTCAGTAGGGAGCCATGTGAGGTTCCTAAAGAGAGGTGCAATGGGGAAAGATCTGGGCTTTAGGGAGAGAGGTGCACGGTGTTGCCCACTCTAGCCTCCAACTACTGCTCTGAGCAGGCCCAGCCCCCTCCACCCTCTGGGGCAGCTAGGAGCCAGCTGACCATTCCTTCTCCCCCTGACTCTCCTACCCCAGCCTAGTCCCCTATACCCTCCCTGGGGACAGCCCAGCAAGCCCCCCAGCAACCAAAGCACTTCCCAAGACCTAGGGAAGAAGCATTTTTTTACCCAGTGGAACTCAATAGAATCTTCTTCCAGGTAAATTTCAGTGCCTTGGAAGGGTTTCACCTAAGAAGAAGCCTGGGGATGCGTCTCACCTTCAGCCTAGGAACCTCCTGCACAGTGACCCACCACGAGGCCCTGGAAGTGGACAGCTGTTGGTTTTGCCTCTTTAGCAACTGTTCCCTTTGCTGGTGACAGCACCCCACTTTTCTTAAGGAGTCCTCGGCCACGCCCAGTCCACCAGTCTGAGGGGGCTGGCTCCGCCTCCCCATCTCTGGGAGGGGCACGTGACCCAGGCCTGAGCCAATCAGAGCACTCCTGCCTTCTGCCTTCAGTGATTGGTTCAGTGATGGGACACATGACCCAATCTAGCCAATGAGAGTCAGACCCAGGATTTTGGTTTGGACTGTCACTGTAACAGTCAGAATGGGTTGTGATATGCTCCAGTAACATACAGCCCCTAAATCTTAATTCAGGTGACTCAGAAATTAGTGGAGCAAAATGACGAAGGTTGATTTCTTGTTCCTGGTCCTCTGCTCCTCTCTCCCCCATTCAGAGATGCAGGCTCTTGATTCCACCATCTGCAACACCATCAGATACCATACCAGGGGTGGGGGACGTGGAATCCATCTGACTTCAGATCCTGACTTTGCTTCTTAAAGCAAGGGACCTGCCTGACCAGCCTGGTATGTGATTATCACTCAGAGTATCAGTTTCCCCCTTGTCCAGTTTCTTGGACAATTATTCGTTGGGTTTCCAAATTGGATCGGTCCAAATTGGCTCAAATGCCTGCCGCCCCGAGATGAGTTCTCAGACCTACCTCGTCGCCCAGTGCCTCTCCATTGCCGTAGCACAGAGGGCCGCACACAGTAGGGGCTGGAGTCTGTGTCCCTTCAGTGTCTAGCAAAGGCCAAAACACTCAATAGGTGCTATTCTCAGTGCCATCCGAGGTGCTTGGTAGTGGCAGGCACACAGTAGGTGTTACTATTTGTACCATCCACAATGGCCAGCCCAGTGCCAGGCACATAGTGTGTCCTTTCCTTGTGCCCCCTCCCTCAGTGTTTCTAGCAGCGTATCTTCTGAAGGTTACCCCCCCAACACCTCCCCCCAGACCCCAGCCTCTTACCTCTTGGGACCTGGAGTTTGTGACCAGGAGTTGCCACTAGCATATAATTTGCTAAAATGCGTGGGGTGGGGTGAGGGGTCCTTGAAGGGATGGTCCAGGGCTGTGCCGCCCTGTGGGGGTCATCAGGGGTCAGTGAGCAGCCCTTGGTTTATGAATTTCCTCCCAGGGCCCCAGACAAAGAAGGAAGTCCTTGGAGATGCGGTTACCTTGGCAACTCTTTGTGCTGGAGAGTGGGAGAGAGAGGGGGAGGGAGGAGGCTGAGGGAAGGGGGACAGCTGTAGGGGGAGGAGGAGGAGCTGGAGGGCAAGTTCCCCTTTAAAACGGGAATGACTGTTGGCTTCTGGCTTCTGGGCCAAGTGAAGGCAGGTGTCTTCGTGTTACAGGACCGAGGCTGGTCTGGCTGGTCTGGCGGGATGTCCTGCCTCTCCCCGTCCCCCTCTCTAGAAATTCTCCCCGCTGGTCTAAGAACATCCAGAGAACTGGGTTCGAGTTCCTTCTAACTTGCTGTGTGACCTTGTGCAAGTTACTCTCCCTCTCTGACGCTCAATTTCCTCTCCTATAAAATGGGGATAACAATCCACAGGGCAGCTGTGAGGATTAGATGGTTCTTTTATGTGAAGCGAGTGGAGCAGGGCTGGGGCCCTTCTAAGTGTTAACCACCTGGGGGCTCTTATTCATTTGATGGCCTCTCAATGGCCACAAGGTAAGTGACTGCCTAATAAGGTTGGGGCATTTCTATGTAACATGCCTGGAGCTAACCCGGCGCTCCTGGTAACTATGGTTATTGATGTCCTGGCAGATTCCTGACATTGGGAGTTGGGGGAGGTGGGAGAGGCATTACTGTAGAGCGTTATGGGTCATCATTGTGGAGATGGGAGACTGAGGCCCAGAGAGGGGCAGGAGTCAGAGGTGTCCTTGAGGGAAAGACCGGGAGAGGTGACCAGCATTCTGTATTCAGATGCTCCCGGGGCCTAACCTGCCAGTACCCTTCCACTCCACCCACCCTGCGTTGCGCATGCCCAGGAGCCACTCCCCTTCAAGGCCACCCTGGGCTGCCGAGATGGAGGAGAGTGGGCTGAGGTCTGAGTGGGAGACAGATTGGGGGGGGTGGGAGCCCCGGCTTCCTGAGAACAGCCGTGGTGCAAATGTGGAGAGCCTCAAGGTCCTGGGGCACAGTCCCCCTCTTGACCGAGGAGCCCCACTCACACACTCCCCGAGGATTGGGCCCTTGGGCCATCTGGAGGGCGGGGTCACTGGAAGGAACGTGCCCCCACTGCACACTGGCAGCCCGTTTATCTGGCTCTGAGGAGCGCAGTTTTCCCAGTGATTTCCCAGAGCCCCATCCAACCCCCAGAACTGAGTTCTCTGAGTCCGGACTCTCACCGGGACCCTCGCTTGGCTCCCAGGAGCCCTTTTGTCTGTCTGTCCATCTCTCCCTGTCTTAAGGAGCTGCCCTGTCCCTGGGCAGTCTCCCGAGACTCTGCTGGGAAAGACCCGCGGTCTCTGATCCCAAATGGTTTCTGATTGCTGTGGGGAGACACACTTCTCATCTCTAACTGCTTCCCGGGGTGGTACCTGCAGAGCAGCACAGACAGGAAGTGCTCCTGGCCTACAGAGGGCTGGAGACGTGAGGGAGGGCTGCCTGGAGGAGGTGACATACCTCTTGGAAGGAGGAAAGAAAACAGTAGGTGTCAGGGCCAGGCACTTTCAAGACCCTCCTCATTTAATCCTTATAGTAACTTAGCGGGGTGGACACTACGATTATCCCCATTTTACGGATGAGCAAACGGGGGCTTAGAGAGGTCAGGAGCCTGGCTCAGCCAGTCCAGAGGCCAGGCTCAAGCTAGGTCCATCTGATCTCGACCTAGGACTTGTTCCATTTTGCTCTGCTACAGCCCAAAGTCAGTGTGACTAGGTGGAAGATGTAGGCAGGGAGAGAGCATAGAACTGGGGGTCCGGGCGGAGTCTGGCTAAGGGCAGTGGAGGGCACTATGGGGTTATACTAGCCTCGGGGTGGGGGAGGCACCAGTTTATATTTAATGCTGTTGGAAATCTGACCATGCCACCCCACCTGCATAAAACCCTCTGTGGCTCCCTAGTACCCTTGCAAAAGCCATAAATTCTCACCACAGCCATCAGGGTCACGCGCGGTCTGGCCCTGCTCACCTCAGCAGCCTCATTTCTCACTGTGCTCACACACAATCACTTTGTCCCCTGCAGCTGTTCAGTCTCCCCCCGGGATCTTTGTCTCATGATTCCTTCTCTTGGGAGCATTCTGCCTCTCTCTCCTGCATGACTCATCCCACTCACTCTTCCAGTCTCAGCTTAAATGTCACCTCCTCTGGGAGGCCTTCCCTGATTCCCCAGGTGGGTCAGGCGCCTCCTCTGCGTGCTCACAGCCCCCGTGGTGTTCCCCATCACTCTGCTCTGATGATCTGTTCCCTCTTCCCCACCTTAGACGGGGAGCTCCCTGAGGGGCAGGAACCCCATCTGTTCATCACTGAATCCTCAGTGCCGAGGACGGATGGTGCCAGCACATAGCGGACACCCAATAGAAATGTACTTAATCAATGCACCAGTAAAGGATGAACGAGGTAGGGAACCACCGAAACTTTTGGTGGGAAGAGCAAATTGGCAGAAATTGGCTGGTTGTGGGGCAGGATCGGGGGCAGAGAGAATCCTGATGCAGACAGTACGTCACCCCCTATGCCTCAAAGCACCCCTCGTTCCATCCCATCCCCTCTGACCTTGGTGTGGGGCCCAGTGGCCAGATGGGGAGGGGGCTTGGCTGGGGCTCCAAAGAATTCCCTGCCTTACTCCTGTCTCCCGCCCCCCAGCCTCCACTGGTGGACTGGGGCTCCAGGCGGGCACCTTAGAGACTCCCCTGCCCTGTCCCCTAGCAGGGGCACCGATTTCTGGAGAAAATCTTAACGGAAATCTCTCCAACTATTTTTCTGTCTCTAGGAGGAATCCGCAACCACAAAGGGCTCTTTTGCCCCAGGAGCGGGGCAAGTCCGTAGTGCTAAGAGGCTGCGCTCTCTCCTCTTTATCGTGGCTTCGGTGACCACTGGGGAGACCATCAACTATTGAGCGCCTGCTGTGTGCATTTCCCACAGGGGTGATGTCATTCTTGCCACTTTATGAACGGAAGGAATTGGGACTCAGAGAGAAGAGGTTTGCTGAGGCCACTGGCTGGAGAAAGTTGGAACCGACGTTCACGCAGAGGTCTGTCCCGCTCTGAAGCCCCCGACTGGAGGCACGGTGGAGGGTGGGCACCGGAGCCAGCTGTCCTGGTGAGGTGTGGTTCCTCCCCGCCCCGCCGTGTCATCCTGGGCATTCTCTGAGCCTCAACTTCCACATCTGTAGAATGGGCATTGTAACAGCATCGACTTCACCGGCTTGTTGTGAGGAGTTAAGAGCTGAGAAAAAGTTTAACTAAAGTGGCCCAGGGCCATACACAGTGCTCAGTAATGGCAGCAATTCAGATTAATTCAACACACTTGTTGGGTGCGGATGCTGGGGCTACAGCAAGGGAGCCGAGCAGACCCCATCCCACACTCCTGCACTTACATTGGTTATTGTCATGCCACAAGGTGTAAAAGAATAATCTCTGAGCCCTGACCTACTGTATATACATTCCCCCATTCAACAAATATTAACTGAGGACCTACTATGTGCTTGGCTAAGCAAAGAGGAACAAGATGCTGCCTCTCCCCTTAGGTGGTGGGAGGCGGGAGTCAGATGATGCGGACAGTGGGAGCTCCCAGGACGCAGATGAGTGGGATGACGGACAAGGAAGGACCCTTCAGCAGCTGAGTCCTGGGCACCCCGCAGGAGTTGGTGAGGAGGGGAGGGCGATGCGCGGAGGCACGGAGGCACTGTCTTGCCGGCTCATATTAAACTTAGTGACTGACTAGTCTCCCCCATCACGATTGCCCATTTCCTCCTTACACTCTGCCAATAGGGTGTGACCACGAGAGCTGTAACCGCACCGGCTGCGTCCCTGATTCTCTTTACATTCTTCACACATATTTCATTTAATCTGCACGGCAATCCTGTTGGGATCGTTGTGTAGGTGTCGGGATAGACCATTGCTCTCCTTATTCTACAGAAGCACAGAGAGGTAAAGTGCTGTGCCAAAGTCACCCAATTAGAGGGTCGCCAGATTTACAAAAACAGAAGAAAACAGGGCACCCAGTTGAATTTGAATTTCAGATAAATAATAAATGATTCTTCCAAGTATGTCTCATGAAATATTTGCGACATACGCTAAAAAACTATTTGCTGTTCTGCGAAATTTAAATTGAACGCAGTGTCCCGTATTTTATCTGGCAACCCGCTGCAGTGTTTGAACTTGGCCGTGCTTGTTTTTCCCCTGGACATGCAGGTAATGATAACCATCCTCTGGATTTCCCGAAGACCTACTGTGGGGACCCAGCGCAGGGCCGGCGGCGCGGGCGGCCCGCAGTTCCGAGCGCGGCCACGCGGTGTCGCCCTCGGCCCGCGGTACCCATTCATCAGGGCCGGGCCCCGCCCCGCCCGCGGCTGTCGGTCCAAAGGATGCGCCGTTAACACGTGTACCTTAAAGGGCTCCCCTCGGCCTCTTCCCCGGCCGCCCGCCCCCAGCCTGACGGATGGCCCGCGCCATCCGTCTGCGTTATGTCATGGGCGATGAGCGTCCCGCTCTGTCCAGTCGGTTCCCCCGCCAGGGCCAGGCTCGGGCCTGGACGGTCCGGGTCACTTCCCACTCAAGGGGAGAAACCTTGTGCGGGGCGAGCACCTACTGTGTGCTGGGCCCCGGCCACTGTCTCCTTGACTTTCATGCAAGTGATTTTTTCATGATTTTATTAGCCCATTTCGCTGAGGAGGAAACTGAGGCTTGGAGCTGGGAAGTCTTTATTCCAAGGTCACACAGCTCTGGGGGTTGCCTGAGACGGATTTTTTTTTTCTTAGGGCTTCATTGAGATCTAATTCACACATCATGAAATTCACATGCATTTAAATTGTACATTTCATTGGTTCTTAGTGCAGTCAAACTTCTGCGACTATCACCACAAGCCAATTTTAGGACATTTTCACTCCCCGCAAGGAAACTGCCTACTTGCTAGCAGCCACTCTCAATTCCTGCCTCCCTTCAGTTGTTGGTAACCATTAATCTGCTTTCTGTCTCTATAGATTTGCCTATTCTGAACATTTCATATAAATGGAATCATACAATATATGACCTTTTGTGACTGGCTTGTTTCACTCAGCATAGTGTTTTCAAGGTTCATCTATGTTGTAGTATGCGTCAGTACTTCATTCTTTTTCATGGCTGAGTAATATTCCACCATACGGATGTATGGCATTGTGTTTATTCATCTGTGGATGGACATTTGGGTTGTTCCTACCTTTCAGCTGTTATGAATGAACCTGCTGTGAATATTTGTGAAGAGTTTTTGTGTGGGTATATGTTTTCAGTTCCCTTAAATATACCTCTAGGAGTGAAATTGCTGGGTCATATGATAACATTATGTTTAATTATTTGAGGAACTGCCAGACTGTTTTCAAAACGGCTACACCATTTTACATTCCCGCCAGCAGTATATGAGGATTTTAAGTTTTACACATTCTAGCCAACACTTGTTAGTATCTGACTTTTTGATTCCATTCATGCTGGTGGGTGTGAAGTGCTATGTCTTTTTTTTTTGCTGAGGAAGACTGGCCCTGAGCTAACATCTGTGCCCATCTTCCTCTATTTTGTATGTGGGCCACCACCACAGCATGGCTTGATGAGTGGTGTGTAGGTCCGTGCCCGGGATCTGAACTTGCAAACCGCAGGCTGCTGAAGTGGAGCGCGTGAACTTAACCACTATGCCACCTGGGCAGCCCCTCATTATTGTTTTGATTTGCATTTCCCTGATGGCTAATGACGTCAAGCATCTTTTCACGTGCTCTTTGGCCATTTGTGTGTCTTCTCTGGAGAAATGTCTATTCAGATCCTTTGCCCGGTTTTTAAAAATTGAGTTGTTTGTTATTGAGTTGTAAGAGCTCTTTATATATTCTGGATACAAATTCCTTATCTGATGTCTGATTTACAGATATTTTCTCCCATTTTGTGGGTCATCTTTTCACTTTCTTGATGGTATTCTTTGCAGCTCAAAAGTTTCAAATTCTGATGGAAGTCTGATGTCTCTGTTTTTTCTTTCGTCGCCTGTGCTCTTGGTGGTGTCTCTGAGAAACCAGCACTGTGTGACTCTGAAGCTGTGCTCTTTGGCTGCCCTGAGGTGAGGGGCATTCGACCTGCCCCGGGGACTGTGGAAGGAGTTGGCCAGGATGTTGTGGTCATCTTAGGCCAGTGAGGGTGCAGAGCTGTGGGGAAGAATGATGACCCTGGAGTCAAACGCATTTAGGTTCCAGTTCTGGCCGGGCTATTGGTTTCCTTGGAGTTGAGCAGGTCATTCAATGCCTTTCAGCCTCAGTTTACTGATCTGTGCAATGGAGGTAATCACACCTACCCCTGAGGTTGCTGTGGGATTAAATGAGGGAGTGCAAGCACACGGAAGATGCTTAACAAACAGGGCTGTGATGACAGTGGCCTCTAGGTTCCCCAAGGGGAGCCCCCAGCTTCCTACACCCCCAGAGTGGTGCCAGGCTCTCTGGATGTGGAGACACAACACCTGCTCCTGCCCTCGGATACCAGAGATCAGGACACACAGTTGGGAGTCCCCGAACCTCTGTCCAGATGAACTTTTCTCTGGAGCCTGAGCACAAAGCATCGTTTCCCTTTGTCCTACTGAAAGCTGCGAGGGTAGCAGAGCGAACCAGAAGGAATCATTAGACTGTCAGGTGGAGGGAGGTGGTGGCTCCAGCTTAGACATTATCCCCTCTGGGCCTGTCCTGGGTCCCACAGCCGTTCTGTCCGACAAGGGCTCTATGAGGGAGTTCAGAGGTGGGTGGAGACCCTTGTCAGGAAGAGGCACCTGAAAGCGAGGTGTCATCGCCTCCATGTTACTGACTAGATGGCTGAGGCTCAGAGAGGTGAAGCCACTTGACTGAGGTCACACAGCCCTACCTTGAAAAGCCATACAAAGAAGGGCTCCTTTGCCTCAAGGTCCAAGAATCTTCAGGCATGGCCCTGGGACATGTCCAGGACAGTGGACCTTCTGTAAGTGGGGTCAGGACCTCAGGAAGGCCCCTGCCCACAACACGCCTCCTCTGCTTCCCATTAGGACGAGAGGCTTTGGAGCCACGCAGCCCTGGGCTGGAATCCAGTGACACCAATTACTCTCTGAACCTCAGTCTCTTCTTCTGTCCAATGGGGATCTTGTTCCTGCTCCTAGGGTAGCCGTGGGGATGAAACAAGAGCTCAAGTGAAATGAGAGCTCAGACTTGTAGGGCCTCATAGGACCTGGCCCTCAGTGAGCACTTGGCAATTAAGACTATTAATATGATTATTAATAACCCAGACGAGAGCTTTGCAACAGATACAGACTGGGGATTCACCCTGGGATTCACACTGATGACTGGCGGTCTGACCATTCCCCCACCCCGGACTCCCCAGGCACAGGCCTGGGCTGGTATTTTCGGGGCAGTGGGAAGCTGAGGGCGCTGTCCACTGGTGGAGAGAAGTGAGGAAAATTGATTCCGGCCCAGAGGCCGCAGGTGGCGGGGCAATTACCGAGTGCAGAGCCGCCGGAGATGAGAAGAGCTCGGGTCACGGCTCTGCTGACCCCACGTGGCGGTGGATCCGTCTCTCTGGCTGGCTGGCCAGGCCTCCTGTCCTGAAGCTGGGGGCTGCGGGGGTGGGCGCCCCCGGGAGGGCTCAGCCTTGCCCGCGTCTCCAGACGGAAAGACTGACAGGCAGACTGACCCATGTCCTCCCCACTGGGGGAGCATCACCCATTTCTCATCGGTGCTGCCTCCTATCTCTCCCACATCCTTCTGGAAATTTCTTTTCCTGGCTCTTGCTTCTCCCTGTGATCTCCAGGGCCTGGCTCCTAGCAGGCGCTCGGTTAACACCCGCTGGGAGCGTGAATCAATGCTGTCTCTTTGGAGGTGGGGGTGGAATTTTTAAACTCAGCCCACTGGCCACCTCCCCAAGCTGTGGCTGTCACCGGTGTGGGGAGGACGCCAGCATCCAGGGCTGTGTCACATCTGTGGCTTCCTGTGGAGACACTCTGGACACAGGGTGAAGGGGCTGGGGGCAGGCTCGGGGTTCGAATCTGGCTCCACAGCTTTCTTGCTGGATGCACTTGGCAAGGGATTTGGCCTCTGTGAGCCTCGGTTTCCTTCTCTGTGAAATGCCTTGTGGTGTTTTCGTGAAGACTCGATAGGTTCATACAGCTCGGGTAACAGTGTCTTGCCCATCGGAGAGCTTGGTAATGGCCAGGCTTTACTATCCCAGTGGGCTCACGGTGTACAGATGGCTGAGGGACTCAGCCTGCTTGGAAGTAGCCAGAGGGATCAGGTCTGGCTTTTCCTAGTGGTGTGACTATAAGCAAGCCCCTTGCCTCCTCAGACCCTCAGTTTCTTCATCTGTAAAATGGGGCCAGTCCCAGTATCTCCTTAATGGGGTGCTGTGGGGATTCAGTGAGGTGGGAATGTAAAGACTGAGCCCAGTGCTGGCCCAGAGGGGGTGTTGTTGGAAAGGAAGAGGAGGAGGGTGGGAAGGAGGAGTGGGGAGAGGAGGAGGAGGCGGGCAGGGGTCGGGGAGGAGCGAGGATCCACAGAATCTAGTTCCATTCATGCCTCCAACTCACTAAGTAACTTTGGGCAAGTTGCTCCATTCTCCTGCCTCAGTTTCCATATTGGTCAATGAAGGAGTGCAACAAAAATTGACGACACCACAGGAGGTGGCTGAATCACTCAAGCCCGTGGGCCAGGGCTGCCTGGCGACATCACCCCTCGGCCTCAGTCTGGCAATGGATGCAAGCAAGAGTGGACACCATTTACTGACCACCTCCTGCATCCTGGGCCCTGACCCAGAACTACATGTGTGTTAACTCCCATGCTCCCTGACCCCACGAGGGAGGTACAGAGATGAGCCCATTTTCCAGCTGAGGAAACTGAGGTTGTGCAGCCGGGAAGTGGTGGGCTGTCCTGGAACCCCAACATCAGACTTCCGAGCCTGGAAACTTTACTACGAGCCCATGCGACTCCCTTTCAATAATCACAGCACCAGCCTCGCGAGCAACTGCTTAGCTCCCAGGGCTCACAGCCCGCTCGTGCACGGAGGTCCCCCTGGTGCAGTCTGGCTCGTAGAGGGGCTCAACGTGAGCTCGTCCCTGCCCACCCCTATGACACCTGGTGATGCAGACAGGGCGCACATCTGTGAGAGCCTGGACGGTGAGTGCCCCCAGGAGACGGGCTCCACTGACTTAGTTCAGCATCCTCTCCCCACTCCTGGCACAGCTCCTGGGACAAAGTGGGCACTGGGGGGACATCGAATGGATAGACGAGTGCCAGATCATCATTTCTCCTCTCCCGGTACCTGGCCAAGTGTCTTGCTTACAATAGGCACTCGGGCGGTGGACATGCCCAGTCTTAGAGCAATAAGGGCCTTGGAAATTCTACAGTGCACCCGGCCCACTTTACAGATGGTGGCTGTCTTAGCTGGGGCTGCTATAACAAATACCATAAACAGGCTGGCTTAAACAACAATTTATTTCTCCCGGTTCTAGAGGCTGGAAGTCCCAGATCAGGGTTCTGGTGTCTGGTGTCTGGTGAGGACCCACTTCCTGGCTTGTAGGTGACTGCCTTCTTGATGTGTCCTCACGTGGCAGAGAGCGTGGTTGTCTCCCGCCAGTCTCTTCTTATAAGGATGCTAATCCCACTCCCGGGGGCTCCACCCTTGTGACCTAATCACCTCCCGAACTCCTAACTCCAAATCCCATTGCAGTGGGGATTAGGGCTTCAACAGATTAATCTAGGAGGACACAAACGTACAAACACGTGGTCTCTTGCGAGAACACTGAGGCCCAGAGGGAGTGTGACTTACCCAAGAACACACAGCCAGTCTGTGCGGAGCCAGGCCCAGACCCCGGGTCCAGGGCTCCTTCTTCCCTTCAGCGGTGGTCTGGGGGGTTGAGGTCATCCGCACAGTGAGGCCTGGCCTGTTGCTCTCTCCCAGCTTCTGGTGGTCTCAGGCATTCCTTGGCCTGTAGATGGGCTCCTCCCTGCGTCTTCACATCGTCTTCCCGCTATGCATGTCTGTCTCCATGGCCGAACTTCCCCTTTTATAAGGACACAGTCATATTGGATTAGGGCCCCCCTCATGGCCTCATCTTAACTTGATCATCTGTGAAGACCCAATTTCCCAGTAAGGTCACGTCCACAGGTACCAAGGGTTAGGACCTCACCATCTTTGCGGGGGACACAATTCAACCTATAAATGGCCTATAATGAAATATACATTGTGCAGTGTTCTTTGAGCACCAACTGTATGCCTGGCACATGGTACCCAGAGCTTGAGGGAGGGAGGCAGGGGAGGAGACACATTAGCTAGAAGTGGGGACCATGGGGGGGGGCATGTGGACCTTGCACGGTGGGAAGTGAGATATGTCTCCGGGCCTGCAGGGGGTGCACAGGAGATGGGCCTGGAGAGGAAGGTGGGGCTGATGGGAAGGGCACTGAGTGCCAGGATCAGGAACTAGGAGTTGAACCCCCACCACCTTCTCAGGATCACCGGGAGTCCCAGATTGCTGAGCCAAGTTGCTGTGGAAAAGACTGTGTTTGTGTAGAGCGGGGAAGTCTGCAGAGCTCAGCTCATCCCCATCTCTCCTTTCACGGGGTAAGAATCCAAGGTTCTGAGTGGGGAAGTGACTCTCCCAGGGCCACGCAGCCGGCATGGGCCAGGAGCGGCCCCGAGGGCAGACCTTCTCGCTTCCACATCTTGAGAGTACGCGGCCGTCTGCAGTTATAAAATGCTTATTCAAAACACAACAGCCGTTACCGATGACAATAGAAGCCATTTGCCTGGTTTCGCTCATCGACGTCTCTAGGGGTTAGTAAATTTGCAGCCAATTTTCAGGGTTTCAAATTGAATTTCTAGGTAGGTTCCACTGAGATGTGGAGAGATGCTTCCTGGTTCCCAGCTCACTCTGTAAAGTGCTGGGCCGAATGTTCATTCATCCGGTGACTGTTTACTGACCGCCTGCTGTGTGCCAGGCCACTCCCTCCCCCTCCCAGATGAGGGGGCAGAATTCAGAGATTTCAAAAGAAAAGTTCTCTCGGAATCCGAAAATACTCTTGCTGCCTCAGCCTCATAGACCTCGGTGTCTAATGGTGTAGACAGTCCCACACGTAGAGAATCAGAATCCGGGCACCATGATTGGAGCAGGCCCAGGGGGCCCAGGGGTATGTGTCAGACCAGCCCAGGGGGCAGGGAAGGCTTCCTGAAGGAGGTCACACCTGAGCCGAGTCTTCAGAAAGAAGCTGGAATTCACCAAGTGGGGAGAGGAACAGCTGGGCATTCCAGGCAGGTGGAATGGCAGGTGCAAATGCTCAGAAGTGTAAGGTTTTATGGAAAGACTTGACGTGCACCTGGCCATGAGGCTGGAGAAGGAGGGGGAGAAGAGGGGGAGAGACACTAGCAAAAGCCTTGGAGGCTTGGGCTTTATCGAGAAGGTGATAGGGATCTGTGGCGGGGTTTAGAGCAGAGGAGTAACCTGGCGATATTGGCCTTTTTTGAGAGATCCTGCTGGCTACCATGAGGGGAAGAGGTGGGAGCATAGGAAGGAGGCCCATGGAGAGATGGCTGCAGTTGTGGGAGTGCGGGATATGTAACATGAATGATCCTGATTACAGTGTATATTAGCAATCTATACATTCTACTTGCCCCATTTTACAGCTGAGGATGGAGGCTCAGACTGTTTAAATCTCTTGCTGTCCTGGGTGCTGTGGTGCACGGCCCAGATCCTGGAAGGGAAGGATTTCTTCCTTAATTGCCAGGAGTGGTGGCTTCTTTGGGGGCTGCTTCACCCATGGTCACTCTCCTCTGGGGGCGGCCCACACCCAGTGACTGATAGAGGCAGGAGGACATAGGTCTGACCCCCTGCCCCAACTTGAGACGGCTCTGAAGGGCCATCCCAGCTCCAGAGCTGCCTGTGGGGTCCACTGAGACCTCTGTTGCACCTTCTTTGCAGCTCAGCTTCTCCTTCTTCTCAATCCTGTCTCCTTCTCCTCTCTTTCCCATGGGTTTTGATCCTAAGAGCACGTTTCACTGAACGTCCTGCTAAATTCTGTCTCAGAGCCTGCTTGCTGGAGACTGACCTTCAACACTTGTCTAAAGGAGCACAGGGCACTGTTGTCCAAGGGCAGGAGAAGCTGGACGTCCCAGTTCAAGCAGAGAGAGTGAATTCACCCTTCCTCCTCCTTCCCGTTCCCTTCAGACCCTCAGTA